>VWZN01002777.1:0-61676 GCA_013396955.1 Regulus satrapa
CAGCTCCTGTGTCCAGTGAAAACCAAGTGTACACATGTGAGAAATGGTTGCTTTCCTCCAGGCAAGCGTGTGAATTTCTGACTGATGCTTCTCCAAGAGCATTTGGGCTACTGAGACAGTAACTGTATAACTAGCTTTTGGAAGCATTCATAAAGATAACACAAAGGTAAATACCACTCCAAATAACTTCATTTCAGATGTCTGTTTAAACCATTGTCAGTTTGAGATACAGAGATTAATCCATCTCAAAGCTCAGGTTTATCTTAACCACATATCATGTCTCTAAAACTCAAAATCCCTCCATCACAGCCTGAGTAAGGAAGAAAGTGGTTTCCTTCCTAACTGCTTGTTTTCCTTCAGGCAGCCCATCTGTACCTTAGCTCTCAGTCTATCACCATCATCTCTTAACTCCATTTATGTTTTGTTTAAAGACGCTGGCAGTTCAAAGGCACATGTACTTAGACAGCCCCAGAACAAGTTTTGAAGCAGCCTGTAATTAACTTCAGACCCCAAGACATGCATGTGGGTGTGCTTATCTTTCTCACTTTCACAGATGTATGGGACTGACAGTCATGAGACCTGGAGGAAGCCTTCAGAAATGTGTGCAGCCTTCTGTACCAAAGAGCTCATACTCTGAATTGAAACAATTAGGCGAGAGTGGTTTGACTCTCAGTTATCTTGCAGTGAGTGATGTACTTTGAAATTCTGTGTTATAATGTGCAGCAGTAAAGGTATAAATTTCCCATAGGTACAAAAGAACTGCGTTCAGAGGGATTTGAGGTAAAGATTACTGCTGCAAGCTGAAATCGTGGGACAGGGCAGTGTCCTGTGGGACACGTGATGGCTTTTGGATCAACTCTGGCTCTGCATTTCTGTCATAAAAGCCCACATGGGGTGAATTTGCATGAATGAACTGGGTCTGGTATCACTGGGTGCGTGTGATACCAGAAACCAGATCAAAGAAGCAATGGGTAGGTGCTGAGAGGCAAGTGAAGCTCTCCTAAGAATACGGGAGACTCTCAGTCCTGCGGATTCACAGGAACAGAAGAACTCAGAACATCAAGATTCTCAAGTCTGTCAAGGCCACAAGCACGCCGTGATACCAGGTAACAGTCAGTGAGTGTCTGGGTGTGAGGCAGTAACTGAGCATGTGAGTGTGAATTGTTATCTGATATGAATAACAGCTTGATTCTACTAATAGTCTAACTAGTAAGAAGTGATGTAATAGACATTAATTGTGGTCTTTTTCTCTCCTGGCTTGAATACCAAGCAGGAAAATTTGTAGATTTACCCATGAAACCATCATGTCCTTGCATGACTCTCTAGGACTAGTACAGGCTCATTAATGGTTGCCTGCCTGAGCCCCATCTGTACCTCACTGACCAGTAAATATTCCACTAATCCTGCTCCTTGTCCCTTCACTGAGCTGCCTACTTTGCATTGTGTTGATCATAGTACAGGGAAGTCTGAGATGTTGCATTTCCTCAGGGCAGAGTTCACTGTCATGTACCAGATTAAAATGCTATATGCTCACTATGGAGTAAGGCCTTTCTGTCTGCAATCTTCTCTTGCATCTACAGCAAAAGGATGATTTATTCAGAGGGTCTCTTGTGGTAATTCTTGAACAATGGAGAAGGGATTTAAGGGGACTATTGGAGTAATCAAACTGAATGAAACTTGTGTTAACTGAATGAAACATGCCCGATAATTCCTTTCAGTTATTATGACCTCAGTCATTACTGCAGAAGTTTTCTGTCACCATTTTTACTCAGAACTGATTCCAGAACCTTATTTTTCTAATTGTTAGAAACCTCCTCGTGATATCCAGTCTTAAATGTCTTCATAACAACTTTATGCTTTTCTTTACATTATATAACATTACATCATGTAACATTCCATTATATAGTTCTTGTTCCAGTTAGTCTCAAAATACCTGTCTCAAAATACTTAGAAGCAAAAGTTTGTTTTGTTAGGCTGACAACTTTCTGAAGTCTTTCCATTACCCTTTGACTGTAAAATGGACTTTGTACTCATCTGATCGTCCCTGAGGACATTCTTTGTATTGTTCCACCTCTGGCACATAATTTTGGTAAGCAAAGTATTGTGTTCACTTTCTTAAGCAAAACATCTCAGAGCTGTTCTGCTATTTCCTGCCTGATTTTTCTCAGGATCAAAGCACCATTTTAGTTAGCAAAGATGTTAATGTTGTCAAGTCCAACCATTAACCTAGCTCTAAATCTACGGGTCTGTGGCCCTAAGTGCCTCATCTATGTATCTTTGAAATAAATCTGTGGATGGCAACTCAACCACTTCCCTGGGGAGTCTGTCCCAGGGCTTGACAACCCTGTCAGTGAAAAATCTTTTCCCAGTATTTCACCTGAGCCTCCTCTAGAAAAATATGAGGTAATTTTCTTTCATGCTGTGTGTTCTAACATCTGTGAGCACTGGCACGTACCTGGCTACATGGGCACAGTGCTCATAAAAGACACTCTGGGAATCAAGAGCCTGTACACTGAAAAACAGACCTTACTCTAAGGGTTCCTGGAGTGAGCTTAAAACATCAGTGAGAATTCAATTGGTGGACACCAATCAACAAAGAATAGTGCTAAGTGAAACCACTGTACCTCAGTATGTGAACTGATATGATAATGGATACCCTGCTTATCTCTCATTAGCACATCTGTAGTGGGATTTTCCCTACTCTTGACCACATTTCCAATGGAGTGGCAGTGACTTTCTGGTTTTCAGAGGTCTCTATCAGGTAGCAAAAGCAGGATTCTCTGCAAAGAAAGGTCAACCTGGAACTGAAGCTGGCAGCAAACCAGGATTGAAGCAAGATCCTCACAAGAGTTGCAATCCCAGAGTACCTGAACAAAAACCCCTCCAGAACAGGTCAGCAACAGCAGCAAGGTTAAGCCAGTAGTCCAGGCAATCCAGACAAAACCAAGATCAAGCTATAAAATCAAGTCATCAGATCAGAGTCAGGTATCAGCAAGGCTCATGGCCAGACCCCAGCCTGGCTGCCCTGTAGCCCCAACAGTGGCCATAGGAAAGTGTCTGAGCTCCAAAGAGCAAACAGCCTCCAGCAAGACTCTGCTCTTCCTCTCAGCTCTTTCTGCAGCACTCTGACCCTTGGCTGTCCTGCTGCAAAGTTACACAGAGCTTGAACAAGCAGAGCCCAATGAGAAGGGGAAGAGGTTGCAAAGATTGGTGTTCTACGGACCCAAGAGCCTGGATGTCACTGAACTCAGAGTTCTGGACAAAGAGAAGATAGATTCCATCAGGCAGAAAGAGGATGCTGTCAGTGTCATAAAGAGGAATGTGTGTTTGGACTGGTGTAAACAGCTTTCTGCAACTTGTTCCAGTTTTCAGAATGAGTCAAGTAGCCACTGTTTGATTAACAGCAGCTTTTATTTTCCTGAAGTTGCCATTCTAAAGTGAATAAGAAGGGGTGGTATCAGCAGTGGTCACCTGAAACAAAAAGAAACTCAGCAGAGGAAACAGGAAGGCCTGTAATTCGAATCCTAGGGAAGATTTTTTTTTAAGACCTTCTGCCCAAAAAGTTTTGATCAAGTAAGGAAGCCTTAAGCCTGCCCCAAAGACAGAGATGATATAATTTTTTACTCACCGAACCACCTCTAGTAATAAACACCATTTCTGTTGATTGGAGTACAGTTTCCCCCAGTGAGACAGATAAGCGACAAATTAAAGGAATTTTCTTTGTCTTTTTTTTTCTCCTGAAGTGATTTGTAAATGACCAGTGTCCTGCACACTCCTATTCCTTTGTCAGGTGAGAAATAACCGCTTTGCACACTGCTCTGCCTGTGCCACCAGTGTTGGTCCCACCGTAGAACAATTCCGATGATGACATCAGATGCACAATCATCCTTCATATAAGGTCACAAGTACACTTTTTGCATTTTATTGGAGGTTTTGGCTCCTTCAGACTGGAGATCAATCTGCTGATAACGTCTAAAAAGGTGAACAATATTTCTATTGGTTCCTTCAGGTAGGTCATGCTAGCACGTGAATCTATATATTTCCTCCTTTGTAGTCATTTGTGAGATACAGGAATGCCCATCTAGACAGTGCCTGGAGAGTGAAGTTCCATCCATCTGTGGTCAGGATGGCAACAAAAGGACATCTTTCTGCTCCAGTGCTGTGGTTGATTGTCCTCTCCATTCAGGTCTCCCTGGGTAAGTATGTACTTTATTTTGCATAAATATTTTGCAGTGAGATTAAAAAAAGTATGCAAATTTAATATAAATAGGTTGTTATTCTACCAACCTCTAAAGCAAAGTGACAAAAAGGTCTTTAAGCTTTTTTCTGTCTTTGATTCAATCTCCTTGGTAGTCCTGAGATAAGGAAGGGTAAGCCTTTTGCAAAAGTTCTGTATTTTACTCAGATATCAGTGACTGGCCGTTCTCGTAAGAATTCAAGTCCAAATTTTGTAAACAGCTTAGCTGTACTAAAAAACAGCTGGGTATTCTTATACTGTTTTATCTCTTCTGCTGAGCTCTTTGTGGACAGAATTAATAATTCCAGGTCTTTGTTCAACACCAGCTAAAATCACGCAGCTCTACCCTGTGCGTCCAGTGGAGTTTGGGTAACAGTATCCCCTCAGTTGTTCCTGTATATCTGGAGCTTATTTGTCTCTCTGCTCTTCTGGAGCTATGTGCACATGCTTGATGCTGGAGATGAGAGACAGATTTTGGAAACCTTTTTTTCTCTCTGCACATGAAGGTGACATTATGACATTGTGGTGGTGGTTGCATCCCCATATGATGAGTACAAGACTTCACAGCTGATGTTTTGCTGTAGCACTCACCAGTTGTGTGGATGCAGTCAGAGCTCACATGTCAGGGAGCAGGAGGCACTCTCAACATATATTTTCATAATATGAAACATTCTTTATTTAGACACCTTTGTAGCAGCGTTTTATTATCAGCTGAGCTATACTGCAGAAATGAGAGTGAGTTTTCTGCCAGCTGCTTGTTAACATCAGGGAACAGTAACAGACTGACTGGAAGATGGGGACAAGAGTGGCTTTATAGCATCAGCACCTACCACCCTCATCTCTGCTCTGGCAGCACTCTCCGTGCTGCTGCAGGAGTTCTGATGTTCCCCAGGCACAGAGCACTGTGCAGAGCTGTGCAGGAGTCACAGCCAGCCAGGACTGAGCTGGAAATCTGCCCCTGAGGCAGCAGGCCTGGGCTGGAAACCTCTTAGGGGCTGGGGACAGGAATGCATGGTGCACTCTCATCCTTTGCCTATGAGAAGAATTGGGTTTTCAGCTGGAGCAAGCAAAAACCTCATGCCTTCTCAGCCAAGCAGAGCACCAAACCACTGAATTTGGTGAAGGTACTTGTGGGACGTGCTGTGGAGTGTGAAGAAGTACAAAATTGTACCTGTACTTATCATAAAAATTCACAGAAGAGTGACTATAGCAAATATTAACTTTTATTAGGAAATACTTAAATCTGTCAGTTGGGTTATGCCTATCTCTGCATCCAGTCTTGCATGTTGTTATATGTTGAAAATGTCAGATGTACAATTATTTAAAAATGCAAGTGCACAGAGGTTGTACAGTTGAGTGAAGAGCTGTTTGTTTTGCTCCTGGATACGACTAAAAGAAATTGGTTATCTGGTTCCTTTAAAAATATATTAGGAATTCCACTTTCCTTAGAATTAATTTCTCTTTTAATTGTATAAACATTGTAGCTTAGAAAACTCTTTTTTGGACTATGTTCTTCAAATAGCCTGGGGGTTGTTCTCCAGAATATCTTTCTAGAGATTTATAAGACTTATTACAGAAAGATTATGCTCCCTCTGAGACAACATATTGTAGGCACAAAGTCATTTTGTAGTTACCTGAGGATTGTGCTATGCATGTGACTTTCTTACTCAGGAAAGGTGAGGAGAGAGGATATTTTGCAGAAAAAAAAAATTTTTGGAAGTTACCGATTGTCAATCACTTGAATAACCACCTTTTTTGTTTGTTTGTTTGCTTCCAAATTTAAATGATAGACAGGAAATTGTGAGGAAATCCAGCAGTGTTAGCAAAGAGCCTTTGCCTGTGTGTGAGAGATCATCGTGTGTCAAAGCCACATTGTCTGAGTCTGAGGGGGCAGTTCCAGACCACATGAAGATGGAGGCAAAATTGCCTTCCAACTGACTACTGCTAGTAGTTTACTTTGCAATAAGAAGTGAAACAATGGTTAGTTTTGGAAAGAAATGGCTGCATTAGCACCAGCTTATAGGTTAGGACTGACACACTTGCAGAGAGTAGGGAGAAGAATTCGGCTTGTTTCCAAATGCAAAGAAAAATCAAATATTCTCATTTCACAATGTCAGACAGCAAGATGTGTGATATATGGAAACGCCTCTCTCTTTTAAAGAAGGGAGGAAAGGTGATATTTTACATAAAGGATTGTTTTAAAAAAATCTTACAGGAAAACCCAAAGCTCTTAGTGCAAATGGTCTTTTGTCGCTTACCAAACGCCATCATTGATAGGAGAGGATCCTCCTGGGCTATTTGCAAGATTTGCAGAGCTGTGCTGCTTTCCATCCACATGGGTTCCCCGTGCTGGGTGTGGATGAGTGCTGCAGGTTTCTCTTGGCACCTGGTCACTGTGGCTGTGGGTGCAGACCAGCAGGGCACATGGCCAGGCGTGGCTGTGCCAGGCTGGGACACAGATGTACCTCCCACACAGCACAGGCAGTGAGAGAAGGTCCAGTCTGTGCATAAATGAGCCCTTGTGCAGAGCATGAGGGTGGAAAACCCAGGTGGAGAAGGCCAAAGCCAGTAAGGATTCTTAGAGGACTCTGGACATTAACAATTGGATTGAACCTGTCCTTCTAAATGCTTGTTTTAATGTTCCATTGTGTGTCAGGTCTTGAAACCGTAAACATTTGTGACCAAAGTTATTAGGTTTCTTATGTGACTATCCTGTAAACCTCCTTTAGCTACGTGGTCAATCTGAATAATCCCCCAGGCCCAAAAGAAGTTGCCAGCCCTCTTCAGGGATTTACCTGGCCCTTAATATGCTGAAATGCAAACCGTATCAAGTTGAAGACAAAAGTCAGATGTAGTGGTCAACAGTTCTTCCTGTTTCCTTTGCACATTTAGCTTGTAGTTTGTCCTTAACCTGGGGATATAACAGTCCTGCATGTGGTTTTCTACCATTTTAGAAATGGTAGAAATTTCACGAGTATCCTCTTTCCTGTTTCAAGCAGACTTTGATCCAGCTAGTAGTGAGGCTTATTTTTAGCCCAAACAGTCACACACATGTAACACTCATACAAATATATACCCACACACACCACAGCTGCACATGGCATGTGAAACCTGCGACATGTGACAAACGACACAAACGCAGACAGCACCACTGCCCTTACCATGGTCTATCTTAACTTCTGTAAGGCCTTCCCCCACAACAGTCCTGTCAGTAAATTGGACATATGTGAGTTTGATGGATGGCCTATTCAGTGGATAAGAAATTGGCTGGATGGATGCATCCAAAGAGTTACAGCTGATGATTCAATGTCTAAACAGAGATCAGTAACAAGTGGTGTCCCCCTCGGGGGATGGGAATGTTCAAAATCCTTATTATTGACATTGGTAGTGGGATTGAGTTCACCCTTGGCAAGTTTCCAGAGGGCACCAAGCTCAGTGGTGCAGCCATTGAGGGAAGGAATGCTGTCCAGAGAAATCTTGACAGGCTTGAAAAACAAACCTCACCCCCTGAAGTTCAACAAGGCCAAGTGCCAGGTGCTGTACCTGGCTTTGGAGAGCCATCAGGATCAGCACGGCCTGGAGGATGTGTGGCTTGAGAGCAGCCCCATGGAGGACTTGGGGATACTGGTGGGGACAAATTGGGCATGAGCTGGCAACGTGCCCTTGCAGCCCAGAAAGCCAAATTTGAGCTGAGCCTTCAAGTAGACCCCCTGACCCTTCCACGTCTCCAGTAGCTGGTCTGGCCCCTCTGGTCCCTCTGGTAGCCAACTCCTCCAGTTACCTCACTCCCAAAGAAACACAGGAACGGCTTCCAGGCCAATTAACTCACAGGATGACAAAGCTTGATCTACTGTAGCAATCACACACTGACAAGCTGTCCCCTCACCCACTCCAGTTGCCAGAGTTTATTGTGGCAGGCTTGGTGAATCACAAAGCAGGGACATTACTCAGCATTTCCCAGCCCTGGTAAGTTAGTTAAAGAGAAAGTTTGCCTGTCATTAGAAATAATTTACTTTTTAATATTTAGTTCAAACTTGTAAATACAGACATAACTCCTTGCAAAAAAAAAACCCCAAACAATGCGCTCTTTAAGTTGGACTGTTTAGAAAGGTGAACCAAATAAGTCTGATGTAAGAGTAAATTAAGAGCAATAATGATCTCATTAACATCTGCAATAGATAATCATGATTAAGCTCTGTCCTTTCTATGACCTTGCTCTGTCTGAAGGCACTGATGAATTGAGGCTGTCAAATGGAACTGGCCCCTGCTCTGGGAGAGTGGAAGTAAAACATGAGGAGCAGTGGGGAACCGTGTGTGATGGTGACTGGACCATAAAGGATGCTGAGGTTGTCTGTAGGCAGCTACAATGTGGATCTGCTGTTAAGGCCCTTAATCGAGCTCCTTTTGGAGAAGGAACTGGACCAACGTGGTTGTACCGAGTTGATTGCCACGGTGATGAATCTGCTCTCTGGAACTGCACACATACAGGATGGGGTGCTTTTACCTGCCCTCATTACTTTGATATTGGAGTGATCTGCTCAGGTAAGTGATCCAACCTTATATAATAGAAAAAATACGAGTTTGGGATCAAACTTTGTCCTAGTTGGATAAAGCCAACTACTCCCTCTACTCATCCAAAGCGAGTTGCTCCAGCATGTAGTCTTCTGCTGACTGTGAGTGCAAGCTGACTTTGCCTGGGTACAACAATGACATAGAATGAGCAAAAAGAGCATTATTTGTTTGTGCAACAGGAGAGCAGTATTAAACTTGTCTCTGACCAAGAATGGGGGCTTAAAAAGCAGGTGTAGGTAGAGAAGCAAGAAAAGGCAATATTATGTCATACAACTGCCCTTCTTTTCCAGATCTTCAGGTAAGTTAAGACAGGACAGTCTGCAATGGCAAAAAAGTCCAATATCTGTTTGGCTGCTTTCTGTGCAAGATGTCTGTGGTTTTACTATTTGGGAAAAAAACCCAAAAAAACACTGAAAGAGGATTTTCCTTCCCGGCTTCAGGACTTTACATTTGTCCTTTTTACAATTTTTTGTAATGTTTCTGTCAGCCCATTAGTCTAGCCTGTCTAGAGCTCTCCACAAGCTCTGCCCTCGTGGTTATTCCCTCAGCCCCCAAAATCATAAGTGTGTACTCCACCACCACCTCCACAAAGGGAAGACATTGAGCAGAACAGGCCTCTGGAAAGACCCAACAAGTAATATTCCACTTGCTGACAGTCTTCAGGTAGAATGCAACTCATTAGTGACTGAGGCTGACCCTTCAATCAGCTGCTTAACCATGTTCTCCTTCCAGCCAGACAGTAATATTCTAGTTCTTGGACATAAGAATATTGTGCAAGACAGTGTTAATGGGAGTGCTAAATCTGAGGTAAATGACATGTGCTGCTGTCCCCTCATCCAGTAATCTATTGTAATCAGAGAAAGCAATACTGTCCCACAGGCGTAATATATGCTGGATAAAACCATGCTGTCTCTTCCCATTCATCTCCTTGAGCCCACAGATGAGTTCCTAGAAGTCTCACTCGGTATTTTTTTCAAGTACCAAAATAAGGCTGGTCAGCCTGTAGATCTCCAGATTGCCTTTTTAGCAATTTCTGAAACTGGGTGCAACATTTCCTGTTTCCTCTTCCTGGGGTGCTTCAGCTTCCTATTCATTGAAATAATGAAGTCTCAAGGACACACATTAGTAAAGGGCTATTTGTCTATTTATCTATTTGGGGATTGCTACTTCTCAGTCATTGGCAGATCTTCAAAGCTTCCTTCCTTCTTTCACAAGGATTAATTATTTTCACATACTGGAAATATGTGGAGAAATAGGCAATCTCTTACACCATTTTCTTTTTTTATCACTGCTATAAAGGAATTCCCCCAGTCACAATTCAAAAGTATCAGTGGTCCTCAGAGAAGTGAGATGTGTCTTGCCCACTAAGGTACAGGAGTTATAAAAACAGTACAACCAACCCTTGGTGCTTGATTTCTTGTTTTTTGTGCTTTTTCCAGGCTTCTCTGATATGCGTCTGACTGGAGGAGACACTGCCTGCTCAGGACATCTGAAAGTAAAGCAAGAAGAAACTTGGGCGACTGTCTGTTTCTCCCACATAGATTTCAAAACTGCCTCTGTTATATGCACTGAGTTAGAGTGTGGCCAGGCCGTGGATACCTTGAGAGGAGCTCACGTTGCAGACGGACATGAACTGATCTGGCAAGAAGAGTTTCACTGTGTAGGGAATGAGACTCACCTTGCAGACTGTCCCAGGACCATACACCACACTAACACGTGCTCTCATGATGCCACTGTTGTGTGTTCAGGTGAGACTTTGGACTGATGGACATAATTCCCCCGTGTCCTATATGTCTTCTTCTTGTTTTACTGTTCCTGTTCAATCTGTGCACTTCTGTGGTCCTCAGGGTCCTTGGATGCTTCCCCCTACCATGCCTTGAGCCGTTCAAAGGGGAGCAGAAAATAACAATGGGTCATTCACTCTACTGAGAGTCTGAATCTGACACCAGCTGCTCTCATCACTTCACTACCACACAGGGATCTCAAAAGGGTTGTTATTTATTTTATGCTATTAGAAATATGCACTCAATGGTCCTAAGAATGCTCTACACATCTTTCTCTTATAAATAAAAGGAAAAATGGCCAGAGCAGACAAGCAGGAATATCAAGACATTAATTTATTTCCTGTGATGCCAGTGTATACGTTAATCCCAGGCACTTCAGTTAATTATAAAACTGGAAGAGGTACCGTATCTCCAAAAGGTTGAAGGAGGCACAGGTTTCAAATGTAAGTTATTAGAAAAAACTCCCAAAACAACAAAACCTGGAAAAGGGCTGGAGTTCATGTTAATTTCCTGCCCGAAGGACTTCAGTCTGTTTCACGACTGCCTTGGACACTGTGACCAGTGGCAGCCAAGTCCCTCAGTTTAGGCTTCTAACAGGCTTTGGCTCCTGCCTCTGTCTTGCAAGAGTCTTAGCTCAGAGCTGAAATCCTGGGGTCATTAGGGGTAAAATGCAAGGACAAGGGAAGGGTGGAAAGTAACAGTGTGAGAAGACAGAGGGACTGTGTGGGGCTGGCAGAAGGACACCACAGTGCCATCCACGCCACCCTTAATTTACTGTCAATAAATTGGTTATGGCCTGTGTTGTTCAGAGCCTTGCTCTGCGGCATGGATGAAAGCTGAGAATTCCCCACTGCAGTTTCTGCTTACCAGGAAATGTGACATGACCAACTACTGAGAGAGACAGTGATACCAGTTGCTCCTACTCGGAGTTCCTCACATGCGAGGCAGTGCTGAAACTCCCTCTGCAAGAGAAGAAGTAAAGTAGCAGAAGTATTGTGGGGGGAGGAGAGAGCAGGGCGAAGAGGAGACACTGAAGTTAGAGTCAAGAAACTTTTAGTCATACAGGCCACAACATGGACAGTAGAGACTTTTTTCCAGAGCTGGCTTATTAGCATCCTGTTCGAAGATGCTTTCCAGTAACCAGACATATAAATATGTGCTAGTTTCTTGCGGATAGAGAGAATTCTCTTGCAGTTTTCAGTGCAATAGCACAAAGACCCGAAAGTAACAGCAAAGTTCCTTTATTCTTTCTGCAGGCTACGGTGGGTACAGGCTGGCAAATGGCAATACCACATGTTCAGGGAGAGTGGAGCTTCTTCACGGAGGCACATGGGGAGCCCTGTGTGACTACCTGTGGGATTTACCAGCTGCCAATATCCTCTGCCAGCAGCTAGACTGTGGAGTTGCACTACTGATACCAAGTGGACAGTCCTTCAGGGAAGGAAATGGATCTGTCTGGAATGGCACATTCAGCTGCCAGAAGAATGGCTGGCTCCTGAGAGACTGTCCCGTGCGTGCTCTTGGTCACCATGAATGCCCTGCTGGAAAAGAGGCTCGTGTGGTGTGTTCAGGTGAGCAGTCGAAAGGTCTAAGAAGAGAACTGAAAAACTCCTTCCTCGAGGAAAAATATGGATTCAAAATTCAGAGGGAATACGTGGAGTCAGGCTCTGTCTTTTGACTGCTGCAACAGGAGTCAGGGCTGCACTTCAGCTGTGCCACAAGCTGAAATGCTCCTAGAGTCAGGTAACGGGGCTGCTGCACGAGCCAGGATGAGCTGGGCACAGCACAGGCAGAGTCCTTGCCACCAAGACACAATCCAAAGCATCTGCACGGAGTTCAGAGGAAGGTACTGGTAATTAAGTCTATGAGCAGGCCCCGAGAAGTTGAAGCAAACAACTGGAGAGAACAGCCAGGCATAGCGTGATACAAGACTGGAGTTGGTAACACCTGTCATGTACTTGAGGCAGGGACTGAATTCCTGGTCCGGGTTTAAGTGAAGGCTTGGACCAGCAGTTGAAGGATACAGAGCTGCAGGCCCTCAGTGAAATAGGTCTGAAAAATTAAGGTCTATTGATTGACCCAAAGCCCCAAAACCTAGTGCCCTGATTTTAAAAATTGCAAATGGGACCCGATCCTGAGTTCTAGTCATTCTTCTCAGTAAAATAGGCTGGACTGAAGTCTACTTATGAATATGGCCCAGTCAAGTAATTTTTACTACTGAATGATAAGGAAAACTCATTCGCATTTCCCAGCCACTTCCAGGTGCTGTCCAGGAGCAGTTGCAAATCTAACACTCCAATATTCTCTTTCTCTTTGTTCAGGGTGTCCAGGGGGCCGGCTGGTGAATGGCACCTCATGCTCTGGCATAGTGGAGATCCGCCATGGAGACACGTGGGGAAGACTCTGCCACTCCCACTGGAATTTGCAAGCTGCCAGTGTTCTCTGCCATCAGCTGAACTGTGGCTATGCAAAATCAATCCAGATGGAAGACAGCTTTGTGGATGGAAATGGGCCTATATGGAGAGATGCTTTTCACTGTAAAGGGACAGAGTCCTGCCTGTGGGATTGTGCTCAAGTGACTTTGGGCAATCCGACCTGTTCAGCCAAAGAAGCAGCCACTGTAACTTGCTCAGGTAAGTCAGGAGTGGCCTTTTATGGGTGGTGCAACTTCAGACCAAAGCAGTGCTGGTGATTTCACTGACAGGATCTAGTCTTTGAAGCGGGGAAGCCCTTCTCACTTCCCATTGCAGGCCCTTGTGTGCATGAAACCAAACAAAGCCTTAACCAGGTGCAGTCTCCTTAATCATTGTGGAGAATTAATATTTTACCAGCACAGAAATTTGCCCTCCAGAGCTTTCCTGCAAGTTATTTCTACTGCAGTGAGATAAGTAGGTGTTAACTCAATACATTTCCCAACTCTCTTGAGCCCAGGTCTTGCTGAAGCACTCAGACTCTCCGGGGGTGAGAGCCGCTGTGACGGGCGAGTTGAGATCTCCCTCCACAGTGTGTGGAGCAGGGTCCTGGACGATGACTGGGACATTAAGGACGCCCATGTGGTGTGCAGACAGCTCCAGTGTGGAACTGCTGAGAAAGCCTATTACCTTCCAAAGTCTGAGAGAGGCATGGGTCTTGTTGGCCTAAGGAGTGTCCAGTGTACTGGAAATGAGACTCAGCTGATGCTCTGCAACACCTCCCATTATCAGACAGAGCCAATGGGAGTTTCTGAAGACGTTGGTGTGATTTGTTCAGGTGAGTCACTGTGTGAAAGGCACAGAATGTTTCCTAGGGTTTCTCCAGCCCACGTTGTGCTGTGGTGTCACAGATCTTAAGTCAACATGAGTCTGAGCTTGATGATAGTTAAGGAAGCAAGTGCAATTTACATAATGTTTTCTTCGTCTGAATTTCTTACAGAATTATCTTCCAGAGTCAAAAAGAACTATTAGAACACAGAAGCCGTAAGAACACTGATTTCCAAGCATTCTTACTGCCACTTGAGAATTAAATCGCTTTTATTTTGTGACATTTCTATATTTATAGATACTTGCAGCTATTCTACAGAATATTACAACTGTTTCTACTCTTCTCTGATTTTGTAACCCATCTGTTACAGGAGCAGTGTCTAACTAAATGAGTATAGATAGAAACAGGTTGTCTGGCTTTCTAAAATAAGGTGACCTCTGCATATACTTAGTAGGATTATACACTTGATTGCAATATCTCACAGGAATAATTCAAACATTCACCAGATGCAGGTCTAGTCCTTGCCTTTATGCAGTTTTAGCCTCTGTCCAAGCAAGCCATAGCAGAAGAATTGGGATATAGCAAGAACACGATGTCTTAAAAGTGCTTTTAAAATATTGCCATTATACTGACCTGTACATTATAGTTGTGCTGTGTGCTGACAGCTGGATTTTCTTCCTCCAGGCAGCAGGCAGATGAGGCTGGTGAATGGAACAAACCGCTGCGCTGGCAGAGTAGAGCTTTATCATCACGGCATCTGGGGCACTATCTGTGATGACAGCTGGGATCTATCAGACGCCAATGTGGTTTGCAAACAGCTGGGATGTGGGCATGCCATCGAGGCCTTTGTGTCTGCTCATTATGGCCAAGGGTCAGGGCAGATCTGGCTGGACGATGTGAATTGCACTGGGGCTGAGTCTGATCTCTGGGCGTGCCCCTCTAGGGCGTGGGGCCAGCACAACTGCCAACACAAAGAGGATGCTGGAGTCCTGTGCTCAGGTGTGTTTGGAAAACCCTTCCCTCAGCCTGTGGGCTCAGTCAGGAGGGTTGTATAAAAGGGAAGTGGAGAATGGTGGGGATTTGTTTGGACAGCCTCTTCCTGTCTTGACTACAAGCACAGTTCTTGGTCTACCAAGATGCAAAGGATCTACAGGAGCCCATATTATGCACCAACACACACACACACAAAAGTCTGTGGTGTGGAAGGATATTTGGGGGATAAATTAGAGGAGTTTGTAAAAATTGATACAGCAAGAGGCTGTGTGCTCATTACAGTCAGTTACAGCTTGGATTGCAATCCAAGAAGCTTATGCTGGCTCTGCTCAAGCATATTTAAGACAAAATGGCAGCAGCAAGAAAGAGCAGAAATGAAAGAAAAGTGGAAAAAACCACCGATGACCCCTGAAGGAAGTGCAGCCTGTTTGAGCCCATGTTGGAGCCAGTGCAAATCCTGAAAGGATTGCAGCCTCTGGAGCATCCACGCTCCACGATACAGGTAGAACCAGCACAGCTAGTTAGCACCATAAAAAAAGTGTTGTTACACAGGCAGGAAAGCAAAATATCACAAGAATTTTGTGGCACTAATTCCATTTTTGTGCCTTTGCTCCCAGATTTCCTGGCTCTGAGGCTGGTGAATGGCAATGACTGTGCTGGGCGTGTGGAAGTTTTCTACAACGGGACGTGGGGCAGCGTTTGTTCCAATCGCATGTCCCAGCTCGTGGCGGTGATCATGTGCAAACACCTGGGCTGTGGAGATGGAGGAGCAATAGCCACGGACTTCAAGTATGGCAGAGGCTCTGGGCCCACGTGGCTGGACCACATTGAGTGCTCTGAGCAGCACAGCTCGCTCTGGCAGTGTCAGTCAGACCCCTGGGATCCTCGCTCGTGCGATAACCGAGCTGAAGAGACCCACATTACTTGCACTGGTAATCAGAAATGTGTTTGTATGTGGCCAGGAGTGTACATTAACCTATGCGTGCTCACATGGACACCATAGTAATTACTTTGTGTTCACTTGTTATTTGGTGTATATTATTTCTAGGTTCTTGAAAATGGCAACAACTTTATTTTTTGTCCATATCTATTTTTGTTTGTATATGTATATATATATATTTGTCTATATTGACTTAAATGAATGAATTAAAATTGCAAGATTATCACAGAGTGCTGTGGCCCAGGGAAATCCTAACGAATTCCCTAATAGGATGGTGCCATTGCATATATTTTCCTGCAAAAATCTATAATACACAGTCAGTCTGTGAGATCTGAGTTAGGATGAGACTTCCCAAGAGGTCTAGAGCCAAGTCTGTGTTTCTACATGTAAGGAGGCATATCAGTGTATACACATAGCCGTGGACAAGTGTACAAATCAGTTTGGTTCTAAAGGTCCATTTCTAATGCCTGCTCTTATGACAGTGTTTCACACCTATGGGTATCAATATCTGTGTTCATATATATATATATTCACTAAAATCAAAATGAATTCTGCACAACATTCTGATATCCTGAAAGGGACTGCAGCTGCCTCATGAGAGAAAGGAAAGCATGACTATCAGGAAGATTATTACTCACAGCAATAGCCAAACAGCCATCCACCAAGAACTAAACAGGCTATACACATATTTCAGGAAATAATTAACTTGATGGGTATTTTTCAGGTATTTTATACTCCCTCTTTTAATTTTTTTTTAAGAGAATAATTAAATTATTTACTGCATTATTTAAATTCTGCAGGAAGAAAAGAGGCAACATCTCCACCTGCATTTGCTGAGTGTCCAAACTCAACTAGTTGTTCAGGTATCTCCACCTCTTTTTTTTTCTTTCTCTATTGGTCCCTGTGGACCTTCCTGCTGTTTCAGTAAAACAGAAGGTTTCTGTGATTTGCAGACAGGGAGAAGTTACGAGTCATGGGAGGAGAGGATGGATGTTCAGGCAGAGTGGAGATGTGGCACCAAGGTTCCTGGGGAACAATCTGTGATGACGCCTGGGACGTGGCAGATGCCAAGGTTGTGTGCAGGCAGCTGGGCTGTGGATCTGCAGTGTCTGCTCTGAGCGAGGCTGCCTTTGGGGAAGGGACTAGTCCCATCTGGTTGGAGAAGGTGCACTGTGAAGGAACAGAGCTGTCTCTTTGGGACTGTCCTGCCAAGCCGCTGTTTGGCAAAAACTGTGATCATAAGGAAGATGCTGCTGTGAATTGTTCTGGTTAGTGACTGGTCCTTTATTACACAGGGCTGGGAAGGAGGTGGGTAGGGGAGCATTATGCCAGCTAATTCCCAGTGACTAGCCCTTTCATAATTTTAACTGAAAAAAACATCACAAATTATAGGAAGATGTTAATTTTTTCACACTTGCCTCTTCCTAAATCTGGACTCACCTTCCTTTTGCAGGTGTAACAGAAACAACAACACAGCCCACGAGAGCAGGTAAATTCTTTCTCTTTTCTTTCTCCCATCAAATGACAATTTACCGTCTCTGATACTTAGCAGATAAAACAGCTGTTTATTTCAGCTCATCAGAAAGCGCATCCCACAGCTTTTCATAAAGGAACACTGGGTGGCACCACCCCCAGCTGCTGAATTTTATCAGCTTGAGCAGGAGCCATAACAGAGCAGCAGGTGCCCTGCCTCACCCTGCTAGCATGGGCACAGCAAGGGGCTACAGAGGAGCAGCCCTTTGGGACACATGATTCTCTACCTGTTTCTCTTTTTTTCCATTCAGATCGTCCCCGCCGCCCTGCCACAGGCACTGGGGGACTTTCAGTGCCTGTCATCCTCTGCATTATCCTGGGGATCCTTCTCTGCCTGGTCCTTGCCATTCTTGCTGGGCAGATCCGACGTGCCAGGGCACAGCAGAGAGGTGGGTCTCTCAGGACTGATATGAAATGCCTCCTTTACGTGGCCCCAAATGTTTAGTTGGCTGGGGAGGCAGTGGGGATGGGTGACTGACATGAACTGAATCTGTTGTCACACTGAGATTTTTCACTTGCTTTCTGGCAGTGAAAGTGCCCAGAATCTCTTGGTGCCTTTCTAGGTACCAGCCAGGCCATGCAGACCCCTGTAAGGCACTTCTCCTTTTCATGACTCCACCCTGAGCATGAGTAGAGACTGTGAAAGTCATCATTACCTTCTACTTTCAGGCTCCAGACTATCCTACGATCCCTTCTCCGAGGCTGTCTATGAAGAGATCGACTATAACATGATGAGAGAAAAGCAGGGCATGACTTTCCTCTCAGGTCTGTGTGTGTGTGTGTGTGTGTGTGTGTGTGTGTCTTGCTTTTCCCAAGGGAAAGCTCCTCTGTTCTGATCCCAATCTGATGGCTTTGCAGTAGATTTTTCCCAAATTTCAAATTCCTGGATTTGAAGGAAGGAGTTTCCTGCCCTGTGGACTCTGTCAGTTCCTCTCCTAGGGACAATTTGTTTTGTGCAGTACTCACTGCAGCCAAAGATCATAGATCAGTATAGGTCAAACAAACAAACAAAAGCCTTTTGCTGTAATTATTTAAAGGGACAAATAAAGGAATAATTTGCACTTCCCTCACAGCAGCTGGGTCCCTGTAGGTTTCCTCCCATGGATTGCTTTTCTCCCGCTGTGGCTTGCCTCCCCCATGATTCATGAGAGGTGTTATAGGGCCCCTGAGGGATTCTTGGTTATGCCACTGTAAGCCTTGCAGAAGTAACATTGACTGCCAAAGAATGTGCTGGACTTGGATGCTGTTACTGTAGCCTGCTCTTTTTCTCATTGTGCAGCCTTAGCACTTAAGGAGAGTTTAATCTGGTATCATGCTCTTTTTCATTTGCCTAGATTCTTATTCAGAGGGCTTAAAACCAAAGGAACAGTTTTATAGAACAGACATTGACGAAGAAAATGATCCTGGAGCAATTCAAGGTAATGTGAGAAAGGGTTTCTACAAAGAAAGAGATCCCAAATCAGGGTAAATTTAATACCCAAAGCATTATGAGTGACCAAGACTTTAATTTCATGTCCTAGTGATGTTTCCTTGTGATCCAAAATCTTCTATGTAACTCTTGGGGTGGAAGAGTGTCATACAATCTCATATACAAGTGCTACTTTTCTCTCCTACATGACAAATTCAAAATAAATGTTTGCTGCTAATTCTGCACACACTTGGTCCAGTCACATGAATCCAACAATTTGACAACTGCTTCTCCTAGACATTGCAACCCTAATGGCTTGCAAACTGTTGCCTTATTTCTGAGACAAATGAGGAGAATTAAAACAGAGGAAAGACATATTCCAAATAAGAACACTGGTGTACAATTTGAGCTGATCAAGGGACCTTAATCCATGTGATCTGAAGAAAATACAGATTCCTAGCTGTGGGGTTTGCCAGGGGAGTACATTTGGTTTGTTGGTTGGTTTTTAAAATAATTTCCAATAGGTGAGAGCAAGTCTTGGAGAAGAACTGCATATTCCTAGAGGTGATCAAAAAGCTCTGTTAACTATTGCCTGGTGTCCGAGACATCAACTGCCAAAGGCACGAGCAGTTTTGGACCTCAGTTGCCCATATCCTGGACTCTGCTGCACCATGTCTTTATTTTCCACTGCTTTTCTTATATTAAGGACTTTTTTTAAAGTTAAAAAACAAACAAAAAGCTTTTCTTTCCTTGCTTTGAAGTGCTTATAGAGAAGACAATTATTCTAAATAATTTCTCTCTAATTTAGATTAAATACTGATTTTTAGGTAAAATGTGAAACAGGAGGGCTTTGATTAACTTTTATGTTTATATATGTATTATTGTTGAGCATATGTATATACAATAAAAGTGTGCACACTAACATTTGCTGAGGGATGGATTCCAGTTAAGTTCACACATGTCAGTATTACAGCTGCTGAATCATCAGCTACTGCTTTCCCTAGTGGAAGTTAATACCTGTACTGTTCCAGAGACCTCTCCACTGCCTGAAAATGCCCTGGAAGATGGTTATGATGATGCAACAGAAGCTCCTGGACCTAGAGATGCTTCTCTTTCTGGGCAGAATGAACAGGAAATCATTGGGATCCCTGGAGAAGGAGACAGAAATAAGAACTCATGGACAGGTAAGGTTAGAAGAGCAGTGCTGTTCTGTTCTTACAGCCAGCTAATCCATACCTGTGCTCTGCTTTCCTTACATCCATAAAATTCCTGCCTGTGGCCAACCCAGCCTAAGTCTCCACTGCTGCAGATTAAAATTGTTACTTCTTATTAGAATGACCACGGGGACAGAGGATTGCAGTCATCTTTGTAACAGCCTTTTAAGTACTTGAAGACTGATAACAGTTTGTTCACATCCCTGTCCCCAGTTCTGTTTTGTATTTTGTTTCTCTAGGTAGTCACAACCTAAATTAGTTAACTTTCTACTTAGGCCTTGTGGACTACACTCTGTTCATGATGTGTCTCCACTCAGACCGTGTCAGTAGGTCCACATCTTTCAAAAATTGTTTCAAACCCAAAACTTTGCAGCACTTCTTTACAGCACGATACTGAGCTCTTACTAGTGTCAGAGCAGAAGGACCAGCTCTTATTTTTCGCAGCATATCCTTCTGTTTATGGATGCTAGTATGATACTTCCCTTTTTTCCAACACCACCATAGGCTTGAGAGGGCTCAATGTCTGACGCAGCCTCAAATCGTGCTCTGTAAAACACTACATACCATTAGACATGGATTTTTCAAATTGTGCAATTGATTGTTTCTCCCTTCATCTGTGGTCTCTTAAGTGTCATTATTAGATCTCATTCTGAGTCCGTGGAGGATGGATTCAGCTAGGTTTTTAACCTGGCACTAAATTTTGTCAGGCCCAGTAAGAATCAACAATAAATATTTAAGACAGACTTCTCTTTATCAGTGCATCTAATATAACTGTGGAACACCTGATCTGAACTCTACTTTTTGGAGTAGTGATAATTACTCAAAGTAACTAGGGAGACATTAGAGATTTTTTTTAACAGCCCATGAATATATTCCTTTTACCACTGTGAATAAAGCTGGATCCTTGGATATGTAGACATGCAAGCAGAGGGCAGAATCACAAAAATTTCTCAGGTGTTTCACAGTCACTCCCATCTAAAGTTCTATTTTCTGGAGGAGACAGCTAGCAGCTGCACAACCACACAGAGGTGATACATACAGGATGTGCATTTTTCTCTCTCAGTGTTCTTCCCTTCTTGCTTTCAGACTGGATTCCCAGAAACAGGAGCTCTGAGGCTGAGAGACCCTCATCCCCTGCTCTTGAAGATCCAGGCTACGATGACACTGAAGAGCTGGGGCACTGATAGAGACTGCTGAGCTGTACTGGCTTCTTCTGGAAATACACCACTGCTCATAAAATGCTAATCCTCTACTAGAGAACCTGCATTTAGGAATAGTTTGCATAAGTTTGGGTAATTTCCAGAGAACAGATTACATACGTAAAATGATAAACAAGCATGGCTGTTAAGAAAATCTTTCAAATTTCTTCTAAAATTTATTGTTGCTAAGACTTAGTGGACACTTTTTTTCTTTTATTTTTAAATATCTTAATTTTAATTATTTTTTTACTGAGTTAATTTTTTAAATGATGATGATTTTTTTAAAATTAGAAACTGTCCTAGGATCTCAAATTTATGCTTTCCTTCCAGATATAAGGGGACAGCTTCTGGGAATTATTTAGAATGGAGACTGAACTGCAAGAAAATAATCAAAATTCTCTTTCATTTCTTTGGGAAAGGAATTCTTACTGATTGCTTCTGCAGCAACATCAACAAGATCTGACAGGTGTGCTGCAGGCATGTTGTGAGGCACAGAAGGAGGGAAACACTTATACCCATGGGATTTAACTGCATCATGCAATCCACTTTTCCTGGCTCACTAACAGGAAAACTGCAAAAGTAGGAAATTATTGCAAGGGGTAGAAAAAGACAACAGAAACTGTCAGGAGCAACCAATTCTACGCCAGAAAAAGGTGCAGCAAGCTATTTATCCCTGTGAGAGCTCTCTACACAGGTCAGAACTTCTCCTCTCCAGGTGCACCAGGCACTGACCAGGGAGTCCTGGGGACTCAGAGATGGCAACAACTGATGTCCCAGGTATGATCCAGTTGAACTGAGTGCTCCCCAGGTGTCTGGGGTACATAGTCCTCAATGGGACTGAGTAAATGGACTGATACTGGGGATGTGTTAAAATTTGTAGCCAGGCTCTTACGGGATTCTACCTGCACCCAAATGGCACCTGGACAAGGAAGTTTTTAGGATAATTGGAGTAATTGCATTAAAAGCATATTAACAACGTATGATTATTAAAAGACATTAAATGGCTTAACTGTGGGGTCTATCAGGCAAAGTTTCTCTTCTAAGGGATGAAAACAGATGCATAGAGGATGAAACCCAAGAGAATCAGGCTACAGCCGAGCTCATTACAAATCCATCTTTCAAGCTTCTGAAAAACACAGCTATGCAAGGAAGCTGTTTGCGAGTGGGGTTACAGGCAGCAGTGCTTGTTGCAGTCTGTGTAGCCAGCTGTGCTGGAATCACCTCTGTGTGTACATATTTATCTCTCTGGGACACACACAGCCTCACTACTACGCGCTACTCACTACTCCAGTGGCCTGAAGACAGCAATCCACAGACCCCAGAGGATGCCTGAGGCAGGGACTTATTTTTAAAGTCACACTCTGCAGTATTTTTGACCCCTTGAGAAAAACATAAGGCAGGATTTCCCTTGGAGAAGCCCTACCGATTCTTCTGCATAGAATTTTTATTCAGTCACTCATTCATTCTCTTTTTTTTTTGCCACCAATATGCTTGGTAAGGACTCAGCACTTCAGTTTCCCTGCTCTTCCCCCCAGTCTTTTCTTTACGACTGACTCACTGCCCCCTACTCAGGTGTTAAGAAAGACTTTAGTGAGGGGCCACAAACTGTTGTTGGCACTTCAGGTTCTTCATTCTTGAGTTAAAAGTTACTCATAACTCAGAAAGCTGAGTTTACAGCCGAAGGAGGGATCCAGGAGCTCCAGATCCCACCCAGGACTGCAGGGGGCTGGGGAGGAGAGCACGGCAGAACCAGAGCGTTTCCAGGGGATCGCACAGAACTCCCGAGGGATGGGCACGGGAGGAACCAAAGGTGGGGAAAGGGAAGGGCTTAGGTGAATGGAGGAGGACCAAGTGTGGGGGAAACGGAGGGTAGGGGGATAAAAGCGGCACGTAAATCGCTTGCTGATCCGGCAGGGGAGCCGTGCTCCCGGGAGAACATGCTGCAGTGCTCCGCTGAGCCAGGTTCCCTCCTCGGCAGCCTGCTCTCCCCCGGCCTCGCCACGGACAGGGGCACCGGCTCCCTCCCGGCTCCGTGCGATCCCGCCCCTGCTCTTCCTCCCGGGCCAGGAGCGAGCAGCAGCCGCGGAAAGGCGGAGCCGCAGGGGCGGCGGGGGCGGCTCCGTCTCCCTCAGCGGCGGAAGGGCCGCCCCGCTCCGCTCCCGGCACGGCGCAGTGCGGGGCCAGCATGGGCCGGACGCTCGTGGAGCTGTTTTACGATGTGATCTCGCCCTACTCCTGGCTGGCGTTTGAGGTGAGCGGTCGGCAGAGGGAGGGAGGGAGGGAGGCCCGTCCCGGCTCCCTGCGCCGCCTCAGGGGCTCCGGCGGTCCCGCCGGCGCCTCCCCCTCAGAAGGGCCGCTCAAGGGCAGCTCGGCCGGCTGGCTGCAGGCAGCCCTTTGCGCCCCGGAGTTACTTTTCCTCTCACTTCAAAGGGGTACCTGGGCTTTTCCCTCGCGTGTTGAAATCCCGGGGCACCAGGGAAGCGCGTCCGAGCCAAGCGGCAGCGCAGGAGTTAGCGCGGAGCATTTTGATGTTTAACAAGTGCGGGTGTCCTGATCCTGACACGAGCCTGATCTTTCCCCTACTTACCCCTGCTTAGACTTGGACAGTCGTGACACGAACAGACACCCTTCTCTTTTTCTGAGATCAGGGTTCTCTGGCAGCATCCAGGAAAGGCTTTAGGACTAGCCCTAATACAATAGGAAGGGATTTATCTGTAGTTTTTACTGCCTTGGCTGCACACAGCTCTCCAGCCAGCTCTGACTGCGGAGCCCTCACTGCTCTTTCACGTTGCAGGTTCTGTGCCGGTACAGGAACATCTGGAATATCGATCTGCGCTTCCGCCCGGCCTTCCTTGGGGGCATAATGCAACAAACTGGTACGGAGTACAGGGAGAAGAGCTCTGCAGGGAGAGAGAAACCTTCCTCACCAGCAGAGCTCTGGTGTGTGCAGAGCCCGCGCCGAGCCAGCTCTGAACTGCCACCAGATTAATTTCGGAGCTCCAAAGGGATTGAGAAATGAGCCATAAGGAGTTTCACACTGTTGCAACGACACGGACAGTCTGTGACTAAGTTCATCAGTCCTGAAATACTATAAATGACAACTTGATATGGAGTTGTAATTTAGTTATAAGTTATATATATTAGTTGTAATAATAACTTGATATGGAGTGTTTTCCTAGAGTTAGATTTTAAACCAGATACAATCTGTGGGACACTTGCACTTTGTAATAAGCACGTCCTGAAACATTATTCATGGATTAATTAGATCACCAAGACTTTTAACTCATAAATCATGAATTAAGAAGTCCTTACATCAGTTTACCCATACATTAGGAGTTGTCTAGCTTAAAAGTCATCTGTCTGAATCAACATAAATCCCTGCTAGGACATTTTTACCTTGGTTTAAAACCGATTCAGCTATCTTAAAGGTTTGATCTGTGCAAAACTGAAACAAGCCATATTTAAATCATAGCATTATCTTTGGAAAACCCAAGTATGTTTCAGTAAGCCCATATGAAATTATACTATTAAATTATGCTCTTCCCTTAGGCATACATACGTATGAGGCACAATTTTTCCAGTGTTGGTTTGTTCAGTGTTTTTATAATACAGCTGGAAATCTCAACAGAACTTTTTCCTCAAAGGTAACAAGCCACCAGCAATGTTACCAAAGCGAGGGGAATACCTGCTGAAGGATATGAAAAGGATGGCAAAATACTACCAGGTGCCTCTCCGCATGTCTGCAGATGCCTTCCAGCATATCATGGGCACAAGTAAGAGTTTTAGCTGGTATTTCTCATCCCTAGCACTTCTGGTCCCAATTCTCCCTCCCAGGGAAGGTGAATTCCCTGCCTGCAGCCTTTTCCCAACCCTGCGAGCAGTACCAAGTCTGTGCATCCACAGCCACGAAAGAAACCTCTGGGAGAAGCACGGCTGTGAGCGATACCAGCACGGGAGACAACTGTGGATGCACAGGGGCTTTGCTGTACAGCCTGTGGGTTTCTCAGGAGCGTGACGGGGCAGGAGGCCACAGCTGCTGCTGCTGTCTGAGTGTTTCTCTGTCCCCACGAATGCAGGCAGCCTGGCGGCCATGCGCTTTATCACAGCCATCGACATGACACACCCACAGTACCTGGAGCCCTTAACCAGGGAGTTCTGGATGCGCTTTTGGTCGCAGGTCAGTGTTTTAGGCAGACAGCTTCTCCACCTTTACTGTCACCCTCCCTGTCCCACAGCATTCAAATGTGGAATTCCTGTCACCCTCCCCGTCCCACAGCATTCAAATGTGGGATTTCTGTCATCCTCCCTGTCCCACAGCATTCAAATGTGGAATTTCTGTCATCCTCCCTGTCCCACAGCATTCAAATGTGGAATTTCTGTCATCCTCCCTGTCCCACAGCATTCAAATGTGGAATTCCAGCAAGAGGAAGAAAATGGCTTTTTAATGAAAAGTCGTAGCAGGAGCTTGTCACAGTGGTTCAGGAGCCACTATGAAACAATTAGCTCATAATCAGCTTAATTTGCCTTCTTTTAGGTGTGTGTGTTGGGTCCAACAGGCTGGACTAGTGGATTGGTGGTTCGTATCAGAAAATACTTTAATTCATACATTCCTAGATTAGGTGACTTAAGAGGTCAATTTCAAATGAGGCAATTTCTCCAGCAACTAGTATTTGGTTTATTTTTGTTTTCTTAGAAAACTTGCTTTTAAATCCAGAGCCAAGCTTTTGTTCCTTAAATGCTGATTTACTTATTTTATTCTTTTACCAGCATGAAGATATCAGTCAGCCAGAGAACATATTGGCTGTAAGTGTCTCCTTTTTCTTGGTGCTTCTCTGCATTTCTGATAGAGATTCTTATTGCTGACTTTGATCAGTAATAGACATAAAGACATCTATGTCAAATGAACACTTGAAGTATTGAAAAATTTCAGATAGGAAAAAAATGTATTTAAGTTCCCTTGCAGCTCCGTTTGGAGGTATTTTTCTATTTTTTTGTTTGCTTTTTTTGTTTTTCTTGTCATGTTTTACATAACACTCAGAACCAGAATACAATTTTTTGGTTTTTTTTTTGTTAATTCATGTGGCAAGATACCCAGTCTGGACAATGAGTTATCTGTTGATACTATTTTATTAACAGTCATGAAAGTCTAAATAGTTTCTCCAGAATGCACTGAGGTATTGCTGCTATATGAAATGTTCAGGTGAAATGCAACACCTGGGGAAGGTGACTTTCCTTAGAGTGATGCAGTCAGGTTTTCTATTAAGCTAAGTGCTATACTGCCTTTTTATATACTTGGAAATTAAGACTCTTAATGTATTTTCTCTTGCAATTTTGATTTTGTTTATTACAGTAAAAGCTGGGATGGCATTTAAGTTAGCTCTTTTAGAAGGTCTCCCATTTCTTCATTATTTTATAAGTTCTTGGAATGTAGGAAAAGAGAAGTGGTATCAAAGAAAAGAACCAAAAACTCAAGAACCAAACCAAATTTGTCATCCAGAAGTGGGTGAGAGGTCCCAACCAATCCTCTGAGTCTTTATAGGTGAATCTATTTTACACATCAGTCAGAAAAATTGAACTTTTTTTACTTGATAATAATCACTTAGTAATTTTTTACTTCTTTATTTAGTCAGCAGTAGCTTCACATAAATTGCTATAGCAGCAATGTATGGCCTCAATTTTTCTCCAGTCCACTTAAATCCTATTTCTGCCCTGAAATTTTGAGGACCAGATACTGTCACTGTGTAAATATTGCAGTGTAAACACTGTGGCTACCAAGCATTCTGTTCTAGTCCAGTGGCACACTTGTTTAACCTCCTGTTCATGCACAGTAAAAAAGAGCTCCTCATTTCCCTGATGTAAGCAGGGAAAGGTACATGAAAATGTGGGTGCTAAACAAAAAAAAAAAAGGAATTGAAAGAAAGAGTAATTAACATCTACATGTGCAGGANTCTCCTTCCTGTGTGGGCAGAAGCTCAGGGGAGGTGCAAAGGATAAAGCACTAACACCCACAGCTGTGGGTTTTAACACCCACTCTGTGGTTTAAGTGTCTTTCTTGCAGTGTCACTTACAGATCCCATGTGGCCACATTTGTCATACCACCAGTTTCTGCCTTGTACAGTGGGATTTTATTTTTCATAACACCAGCTTGACGTTTTTTTGTAAATTATTCAATAAGTCATTGTATGAAAAGTTCTTTCTTTTTTTTTTTTTCCCCTTCAGTTTAGGAACTCCTGAGGAAAAAAAGTGCAGATTTGGGGCTTGGAAGATTTAAAATGTCTTTTCTACTTTGTATCTTAAGA
This sequence comes from Regulus satrapa, assembly GCA_013396955.1. Classification (NCBI taxonomy): domain Eukaryota; kingdom Metazoa; phylum Chordata; class Aves; order Passeriformes; family Regulidae; genus Regulus; species Regulus satrapa. Next base: position 27,420 of record VWZN01002777.1, read on the forward strand.
GTTGTTAAATGATGAATAGGTTGGGAATAGTTGTGCAAGAAGCGCTTCGAGAATATTCAGAATTTTTTTTTGTCAATAGACCTTAGTTGATAATACTGAAGATGAAATTAATTAGAGCAGGGTAGGAATTAGATGATTTACTCTTAGAGTGTCCTTAATTACATCATCTTTTCACAGGTTGCCCGACAGGCTGGGCTCTCAGCAGAGCTCTCCCAGAAGGCGTTGGAAATGATTTCATCCCCTCCAGTGAAGGAACGACTGAAGGAGACAACGGCTGAAGCACTGAAACATGGGGTGAGAGATGGGAGGAGACACAGCTCTGCATCCCTCCCCTCTTCAAAGCACAGGGAAGCAAGGAACAGGGAGGCTGAGGATTAGAAACCACTCTACAGAGACACTCCTTGTTTTCCAGTGTGTGAAAGCCACCTCAGTGCTGTTGGTAGTTTGTCTCACTGGGAAAACAAGGTTGATCTACTCAGCTCATTCCAGCTGGACAGCAAGGACAGGAGCAGTACAGGAGATATCATTTACTGCTACTTGAAATAGACCTGTGGATTAATCAGTTTTTTTTTTTTATGCTGCTTCAAAAGGGGCACACAGGCTCTGGAGAGTCACCTGCTCTCAGGTGGCTTCATTAGGCTTATTTTTAAGAATGAAGAAGGTAAAAAGAAGGGGAGGAAAAAAAGTAAAAGTTATTGGGATTTATTCCTGAGGATTGCTGATATGTCTGTAAGAAATTCTCCCATTATAACACTCTCTCTTTCATCTCCATGCTGTCAATAGGCATTTGGGATGCCTGCTGTTGTGGCACATTATGATGGGGAACCTCATCTGTTTTTTGGCTCTGATCGTTTGGAGCTGCTAGGCAGCATTATAGGTGAGTCTACCTCATTACTTCACTCTGGTTTCATGCTTTCACCCTCTTAGAATGAAACATGTTATGCAGCTGAGTAAAACACTTTTAAGGGCTTTCAAATGTTAAATAATGTTGGTTATCCTTCTCCTGGAATGAAGCTGCTGACTGAAATCTGCCTCAGTACACTTCAAATTACCAAATTATCCTTTTCCAGATGAGAAATAACTTGAGTAACTCTCTATCCTCTCTTGATATGTTTCAAGGCTTTGTGCTCCATGTGCCATTCTCAAAATATTACTGAAGCTCTTCAGTTCTCAAAGTATTCACATGTAACCTTTTGGTACTGGACAATAGGCCTTGCCTAAGATTATCACTCTGGCTGGTACTGCTTTTTTTTTCTTTTTTTGGTCATTCTATCATTTTCATTTTATATCTGTTCCTTCTTAGTCAAAGCACATTATTACAGCTCCCCAGTCCATGACTTCTGTCTACCTACACAGCTGCTTAAAAGCTGTTCATACATTGACCATCCTTCTTTGCATTTTTCTACTAACAGAAGGATTTCTGGTTCATTTTCTGATTCAGTTTTATACTAACAGAATACACACATTAAATTCTTTAAGAGAATGAAGCAGGTTATGATAAATAATAAAACAGAAGTCACCTGTTTTTATGAGTTAGAGGGCATTTGACTATTCATCTGGCACTTGAGAGAGTGTCTGTAGAAAGAGTTATGCACATAATTAGCTCATGCATTTATGGAAAACATTCAGCAGAAAATATTAATTAATGCAAATTAGTATTAGTCATAGGCTTAAAACAGAAGGGAATTTTTTGGAGTGTTTTTTCTTAGTCTTATGGATGAGTTTCTGATTCTGTAAAATATTCTTGATGACCATGAGAGTGAGGAAGAAGAGTACCAACACCCACTACAGCAGTCACTCATACTGACTGGAATGTTGTGGCCTGCTTTCTAGTCTCAACTCCAAAGACTTAATCAGATTTATATTTTTTTTATTTTCTGACTCTGCAGCCTTGTACCTTTTTTTTTTTTTTTAACCCCCAGCTCCCCAAAAAAACGAGTCCTAAAAAGAACTGATTCCTCCCTCATGGAATCCCCTGACCTGCAGAATGTCTCATCTGTAATGGAGGAAACTAATTCTTCTGTACAGTTTCAGTTGTGACTAGATGGTGAAAGATTTATGGAGCTGGCTGAAGCACACCAAACAAGATATAAATCTGTATTCCATCACCAGCAGTTACTGTTCACAAGAGTAGGAACAGTAATGCTGAAAGAAAAATGACTGCCCAATTATCTGTATGGATTACATTTTAACTGTCTCTTTTGTGCTGGTTTGTCTTGCAGGTGAAAAATGGCTGGGACCAGTTCCAAGCCCCAAGCTGTGAAAAGTCCCAGGGAAATACACAGGAAGTAAAATATGTATGTCAATCTTCAGTGATTATCTGAATGAATTCAATTTTATAGAGAGATGGCTTTCTCATCCTTAACCATTAGCCTTACTGCTTGGTCTCATCTCTAATTTTGAAAAATTTCAGAGCTTGCCAATATTACCAGCCTGGTGAGATGTTTACCACTTACAAGTGTCCTTCTTTGCTTTCAGCAGATCAAAGATTAACATTAAAGATTTCACTTCTTGCAGAGTGAACATTCTTCTTTCCTGGTTGGTTTTCTTTCCTTTACCCTGAAAACGAGGATTCTGTAGTTACTGGACTGCAGTCTCTGGGTTTCTCATGTTTTCCTGCTCATCCTTTATAAACACACAGACACACATCCTGCCACATTCTCCTTTTATTTGAAGTATATTAAGAAGCTGGCCATACTCTCCTTTTATTTTAAGTCCAGTGTACTACACAGACATAAGAAGCACAGGCTAAGATAATAACGCTTCCTTTTATTTTTGCATCATGGCAGCTGGAAAGGAGACAATTCAAGCCCAAAGAAGAGTCTAGGGAGACAATTAAGTATTTCAAAAGGACCTGTCCCCATCCTGGACAATATTTGATACACCTTGCTCTGCAGTGACTGACATTAGAGGAAACCACCACACATGTGCATTCTTGGGCAACAACCCCAAAGCTTGCAGGGTTTTTAATTAATGCAAGTTTTACAGGAATGTCTTTGGAGGACAGTGGTGAAACCATTGTTGGTTCAGCTGGTAACTGAAGAAAACTCTGTTTTGCTTCCTCAATTGCCACCTACCCAAAAGTGATTTGGATATGGCTGTGAGGGACTTCCACTCATGTAGTCTGCAGTGGGAAAGGTTGCAAACAATAGAATTAAGAAATTTCACATTTCAACATTTAAAACAGTTTGAGCTTGGCCCTGTATCAGGTGAGCTGGAATAACGCACGGAAATTTGATTTATATGAAGTGTGACTTCACAATGACTCCACACTCTCTGATGCATCACTGAATGAAACAGCAGCAGCTGGAATTCCCTTTTTTGTCTTTTTCTGAACTTTAAGGTAAAGCACATTCATGTATTTTCACTTGAACAGCAAATCCTGGAACAAAGCATCAGAAAAAAAAAATTGTATCCTTCATGTTGTTACAGCTGTAAGTGTTGTGGGAGTATCAGTTGTTCCCCCATCCACAATTTTTACTTCTTTCAGCTCTTCAGGAAATGCCCTAGGATTGGAGGAGTCCTTCCTCCTTCCTACCAGTGCACCCATCAGTCTTTGAGCAAATCCAGCCCAGAACTTAAGGAAATCTTTGTGAGAGATAAGAGGAGTTAGAATGAGAAGGAAGTTTCCATGTATGTGGGTGCCATAGGTCTCTTTGAGTCCCTTGAAGCCAATGTCAAAGAAATTTTTTACCATTTCTCCCCTGAAACTTGTTAGTCTCCAATCTGTGCTATCAAACCAATTCAGAGGTTGTGATAAAATGGAATTACTAAAACATCACTTTAAGCCAGTAGTGCTGTCTCAGGAGGGGGTAAAATGCCCTTTTGTGGAAATAATGAACTCTGATAAGAAGCTGGTGAGAATTCAAAGAACATCTGGAAATAATCTCACAGTGAAAAGCAGGGTCTCATGAAACTGTTCTTTGAACTGGATCAGTGGAAAAATAACCAGCCTTTGTGGCAGAATGGACCAAAAGACATGGATCCTACAGACTGGAATATATTTCACAAAATTATCCTACGTGCTCTTTGACCTACTTCAAATCAGTGGAAATGAAATGCTCAAAACCTTAGGTACTAAAATCACACATAAGCACTGCTGAGATACATTGCTTATTGCCTGTAACAGCCACCAGTAAATGCAAAACCACAGCCTTTGCAATTGTATCAGTGAGTCTGTAGGCTGTTGCAATTCTAACTCTCTACCTATTTTGGGCAAAATTTCCCTTTCTGGGAGGAGAACTTTGAGGGAGTTCTGCCCCTCCTTTAAGACAACCTTGCTCCCGTGTTCCAGAGCTGTGATGTGAGCACAAGCTCTTGGCAGGCACGCTGGGGATGAGCCCAGTAAAGAGTGTGTGGCAGCTGCTCTTCGTCCCAGCACACACTGGAGCAGCCTCGGTGGCGAGAACCAGCTCCCCTCTCTGCCGTGGCCACCACCCGAGCTGCCCACTGCCTGCTCTGAGGGCCACAAGGTGGCAGGGCAGCTAAAACTTGAGCACTGAGGAGCTGAACAGCAACATGAAGAATTAACAGCTATTTAGGAATATGTAGGAACGGCTGGAAGAATTTTCTTCCATAAAGATGGTGCATCTACTCAGCTATATACTGATCTAGCTCCTGAGAGCCTCCCGTGCCCACCACTTTCAAGGCAGCTGCTTTGCTGTCAGGCCAGAGGAGATACTGGGCAAGGAAAGGGACACTGAGCAAAAAGAGAGACTCTCAACAACACAGGGAAGACTGGACTATGAATTCTAGGGAACGAACCTGAAGTTGTGCTCCCATTTCCTCTATTACAGAGCTCAACAAGAAATCGAGTCCCACTTCCCACGTCTGGAAAAGCTGTGAAACCGGCATGGGCAAGCAGGTTCCCCCCAATGCTAGGCTGAAAGCAAATAAGCAAGTGCACAGATAGGCACAACATCAGAAAATGACCAACAGAAAGGGGTTCTGGAAAGTAATGAAACTATAAAAAGCAGAGGTTAGGCACAGAGAAAGGTAGGGTGCACCTGAGCAAAGGAAACTGAACAATCGAAGACAAGAGAAAGAAACTTCCCAGATTAGAGCAGAGAGCAGAATCTCAATGGGAAATGCTGTTCCCTGAGAGGGAGGAGGCAGCCAAGAAAGAGAAAGGCCAGAGCTGCTGGCCATGCAAGATGGAGAAAAGCAGAGGACTAAGTGCTGAGAAGCTGTCCAGCAGCGGCTGCGCTGTCCCAGCGAGGCGGGCACGGCTGGGCCCCGTGGCTCTCGTCCCCCCGTGTCCCCTACCTGTGCTGCTCACCCGGCGTGCAGCAGACAGAGCTCCAGCGCCGGCGTCACACGCAGCACAGGATGGAGGCCTGCAGAACAAGGCACCTTTAACTCCCCTGCCAGCACCTTCCTACTGCCCTTCCAACCCTCAGCAACACCTCCGACATCAAGCCTCTCTCTTTTCTCCCATCTTTATCTCTGTGCAAGTGAGAAGGAAACATTTTAATAAAGCACTTACTGGATTATGGTGCTGAGCCTCTGCTTTGCTGCCTTTTCCTTTTCCAGTGGAGCCAGCAACTCTGCTGGAAGGAAGCAACCTGCTTCCTAAAAGGGAACCAAGCACAGAACAATACAGAAATAATCAAGAGGGCACATATAGCTGGTTTTACCCCAAAGTTTTCACAGATCTGTGGCTTGTCCACAGTGTTACCTTCACCTGTTTCTCATTCCAGCTTGAAACATGAGGAAAGTAACTGCTTTGATTTAATTAAAAAAAAAAAAATTAAAATCATCAGCCACTGGTTCCAGACAAGCTGAATGCCTTACTCCCAAGGATACACATTTGTGAAGCAGATTCTAATCTTACACTCTCAGTGTTTCTCTTCCTTCTCCCTCTGATCCCTCCCTTGATATTTTCACATCTGACCTCAGGGTTTAAGGAATTTGCCTCTCATCACATATCAACACCATGGCAAAATCAGGGATTACATACTTGAAAAATTCCCAAATGAAAAGCATTTTTTTGCTTTCTGTGATCAGTTTATAATCATCACACATGTTTCTCAAGAAATGAGTAAGATATCTTCAACATAACAGCCTTCTTAAACCATTCCAGATTTATTTTAAGCTGATCCTCCATTCTATCCATTCTATGGTTAAAATTACTAAATATGGTAATTTCATTACCAGTATAGTTTGTGGGAATTTATGCATAGCTGCATCACAACATAAATCTGTATTATAACTCTTTTCTTTAAATCAGAGGAAAACAGAGTTTGAATTAAAGAGTTGATATTACTGTGGAATGTGCTAAGGGGGTAGAATGTGCAGGTGAATACCTCTGANAAGAGTTTGAATTAAAGAGTTTATATTACTGTGGAATGTGCAGGTGAATACCTCTGATTCAATCAGGAAAGTGAAGCAAGCTAATGAGGGATTCCTGCAGTAAGATGGCAAGCTGAGATACTTTTCCCAGGAACACTTTTTTCCTTTTTTTTTTTTTTTCTTTACTTGAATGTGATACACCAGTATTTTCTAGGAAACCCATGAGATGCAACTGTTTTCTCAGTGACTATCCCCCTTCCCAGTGTCATTATGTAATTTAAAACTGAGATTTAAAACCAAAATTGGTAAATCACTGTCAAATGCTGCTAAACTGTGCTTTTAAACAACATAAATTTACAATATGAGGGTTCTTCTCTATTATGTATATATCCCAGTTCCACTGTGTTGCAATTTAATTATGATGTGTGCTTTTTGTAGGACGTGACTAATAGGCCAAGTAACTCAATAAAAACATATCTAACACAACTGGTAGTGTATTAGTGTTAGGGAGAGTTATAGCTGAATTTTTATCCTGCCCTTGAGGCTAGGGGGAAAGTCACCTCTACCTCATGTGACATGCACTGGCACATGAGATATGTTGGTGCTTTAAAGCCAACTCAGAAAATATTTTGGCAATGGCACTTCTCTATGTCATGATGTGGGAGCATAATGACCACAGACTGCTGACTTTTTTTTCCCTGTAACTTTGCTCTCTCAATCTGAAAGGCAAATTGGAGAAGCCAAGAATGTGTACATGGGTTAGGAATGCTGGATTTATTCAATGTAGGATCTAGACTCATAGTGGGCTTGTCTTAGATTTCTCCATTAAAAAAAAATCAGCTCGGTCTGATTTTACACAATGCATTAATCTCTGTGGCTGAACAACTCAATAAAGGGAAAAAAAACCCACCAGGGTATTGCTCTCTGTCCCCAGGGTTGTAAAACCTAAAAATTACACTGAACTTTACATTGCATTCTCTGTAATGATTATTCTCAGTACTGCATATTAATGATTTATATACTGTGAGACAATAAAGTCAGCAGACAGAGAAACTATCTGTGAAGAGCAGCAGAGGCCAATGGAGAGCATCCCTGCCTTCAGCATCCACACCAAAAGGGGAACATCTCCTGGAACAGAGGTCTCTGCAGAATATCTGACACTATCACACCTGCAGCGTTGTTGCTAAGATACAGACAATTTTACACCGGGATCTGAATGATGGCCACTCTTGATAGCTCATATAAGGCAGCTGTAGAAACTAACTCTATCCTCAGAGTAAGCTGGCTCCACTTTCTGACCCCTGTAATCTTTATAAACAATCCTTTTTCACACAGTTCCTAGAAAGATTTCACAGTTCCTTTCAACCAACCCTGCAATACACATAATCCTTAGTACGTCTTACCACCTCAACATGCTCCTATTCCAATCTTCCAGCAACAAATGTTAAATGTTTTGCCTTTCACAGTTTCTAATGACTCCCTAAACTCAAAATCTTAGTCTTCAATCATATTTTCCCAAAATCTTACACAGCCTCATTCTCAGAAAAAGACTGAAACCGATTTAAACTTTCCCTAATTTTAGCTTAAGGCTGATGGCAACAAGAAATGCTTCAATCCAAACCAGTTCATTTTCACAAAGTGAAATGCAACTGCAGACAGGGTCTGAGATCAGGGCAGGTGATCCAGCTCCACAGCAAGAAACACACTAATTGCCCCTGCTATGGGACTGAAGAGAACTGCTAAGAACTACAATCATCTCTGCACTGTGAATGGATCCAAGCTGATTTTAATCAACTTCGTCAACTTTAATCAAGTATTAGACTAAGAGCCCAGCCTTGGCAAATAACTATCAGTGCGGGTGAGCTTCCTGACTGCCCACCTTCCCAGGATCAGGAAGCAGTTCCTACAACCCCACAGCCAAACTATCTAGTTTATATGGGGGCTGCAGCTCTCCACAGAAAACACCTAACACTTTAACTCTTTGCAGTCTACTGTAACTCCTTTGCAGTATGTACAGCACTACTTACTGTGCCACTGAAACATTCTTTCCCCATTAAACTTTGCCTGGTAGCTTCTCTCCCCGTTTTCCTGGGCTATCATCTACCTGTGCTTCTAAAATATTAAGTACAGCATACAAAAGATTTGGCTCAACCTCTCATACGCTTCTAGAAGCGCAAATAGAGGTTGGTTTTTTTTTCTATTTTTCTTTCTTTTTTTACCTGGTGAGCTAGAAGTACTGGGTGTGCAGTCACTGTCATCCAGCCACATACTCTGAACCATTGAATCCTGTTTTGGAGGGCCCTTAAGTGAGCACATCAGCTCCTGGAGAGGGCAAAGAAGAGGTGTTTTAATAATGCACCTGGTAAAATCAGGGAGGGTAGCCTCTGTTTGTTAGAGATCATACACCCACCCTGTCATTCTCCTCGTCCTCAGATGTTCCATTTTCCCTCAATCCACTACAACAACTGCTTACAGTGGATGACGAACGAGAGAGTGGCTGCATCACACAGTATCCTGAAGTCTGACTCCTGAGCATTCTGTGAAATGCAAGCATTCAACATCATCATGCTTATTGTTACACACGGGCTTAACTTTTTGAGGCGTAGCTTTATTATGGAGCAGTCAGAAACAGTAAGAATGTGTTATTCATCCACAGCTAGTTTTTCCACCTAGGAACAGAATTCAGGTGAACTGGCATGCATACCTTAATTTCTAGTTGCTACAGCATTTAGGAGAAACACCAATTCTCTGTCTCCATTCTGGAGAATTGTGTGAAAAGACAAGTCTGAAGGAATTCTTAAGTCACAGATCTAAGTGTAATAAAGTGGAATGACTCAAACCACCTGCATTTAAGTATTAAATACATCTAGACATTAATTAAAATCAACAGATGCCCTGTTTTGGAGATCAGAGATTTGAAGAGTCTAAATGCAGTATGAAGAGGTGTTAAACTGAGTATAAAGGGCAGGTGCAGCCCAGTCTGGGCCACCCATTCCCACAGCCACGCTGAGGCTATCGAGTTTTATGTGAAATTCCAGACAGAACAAAGGGACCATAAAAAGCATACTTTTCATGTCATAGAGCTTATAAATTGTTACTGCTGTTTTCAGCACAGGAGGAGGCAGGAAAGCAGACAGACATTAACCAGAATTACAGAACAGTTACCTAGGAAAGTTTAAGGAAGCAAAAGGGATGCAGAAACACATTACTGAGATATGCATTATTGCAGGATGTCTCAGTGTCAAACTACGTAGGATCAAGTGCCAAGCTCTTGCACAGACATGTCAGAGCCTTCCTCCTGCTTACAGACAGGAACACGCCTAGGTCAGGATTCCCATCCTAGTGATTTTCCATGTGCCCAGTTGCCAATAGATTGATGCCTGTAGGTCCATCCCACTAAAATTTAGCTCCCACAAGGTCATTCAAAGGGGACGTTCAAAGCAAACTGTATTGGATCCCTTTTCCACCGCTCTATCAAATGGAACAGACATTGAGGTAGCCTGGTGCATGTTTCAGATCTATCAAAGAAGACCCTGAAGCTCAGCTCTTCCCAGCTGAGAATTTGGGATGCACTGCTTAGAGTCATTCAGGAGATACAGAAGCCCACGAGGCTGACACACTTACATAGTAGAAGGTGCACTGTGCATGTAAGCCCCAAATTTATGGTGAAATACTCATTGTCTGCACAAGAGAACAGCTAGTAAGAGAGAGATGAAATGCTTAAAAATGTTAAGGAACAAAAAAAAAACAACAAACCAACAGTTAAGAGAGGCAAGAAAGATAAGACAACTTTAACATACTAAATATATTTATTCCTTCAGAAACACTGCAAAATGTGGGCAGTCTTGACCTACAAGCAGTAATGAAACCTGAAGTCCCAGGCATATTACATGCCAGCATGCAACAGGGAGAACAGTAAAGACAGGGCCAATAAAGGCCAAAGATATTTCCTCAAGAGATTAGGAAATATATTTTGGAGGAAATGAAGGCCAACATGCTTCTCCCTTAGCAGAGCAAATCAATAACATGAATCTAAGTGAAGTGAGATCTAGATTTCCACAAAGTATCTCCTTCCTCAGTAGGTTTCTCCATCCTTGTTCTCTGCACTGCATTTCTTGACCTGTGTCAAGGCACTAGAGACAGAGGTGGAGTTGTGTTCTTCTGCTCTCGCCTTCTGCGGGCCAAACTATTCTCACTCGTCTGAGGGGAGAGGAAGGGAAGAGAAGGGGTCGCACTCAAGGTGGCCTCTGCTCCCCTTCATTAGCAGAGGTTGGTTCAGTGGCTGCTGATTTGGCAATGGGAAGGGCACAGAGCCAAAATGCTCCAACAGGAGCTATCTGTCCATCTCCCTCTCACAGAATTCCTGCTCCAGGAACTGCCAGTGGAGCGTTACTTGGTGCCACTCGGTCTCTCCACAGTCCTTGAGGTCCTCTAAGTACGTTCATGCTCCTCTTAGCCAGGACTCTGATTTCACCCCAAAAGTCTTGCCAGTGTCTTCAGTGAGGTACCCAATGACTGAGTAGCATCCGGTCCACTCCTGATTGGCTTGATGTCCCCACTCAGATGTGTCTGAGGAGGGAAAACACACATACAAAAAACCCATGTACTTTTCCTAGGACATGGACATACACAGTACAGTGCTTGATTTTTCAGATGCAACCCAGAGAGTCGTCTGATCCTCAGCAGTTCTACTACTTGGTTACATAGGCTGGGTTCATTCTTTTGAGTCTATCCCTTGGGAAGAAGGATTATTTGGAAGGCTACTTGGACAGTAAAGCAGAAAAACTAAGGACAATTGTCCCTGTATGTGGGAGAGAAGACACCGTTAGCTCAAGTGAACAATGCAGTTTCATGGATTGGTGGCTGATCATTGCATAAACGTGGGTTAAACTCAGCGTGCGAGGACAGAAAGTAAGTGCTGCTTTGCCTCTACTGTAAAATAATTGATCTGTTACTTATGTGTTCCCTTTGCATTTATTTCCAGGTTGGTTTTAGCAGAACACAAGTGAAGAGGTTGATCGTTCCAGGTTTTGAATCTGTAATGATTATGTAAGACCAGTAGCATCATGCTGGACATTTCTGAGGTAACAGAAATTTCTTGTGACCCTACGGAGATAACCAGGAATGGACCGCTGACATACTGCCAGGGATAGTCCATTCTGTTATCTAATAGGGACTACAGAAATTGTTCTAGAATGAGGCAGAACTCTCCTGCATTGGAAGTATGCCTACATCACGATCCTGCCTTCACAGCTGATGAACAACAGGCAGGCTATTTCAGCAGAATGCCAGTTTACTGCCTCCAGGACAGACTTTACACTCCCAGCCTCTTCCTGAAACATTGTGCTAATACTGTCTTGCTGAAAATGGGGTGCTTTACATGGTGGAATTACATGCTCATAATTCCCTGTCCCTGATGTCATGCAAAAGGTATGGCTGCACATGGACTAGTCTCTGAGATCACAACCCTGACTCTGATCACTAATTGTGCAAAACACCATGCTGCATCCCACCTTGTAAATGAACTGTCCAGGAATGGGCTAAACCACCACAGATATGAAAATACTTCTTTTTTTCTGGTGCTCCTAAGTGGTTTTGAGTCCATGACTGGAAAAAAGAATCCTGGGAACAGAACTAGACAGACTGACAAATCATACAGGTCATGCCTAATGTGCGTTAACAATATTCATGCAGGTATTGTTAGTAAAATCCCATGCTATGTTTGCTCCCTGAAAGCACGTGGATACCAACTTGAAACAGCCATTGCAGCTGGCTGCCCTCCTCAGCTGATGGAGAATGGGGGTTGGCAAGTGGGGGAAGCAGAATTCTTGGTGATTATGCAAGGTAATCAACTGTCTAAGCAGAGCAAGAGTCCCTCACTCATGGCTGTCAGGAACCTCTAGTTCCCTACCAAGGTCCCAGGCAGGATGAGGAAGGGAACGTGGAATGATGTGGTAAGGCTGGGAGATGGGGGGTGCTGACCAAGCAGCATTTCCATGTCCTGCATTCCCTCTAGTCCTGAGCTGCCAGAGCTAGCACCCTAAATGGTCTGTACCTCCTAGATGTGCTCCCATCCTCCACACCAAAATTCTGGGCATTCATCCGACCCAAAAACTAGCCCACACACAAAAACATGCCAGAACACTGCACCTTGGCTGTGACAAAATCCTGAGCTGTCCTACAGCATACAACTGGGTAGCTGAACTGCAGCAGACAATCACCAGCTTGTAATTCTTAGGGAGGATTGGGTGTAGCTGGAAGGGAGGTCCTCCCATGTCAAATTTGGCACCTGAAGCAACTGTAACTATAGATACCTGGTACTAGGGCACCTCCTGACATTTTTTTTAAGAGTCTCCACAGGCCTGAGAAAGGAAAATGCCCTAATACAAAGTACTTGCTACCTTTCTTGCCACAGGTCTCATCCAAGTTCTCTTGAAAAAAATTAGGTGTGGCAAAATGTTCCAGAAAGCCAGCTGCAGCCTTTGATGTAGAGACAGGCTGTTCTGGAAATATAAATGGGTGCTTTCCCTGAAGTATTCTAGGTAGGATCACATCCCAGTATAATACAGCTTAGCAGCAGCAAAGCTCCACCACCAGGAGATTGCATTTTTCCAGTTTTTGACCACCAGAAACTGGAGAATTAACTTGCAGATTACTGCATGAAGTGTTTTGCACATACCACCGTGTGTTGGTATGGCGTGCTTTAGCAATGAAACAAAGGTGCAACAGATGGGCCCGTGCTGGAATCCTGCTGTGACACTCTGGGGAGTCTGGAGACAGGTTAGTTCACGCTGGTTGGGAGCAGCGGCATGAATCCTGCTTAAAGGGGCAGAACTTGAGTACAACCCAACATCCCAACATACCCTTGTCCAAGCTTCTCCATGAAGCTCCAAAATCACTCCAGAGCAAACTATAGAGGAAACATACACATGAGTAAACATGGATAATTGGACAGCTGGGATTTTGCGTATCCTGTTGGATGCAAGCTCACATTACAGTAAAGATATAACCAAAATCAAGTGGTCCGATCTTTCATCACAATCTGTTTAAGAAAGCCGAGTTCCTGACAGGCTCTGAATTACTGTGCCACAGCCAGACATCCAACTTTTGAGATGCTACAATGCCTGATGTGGACAATTTCAGTAAAGCCTCCAACAGAGCAAGACATGCACCACACTTGAGCCAGTACCAGAGCCAGTGAGCATCTTTCAAACACTAACATTTATTTTCAACTCACTTGCTCTTCCTGCTGGGGAACTCTGGAGAGCTGGGACTGGATGATCCATCAGACTTCAGGTCAAAGAAAGTTCCTGGACTGTCCAACACCCTCTGTATCCTCTCTGTGGTGTCTCTGCTGGGAGAAAGAGAAAGCAGCTATACCCAGGGCCAGAGCTGATTGCCATCTATTCTAACACTCCCTTACAAGACAGAGTACAAAGCTGTATCTCCTGCATACACACAAGAGGGAAGAAAACACAGTTGTGCTGAAAAGGGCAGACTTCTTAGATGTGACATATGACATCTGGAAATGGGCAGCTTTAAACTCCTTCTGAATTGATATAAAAGCCTGAATTAATTTCATTATTCTTTATTTTAACCTTTATTTTTTTAACTTTTTCCTCTATCCTCCCCATTCCACTGGCCTTAAGACGCTATAAGATTTAATAGAAAGTGTAAATATGATGTTTACAAAAGTGTTATTGCTACTAAAACTTGTCAAGTACTTCTGAAGAAAGTTGTCTGTGTGAGTAACTGAAATGAGAACTATGTTTAATTAAAGAAAGGAAAACTAAGGGATTTTGAGGGTTTTTTTAGGGCTTCAGTGATGGAGTTTGTCACAAAGTTCTTCCTCTGCTCTCTTGGTCAGCTGACCCTACCAGTGCCCCTCACATCAGAGTTTCTGCTACTCTCCCTAACATTAATACAATTTTTTGTGAGACTGCAAATAACCCTGACGAAAAGTAATTCTAAAATTAAAACAACCTTGAAACTCCTACAACACACTAACAAGCAGGATGGACTGGGTCAGCTCTGTCAGCAAAGCCTGCATATCCTTATTTTACAGCTTCAGGGTGAAGTCACACGTGACACCTTGAGCTCACTGCTCCCAGAAAGAGAGCAATGCTGCAGCCTCCTTCATTCCTGCTGAGTGCACTTCCCACCAGTCCTGGTACCCATCAGACCTCTCCACCAGCCAGTTCATTGCAGAACCTGGCAGACAATTTATCCAGTGAAAGAAAGTTGATACTTTTTCTATTTGATTAATGGGCTGAATCAGTTCCATGAAAGGCTCACTAGGGATCTGAGCAATCATCACAAGGAATTGTCAGGATTGGGTAGATGAGGGGGACAGAGGGGAACTATCACATCTGCTTTCAATAACAGTGAACTGTTAGAGCAGCTGCTAGTGAAACTGAACCTTCAAGAATGACCCAGAAAGTCTTTCAAAATATACAAGCTAAGGCTCCCTCTTCCTCACATCTAAACTTACAAGTAAGCAAAAGGAAAGCTAAATAAGACAATTAATTCATCAGATCCCTACAAGGAAAGAGCAGGAGAAAAAAAACCCCACAAAAAACAGGAAAATAAATCCATGGGTTTTCCTTGTAGTAGGAAAGTTTTACAGATGCTTCAAGGGGATAGAAATGGTTGTTATACACAAAGTAATGGATTGAAGGACACAGCTGCCTAAGGTACAAAAGTATTTAAAGTAGTGAGGAACTGTGACTACCCTGATATCTTGGACTGTTACAGGGAAGTTGTCTCTGAAGATTTAGTTTTTCTCAAAAGAAGTTATATTTTTATTCAGATTAGGTCACAGGCACCTCATTAAGAAAGAAGGGAAAATGCAGTAATTTCCTCCTCAAATAACTAATTTCCACATTAGAGATGACTTTCCCACTTTTGCACCCAGTCTTTAAGCTGTTTCCTGGAATTCTTGCAACTGGGAAAACTACAGATGCAGAGCCTTCATGTGGCTTTTGTGACTCTGTATGTCTGGTGTCTCAGCTAGAGCTCAGAGAAATTTATAATTTAACTAAACAATCTCTCATGAGCAGTGGACAACTTTTGAATGGTTATAATTCTGTCAAATATACCAAATCACTCCTTGAAGCAGTATGTTATCCATTAATTATAATTATTTCTCAGATGAGCTAACTTAAAGCTTTTTAAAAGAAACCCTTAAAGCTACCAGAAGTTTTGTCTATTAGAATATTTATGAAAACAAACAATCAAATATCCCCTTCCCAAATACCAGCCTTTCATCTGACTCTAAGAACTACTTTACTCTATTTTACTACTTTACCCTACCTTTTCTTCTACACGTGGTGAGTGAAGAACAAGAAACTGAAGAGTCCTGGATCATATGGCACAATATTTAAGAGTGATCCTATAATGTTCCTCCATCCATTTTCTCCATTCTTCCTCAAATACTGATTCTCTCCAATTCCAAACGCCCTCATTTACTTTTGTCTGTTATTCGTCCATTTCTCCATCAGTCGATAATCAGTCCCTTCCCATTCCAACCATTTCCATTTTAGTTCTCATTCCTGATGGCTCCCCCATGGCCTACATGTGCCTTTCTATGTTCCTTTTCTCATCTCCTGCTGTTTTTTCTACCCTCCTTGTCTCGTCTCCCCACAGCTCATACCTCTTTTCCTCCTGTATGTTTTCAATGCCAATGGCACTACTCCGTCGCCCGTGGAAGCGGCTGGCTCGAGTACGTGATGGGCTCCTACCAGGCAAGGCAAAAGACTAGAAAAAAGGAAAGCATGACAGAAAGGAGAGGAACAAGACAGGAAAAGCTGTGGAGAGCTGAAAGCATAGGAGAAGAGTTTGCAACACGGATCCAGATCTCTCCTTTACCGCAATACAAGAGCTCAGCTTCACCTGTGCAAGGAGTATTTTCTGTCAGCGAGCAAGAGCAGCCAGGGCTTACAAGGGTGGTGTGAGAAAGGGACTGAGATAAAAAGAAACAAAGGCAGAACACAGTCAGTATACAGAGAAACAGGCTTGGGAAGGGAGGTATCCCCATATGGTGAGAGGAGAGGCAGAACAAGAAAGGCAAAGAAAACCAGAAGTTAAAGGAGCAAAGGAGGAGGCAGCAAACCCAAGTCATTAGTACGCTGTGACTTTGTTGTATTGACATAAAGAATGCATACAACCGCAAGTAAACTGTCACCAAGAAATCTTCACACTGAAGGGCACCTTCTTGGCTTACTCAGAGATGGTTTTTTTGTAGTTTGCCTGTATTGACATCACTAGTGCAGAGACCACAACCAGCTGGATGCACTTTGGCCAAGGCAACCATATTTTCAGTATCAGAAACATGGATCCTTTTCTGGAAAGATTTGTGACAGATTTTTAATTCATTGGTCATGTATGTTTAGTACCCCTATTAAATAAGAAAGGCTTTGATAGTGACTAGAAATATTCATTATTCTTCTCACCCCAAACGTTATTAATTCTGTTGTTTGTTCCCAACATGCAAATTCTATTTACGGCAAAACAGCTTCTTGAGTATCTTGTGCACCTGTTTATATTACAGAAAATAGTCTGATTGGAAAAACTGAAGAAAAGGAAACAGTTCTAGCGTCCTTATTTTCTCAGGTCTTGCCATATGACAATACAGTACCATTCCAGCCAAACCACAGTGCATGCATTTTTAACACATGGCACTGCACAGGATCTAATCCAGGACAGCAAAGAGAGATGTCTGATGTAGAATCACGTTTGGCTTTCTTCTCCCAGTCTGCATCAATCTCAGCTCTAGTTTACACACCAACTGGGGCTAGAGATGGGCACAGACAAAACAGACTGCAACACATGCTTTCACTCGTGGAATGGGATGATACAACGAAGAGATTCACAGTGGGACAAGAGGACTCACTAAGAGGGAAAGGAAATGGATGAGTGGTCACAAAGGTATGCCGGGTTCTCTTCTTACAGCCCACCCGAATACCTTACCGCAGCAATGGCCTTAGGGCCCTCGGCGACACTCTGGCTGAGGGCAAGGCCAGCTGTAGCTGGGCGGCCGGGCGGGGTGGCTGGCTGCTGCTTTCTCATGGATATCCCCATGGTATCCAGGCTCTGGCTGCGGCCTCTGATCACCCGCTGAACAGGAGGGAGGCAGGGAAACAGACAAACACAGATATACACATATAGACGTGCACACGGTAGGGGAGTGTGAGAAGCACCACAGATTGAGTGGGAAGTTGGGACAGACCGACACCAGAACCACACAGATCCTGACTCCTAGGAGGGAGCACCTTGGATACCACCCTGTTTTGGTCCTAGCTGATTCATGGAGCTCTGGGAAGAGCTCTTCCTCAAGGATATTCTCTAGTTTCACTTCCCTTCTCCTACTGCCATGAATAGAGGTTTCCTGCCATGTTGGATTAAACAGCATCACCTGGAGCAGTCCTATCAAATACAGGCTATAAAACACAAAATCAAACTCCCCTTCAAGGCTGTGAGGTTCAGTCTCACATGAACTTGAGTTCTGGTTCCAATGGGAAAGCAACCGTATCAAAATCTGCAGCATTTGAAAAAGCCAATTTCTGACTTAACTCAGCCTTTTCCAGCCTTTCACAGATGTCATCTGTGTACATGACATGCAAATCATAGCATCTGCCAGAAAGTCATAAAAGGACATTTTGGGAGAATTAGTGTAAGACATGGATGGGTTAAAATTCATGGTTAGCAGCAAAGGCATTTTGTATGTAAAAATACACCTCACCAAAGCATCCCAGACTTGACCAAAGCCACACACACAGCTCTTACACCTACTTGTGGACAGGTTAGTTTTACAGACCTTAATAACTCTAATTTACCCACCATATAAAGCCATAAAGTCATCTGAAGAAATGCTATTTATAGCACTTCTCTCTTTCCAGACAGATAACTTATTATATAAAAGAAGTGGCAAGGCACTTCCCAGGTAAGTGGGAAAGGGCAAGTAGAATAGGAAAGCAATAAAGATTCTCTCTCTATAATCAGTTCAAAACTCAGTTTGCCCATTCATACAAAACCTTTGCTTTCCCCTATCAATCATTTTTACTATTTCTAAAAGAAAGTTCTGTCACCCGGTTTATTAAAAAGAATCAACAATAAAAACACCCTAATATGCCATTTACACTGAAAAAGGTAAATTAACTCTCGCTTTTAGAGGGTCAGTAAAGCATCACAGTTTTTCTAGACAGTACATTCAGAGATAAGTTAGAAACTCTTGCAGTGGCTCCTGCAATTCTTTCAGTTATAATGAAAACTAATTGGAAGAGATCTGCTTTAGGAACTGAAAGCCCCTTGCTCCCAGTTATTACAATTCCTCTTGCAAACACTGACCCCTTCTTTTGCAAGTCATGGAATAAAACCACATCTGACTCTTGACACCAGCATGAAGCATAACGAGTTTGACTTCTAAGGGCCAGTATGGAATTTTAGACCACACAGTAGGTTTGTAGAAAGGCTCACCTTGAAGTTCTCGAGGAAGCCCCCGCTGCCATTCTCTATCTTGTCATCCTCCCCTACAGGTAATCCCATCATGCTGCGGCTGCGTAGCTGCAGCTCCTCAAAAAGGCTCTCCAAGAGGGCACTCCGTGTTCTTTCCTGCATCAACGTTGGGATTGAGAACAGCTTTTATTTGGAGCAGAGAGATCTCCCTGCTTTTTCAATGTCTTGCATCCTTCTTAAAAAAAAAAACCCAAACAAACCAAAACCCAACAAACAAACAAAAAACCCCAAAAGACCAACAATGACAACAACAAAACCCCATGAAAATTACTTTGACAGTATGAGGTGGTTTTAACTGCATAGTTACAGAATTCATTGCAGTAACAGCCAGCCCTTTTAAACTCTTTCTAAAGCAAGTCATAAAGGACACTTCTTCACAGCTCATGAAACAAATACATGTTTTTTTTCTAGATCAGGCAACAGCAGAATCTGGACCAGAATTTTGGTACCTTGAACCAAAAAGCAGTGATATCAGCATGCATCCTGTAGCATAATACTGAATTTCAGCTAATACAGAGTTTCCTCCAGCAAAATATATGCATTAGAGAAGATTACTTGAAGATTAGATCTCTATATTAAAATGCACCTGTTCATACTTTATCAGACTTGCTAAGAAATATGAAGGAAATGTCCCATAACTGAGTATAAAATCAGATTTCATCTTCCTTTCTTAAGCAACACAAAATTAGAAGTGAGATATTAAAGTTTATTTCCTTTATCTGATAATAATATATTTATTAAATATATATGGCTATCATTTTTAATTGAAGCAGCCAGGTAACAGACTCACCTCTAATTTAGCAAATTTCTCAGCTCGATAGCAGCTGTACTCGGCATTGATGAGCTTGACCAGAAGGAATTCACGAAACTCTGCACTCTACAAGACAAGGTGAAGAACAGACTACACTGGAGATTAAAACATCATTAAAAATATCACATTAGAAAAGCTCTGCTTGCTACTCTTTGGACCTCCAAAGTGCTCTAGCCGGACTGACAACACCGACTCAGAACACAAGTGTGTGCACCACGCCCCTGCACATCCAACACTGGACCAGGGAAACAAACCTTTTTAAATATGGCTGGATTTGGCAGAGGGGGTCCAAAGAAGGGGACGTCATCTCGGGCTGTGACTGAAACCTGAGAGAATATAATGGAAGAAAAAAAAGAAAGAGTATCAGAACACAAGTGAGAGCATCAAACTACTGTGATTGAGCTGATTACTCCTAAATAATTTACTTATCCAAAAGAGATGGAATATAGTATCTCTCTTCCTGAACTGAGTGGATGGATGTGCCCATTTATCTCCCAGAAACTCGTTTATCTAGACGTGCACACAGTAAGAGCAATAAAAAAAGCTGAACTGACAGCTTTTATAAAAAAACATTTTAAATAATAACTAGTATAACCAGTATATTTAGGAACAAAAAAATGCTTCTATTCAGCCTGCAAGATTAACCTCCACTAAAGAACCTTTGTCAGTGTGGCTGTACTGACCTATTTGTTTTTTACAGAGAATTCTTGCTGCACGCTGAGGGAGTATCTCAGTTCCACTGCCTCTGTGAGTCACAGGTGGTAAACATGCAAATGCACTTTCCCAGTAAGAGACAGGTTTCATTTGTTTTATTTTTAGCATGCTCCTACCTGACATATCCATGTGTAAAGAAGTAACTGTAATGCAGTCCAGTTTCTACACTGTCACTTGTTTCTTCACAGCACTTACCCATAATAATACGTAGCTACCTTACCAAATACATACAGTACTTCACAATATTTCACAGGGTTTTTTTGGTCATGTTTGAGATGAAACAAGACCATTATTTGTCCCTTCATACAAGAGGGAACAATGTCATAATAACCACAACTGCCTCAAAATAACAACAAACAAATGTCACAGAGCCACTGAGAGATGTGAGTTTAATGAGAGGAAGAAAGAAATCTCTCTCCTAATAGATATCTACCAGTTAAAATCCTGCTTTGCATTTTTAGTTTTCTGATTGCAAAAATTGATTCTGTGAAATAAATCCATTGATATTCCAATTTAACAGTAGGCACTACAGCTTAATTAAATGGAACAAGGGATGGCAAAGAAATCTTTCAAAATGCTGTCTTTTGTATACTGCAATGCTCTCAAGGCAGCATCAGTTAAAGCCCCTTTAGAAAAGTCTTTAAGAAAACTCTGCATTGGCTCTAGGGTGATTATTGGGACAACTTCTTCGTGGAATGAAGCAGCCCTATTACACTAACAAAGCAAAACAAAAAGGTGCTGCAGGCAGGCAAAGATGAAAACAATGGCAGGAAGACACACAACAAAAAGTAAGATTTCCCAGCTCTTTCCTTGTCACTAAAAAGTCCAGTGAATTTTTGGTGCCCTACAAAACAGAGGGCAAGAAGAGAGCTGGAACTCCATGGCCAGGTAAACACAAAGCTTTTAGTACAAACCAGCTGCCCAAAGCACAGGGAACAAGGGAAAGTGGCTGCTCCACCACCACCACCCTCTTGGTGGAAGATGGGGATCCTGTCCTAGTTTTCATATTCTTGGTGTTCCTAGAGAATTCCAAGGCATAAGGACTCATCATCACCCAAACAAAATCCCTACATAATACAACACATGTCACTTCGATTAAAATGTTTCTACAATGGAAAATCCATCACAAAACCAAGTTTCTTTATATTTTCTGCTCTGTCTGTATCACTGGAAGTTGAACATAAAGCTATACAGATTCCCAAACAGTGCCATGTCAGAGAGAGAAGGAGCTGTGTCCAAAGGCTGCAGAGAATTAATCTGGGTTCTAGCAGGGCTCTTTCAGCTGGAGGGACCTAACAGGTAGCACTTCCCTGCCAGAGGGGATCAGTTCTGGAATCCCCAGCAGCAGGCATAGCTGGTGTGGATTCCATAGCTAGATCAACCAGCTGTATCTGACCTGCAGCTTCAGGCACTGAAAGCTGCAAGCACTGTGCTGTGACACAAACATGAATTTTACCTGACTGATATAAGTGACAGAGTCCCCAAAGAGGGATCAATTGTGGCTCGTGCTCTTCGATGTAAACAAAATTTTTTATCTGAATTCTTTCTGCTTCAATTCCAAAGCTTTAAGCTTCAGAAATTCATCAGCTACTTTAAAAGCATACAACTTGACTCTGCTTTCAGGTGTAGATACTCAAGAAATCAGGACGACATCTGGCTGAACCTGCACTTCTCCCAAAGGCCAAAGAACCCATTTCCACTTCAAGGATCAAAATCATTAGAGGTTACTCTACTGATCCTGGTTACCTTGTAGAGAGTGTCCCCAGTGGTGCTATGAGTGAGCTGAACTACCACATAAGCATGTAGAAAATTAGAAGCAATCATATCAGGGACAAAAGGTGTGCTTTCATCCTGGAAAATGATGGCTACAATATCATTCCCAATGTGACGCTTCCGCTGAAGCTGGAGAGGAAAGAAATAATGAAGAGAAAAGGCAGGTGAAAAAGAGCAGAACAGTATGATGTGACCTCAAACACCAGTCTGCCTAACATCTCAAACCCATCTCTTCAGCACACCCCTCATCACTACTTTTGCCATTACTCCAGCCATAATTCCCAACATTATACAGTCAGTCATTCTCCCCTCTACGCAGCCCTTTCTTCAAATACCCCCTCTCTCCCAACCAGGCTGCTGTAATCTTTATTCCTCCCTCTGATACCTGCTGGGAATCTCCCTCTGTGAAGGGCAGCTTTGTGGACACGTGAAACATGATCTCCTTGCCCCGGAAATTTGTATAGACTGACTCAGTGCCTGTTTGACCTCTGGTAACATCCAAGCCTCCCCGGAACCTGAGCAAATCCACACCACAGCACAGGCCAGGCAGAACAGAAATGAGAGAGCAGAGAGAAGACAGTATCAGTAACAGTACGACTATCAAAGGTAATTTTTAGTAAATCAGTGATAGTGAGACACCAAATCTTCCCCAAACCAATGCACTGACTGAAGCTGCACCATGTTTGTGCTGGTGAACACACCAGCTTGCTAAATGCTATGAAGTTAAACCAGGGATCCTCAAAGGAGCTACCTTCCTTGGCATTCTTCTGAGAGACAGACTCCATATCTTAGAACTACAGAAGGGATGGGCTGCCCCACAAAAAGAGCCTGAAACAATACTGCCCCATACCAATGTGAAACAAACTTGTATCTGTACTGCCAAATCAAATGGTTCTTTGCTGATACTGTGGGTCAGATTGAGATACAGGAGACCTTTAAATCAAAATACCAGCAGAGACCTAAGCTCCAACTAGTTCCCAACTAGTGATGGCTGACAAAAGCACACAGAGCTTCTTCACCTCCCCAAGAATTCAGAAGACTTCATTTCTCTGGAAGCTGGGTTGTAACAGAGTCACAGCCTCTGAACACGTGATGCTCCCTGACTTAATCTGGCTTTCCAGCTGAGCTAGGTACATACCCACGGAAATCCTGCAGCTGAATCTTGTCACCAAGGAAATCCAGGAACTCCAGGAAACCTTGACTCTCTACTGTGTTACTGAAGACTTCTTCTTCAGTTGTCTACAGAAGGAAAGCAGATGTAGTAAGAAGCACAAGGAGTACAAAGAACAGGCAGTAATTTCTATAGACAGTTCACCCAACAAATATCTCTGCTTGAATACATTTCTGATGTCAGCCCCCCAGGGTGCTGGGGTCCTGTGCCTCAGCCCCCAGGCTGATATGAGAGTTAGAGTTAGGGTTCAGAGATCCACAAAGCCCATATTGCCAGAGACATTGCAGCTGGAAGAGGGATGCCAAGGGAACCACAGCATTCTACAAAAACAGCTGCATCCACACCACTGCCTTCTGGACAGTGCAGACCTTGCTATTACATCCTCTGAGCTAAAAAAACTGCAGCTTTGCATTTTGTCCCAAGTACCATGGGATCTGAGGGGTCTTACCTGTCCAGGTTTTTGGTAGATGACCCCAAATTTGAAGTTATTGCTTATGACATGTTCATCAAATGCAACAATAAGCTGTGAGGCCTAAGGTAATGAAAACAGAAATTATCAGCTGGATGTCATTAGCCACACCTTGATGGCAAAGTGATATACAGACATATCAGAACACTGTACCTTGGGATAGAGGACAGGAAAGAAGCGCTCAACATTCACATCCTCACACAGTAGCTGTTGAGTGAGAGAGACAGGGAAACAGAAGTGTGATTATCATGTGCCCTGGCTTGCTGCAGGCATGAGAGTGTAGGCACTGTTTATAATTATCTGACAGGAGCCCCATTAGGCAAAAATTCTGAGGTAAAATTAGAAGAGAAAGAATAGAAGGCAAATGGAAGGGTAAAAGGGAACTATATGACAGTTCTACTGGGGAGTAGTGGAAAAATAAGGAAATGGGAGGACAGAGGTGAAAATAACTTGAAGATTGAGGCCTTAAGACAAACAGGCAAGTGTGAATCTCACCTTTGCCATCTGAACAGCATTGGGAAACTCATTCAGACAGGAAATGGGAATTAGATCATGTTTGGTGCCAGTACGAGTCCTGATACAAAAGAAAAAAAAAAAAGGCATTAGAGACATGGCTGAAGTGAGACACAAGCAGCACTGGCTCTTTAAAGAAAGAGTAGCCATTTCTTCAGAGTATTGTTAAAGCAGTTAATTCCAGAAGGTTAATTTTAACCGTGGTGCATAGAATCACTGGAAAAGCAAGGTATTTTCGTTTCTTACTGCCCATCACTTGTTGTGGTGAGCAGAGGAAGACAAAACAGGAGCCTCCTTCCTGTCTCTGCTCCTTTGCACTCTTGTCTGCCCTGAAGAAATATTTTGCTTCCCTTCACACAGTCTTCTTTCACAGAAATCTAAATGTCAAAGTTCAATTCATGGACACAGAATAATAAAGGATTCCCATGATCAGTGAGGGCTTGAAAGATTGTTCAAAGGTCTGTTAGAAACAGCCTAGGAAAGCAGATCTATGCAAAGTAAAGGAGGTAGAAACTGGTGTAGCATTGTTCCAGAAAGCTGAGAGAGGAAAGCTGCCTTCTTCTTTATATGCATTTAAGGAGAAATATCTTTCTAAGGAGGAAGAAATATTGTGCTGTCAAAAACCTCTTCAAACCATTATAAACAAGCTATTGAGCAAAAAGTACTGCATCTAATAAAATATCTTAATAGAGGAATAACTATCCTTTTGTTCTTCTCTTCCACATAGGAAGATAAACATTCCCAGGCACAGCTCACAAACAGGCTCTCTTTATTCCCAAATTATTGCTGGAAGTCTGAAGCACTCTCTGCAGACACTGGAGGAAACTCACCAGTGATTTTCTTGTAGCTAATTCCTGTGCAACCATTTTTTCCCCTCAGTGCTGGACAAATCCTTGTCAGTGGCAACTGCACATCACTTGGTTCCAGTAGCATTGCCTGCAGGGAGTGCACCCGGCCCACAGTGCAGTAAAAAGCTTCTCTGCAGTGGCCTCTCACCTACACAAGATCCTTCTCTGCTCTTCTTGTAGTTGATTCAGCAGCTCTCTCTAGGTAATGCCTCTCTTCATAACCCTCTCTAAGGGTTATGGCTTCATAGACTGCCCTGGGAACCTAAGGAATGTTCTAGATCACCTTCAAGGGAGCCTTAGTCTCAAGTACAAAGCCTGGGCTAATCTGTCCTCCATTAGGGAATCCATATTTTCCTAGAGAGTACTCACATAAGTAGACAGAACAAACAGCAGAACTTTCTATTTGAGGGAAGAACAGGTACTTTCCACACAGGTGCTACAAAGATGCAGCTGTAAGCACCACACCATCTTCTTTCAGGAAACTGCTGCGAGCAACTCAAGAGCAGAAGGCAAGGAAAAAAAAAGGCTCAAAAGTTTCTTTGCAGTCTCTTTTCTCTCCAGAAGAAAGATATGAAATTCACCCCCACACCTCTGCAGAGGGAGCACAAGGTAAGACAAGAGACACAGCACAGTAGCACACGCTTCAATAACAGGCACTGTTACCTCAGCAGCAGGCGCAGATTTTCCTGTTTCTCAATCTGTTCATACTTCACAGAAAGCACTAGGTAGCCCAAGGACATGTCACTGGAGTAAAAGTTCTGGTGCTCCTGCAAACAGGAAACCAAAATGCATTATCCCAAACAGACTTCCTGGAGAAGTTTACCAGGTTGTGTTTTTTTTGCATATAACTTGTCATTCAAGGTTAGCTGATTTTTAATTTAACTAGGAGTAGCATATGCTTCGAGGGGTCTGTATGTTGTCTTCCAGCCCACTTGTTCATCAGTGAATGAGCATATCAGTCAAAGTGCATCCAGTCAGTTCCTCCTCACCTGTCCAACATCAGAAAGGCTACTGAGAAGGAATAGTATTAGAACAATCAGCAACACATTTTGAAGAAATTGAGTTTCTTGTAAATAAAAGCGTATTTTTCATGGATTTTCCCTGTATCCATTCAGATTCTGCTTGACTAAGCAGTGTCTTCCAGACATTCAACTGGATGTTGTTGTTGTGGGAGTTTTCTGTCTAAAGAGCAATGGCAGGATGATGGTAAATGGCTGAACTTCAAGAGTGCTCACATCTCAGGAAGGATACAGTCAGGAAGCAAAGAAGTTTTGCAGATGCAGACTGGTCTCAGCAGTGCCACTAACGCTGCCTGAGCTTTAGAGGAGCCTGGAACAGAGTCGTGCAATCAAACAATGGAAGATACTGCAAACATTTTCACAGTATTTTCATGTTCTCTACATGGCAGTGGCTGTGGCCATACATTTCTCCTGGGTATACAGCCATGTTCCAGTGGTCTAGGTATAGCAGGCTATATTTTGTATATTGTTATATCATATATATTGCTAGATAATCGCTAACCTCAAAAGGTTAAAGCCTTTTGACATAGGATGTGAATGGAAACCTAGCACAATGAAGACACTATTTCATGCAGAAATGCCTGGATCACTCCCATCATCCTAGTGGGAGTGCATGACACAGAAGTGGGACAGCAAGTTGTCTTCAGTTGTACAGTCAAAACTTGCATGATTTGGAAGATGTTTTGTGAAAGGAATACTCCAGGCACAATAAATTAGTGAAACTCAGTGGGAACAAAGTTTAATTTGATAAAAAATGCTTGCTAGTTTGTCAGTTCCTTCCTCAGTCTTTTGCCTAGAATATATAGATATATATATGCCTAGAAGGTCTGTTTTGGCTCTGATGGATTGCAATCTCTCTCAAAACACTGGAAAGATTGTCTTTTGCTGTCTAAATCTTTTGTATTAGTCATAGTTCTGATCGCCATCACAAATAAAGATACATCTAGTGAAATATTCTGACATCTACATGGACACAGCCAACTTGAAATGAACAGGCATAAAACAATCCTCTCTTTGAAACAAAAATAGGAATAAGTAAGACTACAGTCGCTACCCTAAACCAAAATGTGAAGATGTAGGTATTAACCTTTTTAAGTATTAAAGATGTCATTGTCCTCACCTCCTCTTTGAGACAGAAAACACCCAACATCCAGAACTGCCCTGATACTGACTTCTGGGCAAAAGGTTCATGGCTGATCAAACGAGGCAGTCTGAAAGAGGTAAGGTCCAAGAGCAGCCAAGAGGCAAACAGAATAGTACAGCCTCTAGCTGCAGTGCTCAAATCACAGAAGTCCAGTGAGATCTGTCACACTGGTCAGTGATAGTACAGGGGAAAAAATGCTGAAGTCAAAGCAAGCCACAAAGGACAGTTTATTGCCCCTGACCATGGCTTTCAGGATACTAATGGATTTTTGGAATGAACAAGATTCAGGTGCAGTAAGTCACTGTGACCAAGGGCAGAAAGACAGAGCAGCTGAGGAACAGCCAGATTCAAGGAGCAAAGCAAGACCACGTTCCATGATCAGCAGAAGTCTTGAATCAAAATCCTTAAACCAAAGAAATCAAATGCCAGGCTGGCTGCCCAAGACAGGCTGTTAATGAAAAAGATGGCATAATGCCAACAAAAATCAGAACTAGAAGGCAAAGCAAGAGAAGAGGAGCCAAAGCCTGAGGTTAGCTGTGACTAAAAGTAACACTGAGCTGCAAAGACCAGAAATTAAGATGTCTTTTGATGAGATTTCTAAGCCACAGCCCAGCAGATCCGACACAGGGGGATCCGAATTGCTTTGGAGACTGGGCTGTCAGCTCTGCAGCTGACACAGCAAGGCAGAGCTGCACAAATGGGTGCAGTCCTCACAGGGGAATGGGTACCAGAAGAGTGGAGGTCTTAAAGCAACTGAATTTTTGTCAAAGCCACTCTGGCTATGTAGCTTGATTCTGAATGTAAGCCTGGGGTTTAAATTGAGATCTGAGCAATGGTATGTATGAATAAACCTATAATTTACTCCATATGATAGTTTTTCTCTGTGAAAACACATAGGCAAGATAAGTCAGACTCATTCTCCTTCAATGGACAGCAGCCTTTATAGTGAGCTGTCCTGAAGCTAGAGATGAACCATCAAAAGGCTTTACAGCTGATACTGAAGACTGCTAGTCAGTGATAACAAGATACCCTGGAGCTGAGATGACCTATGTATTAAGTACAAATTTGTTCAGCCACAGAGGCAGTTTCTGTAACATTTAATACAGTCTGAAGGGTAGTCTTGGATTTCAAATAGGTCTCTGTAAAAACAATTAAGTATCTTTCATAGGCCAAGGGAAAAGACTAATGGAACACACAAGGAATGTTGACAGTTTGCCTAGGAAGTTATAAAGCTATCAAGACATCTGCCATCTGCAGCAACTTCAACCAGAACACAGAAAGGACAGCATAAAGGAGAAATCCATGATCACATATGAGTACATAGCAAGAAAGCTTCTCCCTCAGCACTGAGAGCTTCAAGTGCTGGAGAAACTGGACCCTAAGCTTATTTGACTGGCAGTTACAACGTATACCTTTATTAAACTCTTTCTGGCTTCAGGCTACTTCTCTTTAATACAGCCTTGAAAAACATCACAGACATTGAATAATTCTCACAGTATTACAGCGTTCTGCCTAAAGGCTAAATAAATCTTCCTCTGTAATTGTCATATAAAATACAGATCATGAGGCAAGGAAAAGGAACTGAGCTATGGCTTGAATGTTCTAGCACTTATTTTTGTAGTTGTTTTTAAAGGCGCTGCTGTAAGAAGTTCTGTAAAAAGTATCACAGAATTGTTGGAGTTCCAGGCACATCCACAACAGAGACGTGCTTGCTAACTTTGTAGCACCACTACACACAATACTCTGATCTCCTGTCTTGCTCAAAGGATATTCCCTAAACCAGTGGCTATGCTTCTCCCACCATGTGATGCTTTCAGACTCTTTCTCAGCTAAGAACTGTTTGACATTATTCAAAGCATGAAAGAGACCTTTCCTGACATTGCTGAGATAACCTTCCCAACAACGAGAAAAAGACCCAGCACAGACAGCATCAAAATCACTGGTATCACGAATTTTGCACTGAAGAAATATAGTGGAAAAGCTCTGAGGTCACTCCTTAACTAAGCTTTTAAACCATGGGGAAAGCTTTCTATAGGCAAGGGTGGAGTTTTCTGTGAGGAGAGTCCTGCTCCCCTTGTTCTTTTCTGACAGCAGCTTGCTCAAAAACTTGCACGTTTAATTGAGCATGGACAGGCATTTGTGTCAGTTAAGGCAAAGAATAAAACACTGGGCACGAGAAAAGGAAAAGTACAGAAGAGAGGGTTTTTTTCCATAATACTGAGGCACTGACGGTCAGGTGCTTCGCAGATGCAAAGCTCCACGACAGAAGAAGTCCTGGATCCCACTTGGAAGGAACAGCGATGATATGGCCTTGCTTGAGGAGGAGAACGGACAAGATGAGCCCCAGATGTCCCTTGCAACTTCAACTGCTTTGTGATATCAGGTCAGCAGTGAATCCTACAACTGGATGGAAAAAATCATATCCAAATTTGCCCCTTGTCCTGCCTGGCTCTGGAAGCCTTCAAGCACAACCCTAAATTTACCATGACAGAAAAATAATTACTGTTGGCATACTGAAAGTTTCCAGAAGGTTACAGGATAAATGTCCATTAACAGATTGCACAGCAGATCTGTTAGTCTTGAGGGGAAGCCTCCAGGAAAGCTTCCTTTCTTTCCCCTAATTACTTATAAATCATATTAATATAATTTTCCAGTGTTGTGGAACAAGATTTTCTACAGAAGATCACTCTGACAAGCCCAACTACTGTAGAACAGGTCCCCAGCACTGTGCACCTATTCCTGCTTTTGAACTTATTTAGCAGTCACTGAAGGAGATCACTGAATAAAATGCAGTGTCAGCATACTTGTAGGCTTTCTTACCTCCTTGTGCCATGAACCAATTCTCATCAAACATCATGGGTTTTTGTCACTTGTTCTTCATGGCTAATGTCATCCTGAGATTCAGTCTGGTAATCAGCCAATTCCCTAAACAGGCTCACCCAGAGGGATCTTAATGGCTGGCCAGCAAACATTCACATTATGAGGCCTAGCTCTCTTTCCTTGTTTGTCAAACTGGAATTATTAAATTCATGGAATATTTAGCACCAAACTTACTTAAATCAACAGCTACAAAACACATAGTCTGGTTTCATCAAATACCTTCTGTAATGACCACACACACTGAGGGAAACAGACTGTTCTGCTTCCTGCTGAGGAGCTTGCACTGTCAGTGCTGAACTCCCCTCTAAAAATAATGCCATTTCCACTATTACACTTTTGTCCACTTGTTATCCCAAGCCTGGTGTATAGGAGCCTCAAAAGACCTTCTTAACGAAATAAAAGCATTTCCTCTGCAAATCTTTCTATTAATTCACAGGATGATGCACATTTTACAAGGGGACACAACCTTGTGAAAACACTACAGACCATATTATGGTATGTACCTCATTTGCATCAGTTCAAGGCATCATAAGGAACTGCAATGCAGCAGCAGTGCAGACATTTTTAAGTCCACCAGAAAAATCCTGAGAAACATTTCAGCCTTGTGGCTGGGTGGGCAAAAAAGGCTCTGAAGGTCACCTTTACCTTTCCCAGAAAATGTTTGCGGTACAGCTTGGCTGTAGGGTCACTCTCCAGCTTCACTTTACCACTCCAGGAAAAGGGTACATCAGACAGAGTTGGACTCAAGCTGGAGAGGTTGTGGCTCGTCCCTTCAATCCAGTAGCCCCCAAACTGGGGTAGGATAATGAGAGGATATGGCCACCCTTTCTGTAATACCTATTCAGAAGGACAGAGAGCATTAAAGGTGACAGTTCTGTAAGCTGGAAGGCAAATAAGCCGAAAAACCAATTAAGTCCAAGGACAAACAGAGAGAGAAGAGAGAAGTATTAACTCACCTCATGGATGCTGGGATAAGGAATATACTCCTCTTCTGTCTGAAATCAGAACAGGCCATTAGCACAAACATGTGACAGCTTTGAAAGTGTTCTGCTCTCATGACTGTGCAAGCTGTGCTCCAGCTTCTATTCTGCCTTAGGTCATCCTTAGAGTTTTACTTCATGACTTAAGGTTAGACTCCATTCCCAAGGTCTCAGCACTGTAATAAAGAGCTTTGAGAATAATAAACTTAGAAGTCAGATTCTACCCACCCTCCTCCTCCAAACTACAGGGAATGTAGGCATGCAAAATGAGGAAGTGGCCAAACTATAGTCAAAATTGATGTGGCTAGGAGTGGAAGCCTCTCTCCTTTCCTTCCACACTGTATTAGACAGCTGCTGTCCTTCTGCTGACAGGGATGACAGCAGGAATGGTAGAAAAAGTGCTGTTATTTTACAGGGAGATTGAGGCTGTGTCACCTCCATGGCTGATGTGTGGTATGTATCTGAGCAATGCTGACTCACCTAACAGAAGCAGCACCTGAGCCAACTGATGCCAGTTGGATGCCACCTCCATCACCACAAAGAGCACTGACTACCTACGTCAGAATAAAGCTACGTCCATTCTCCACGTGGCTTTTTTTACAGGTCATCCCAAGATAAAAGACAAGGTCAAGTTTGATTTCAAGGTTAGTAGGCCTTGAAGCTGAGACTGAAGAAACTGAGTTTAATCCTCAACTTGAGGATTTAAAGACAGGAATCTGTTCTTACTGCCTTAATATTGGTCAAAAAACATCAACTTTCTAGTAGCACCTCTATGAGTCATCAAGCAGACTACTGAAATAACTGCTATATGGTTTCATAAATATTATTACAGCTCCTGAATAAATTTAAAAAATTACTTAGTCAAAACTAATGCTGTTAACAATAATAAACTCTTACTGGAGCCACTTAAATTAGAAAAAGGGAAATGTAATTCTATTTCAGCTACATAGTCTCACCCTTTTGTGCAGCAACTAGGAAAAAAAAAAAAAAAACCCAAAAGAAAAAAGGCAAGTGTGTAAGTGTTCTTGGGATGTTTGCAGACTCCCTGCTCATTCCAGTATGAAAGTACATTGCAAGCCAGGTCAGTAATTATCTGCCATTCTCAGCAATTTAGGAGGCAACAACAACTTGGCCTGACCTTGAGAGGAGCTGGAAGGGAACATCTTTGTTCATCCAGACGACTCCCCTGGAAACATAAAGTCACAGACAGTGAATCCTGCATTTTAGCATGTCTGTTTCACTTACCCTCTGTGTCCTTCTCCATATCCTCAATATGCATACTTTTTCCCTCTATAAAAATGTCCATTTTAAGCAAGTTTGGAAGATTGGAATAAAAAGAAAAAGTGAAACTAGAACTTGGCCAGTCCCCTAATCTGGCATTAAAACTGAAAAACCACCCCCAAGATTACATCTCTTAAAAGCAGACAACTGGCAGATATTAAAAACAATCTCCCAGTCTTATTTGATTCTCTGATCTCTTTTAGCTACCTTCCTTCCTATCCTAAGCAATATTTTTTTTAAAAAATGGAATGACAAAAGGCTACTGGTGGCCTTCCTGAATCAGGAGCTGGCATCCA
Organism: Regulus satrapa; assembly: GCA_013396955.1. Lineage (NCBI taxonomy): Eukaryota > Metazoa > Chordata > Aves > Passeriformes > Regulidae > Regulus > Regulus satrapa. The sequence continues at coordinate 60,123 of VWZN01002777.1, forward strand.
GACTTGTATCTCCTCCTTAAGGCTACTCCATCCTCTGCCTCCTCACCATGGCAAAGTAGCTCCCTTCCACCACACCTCAGCAGCAGCAGCACTCCAGAATAGGACAATTTTAGTGAGAATCCAACACTGACTGAGCAGAGGCCCAGACCAGAAGATAAGAGGGTCAACAGGCCAGAGTCCAAGTGGGCATCACAGACAGAAGAGCAAGAAGCAACATTTACATCATCAGATAGGAAGGTGAGGACCAGGATTTAAAATGTAGGTTTCTCTTACACACAGCACATGAGTATTCAACTACTGTCACCTAAATCTTGTAACTCTCATACTGGAACATGATGCTGAGACTACATTTGTATATACCATCAGTGACTGCTTAATGTTGTGGCTAATCAGGGATTCCAGACAGGATAAGCAGCTCTTGACTTTGTTGTGAAAATAAGCAGGATTGGATTTATAACAGCCATGCCTATGCACATTTTCTACCCTGGAATGAGCTTGTCAACTAGATTCTGATAGAAACAGGTAAATCTCTGTAGAGAGGAGCTCTAGAGTGGAGATTTAGGAGGCTCAGGAATAAAAGTTTTGGAAAATGCTCCAGCTGTACAGGGTGCAAAAAACTGCTAGCATAGTACCACTAACACTGAGCAACAGCAACCTTACTACTGAGGATTCATAATAATCCGGATTCTCTTTGCAGGAGCAACAACAACAATGACAAAAAACCAAAACAAACCCAACAAATCAAAAAAAAACCCAACAAACAAAAAGAAACAACCAACTAAAAAATCCCCAACACATCTACTTCACATTAAAACAAGGAAACATTTCTCATTAGGAAAATGAGAAAGTTTATTAGAAGAACCTAAGAAGGAGCCATCAGTAAACCTAAACCTTCATGAAACCACGATGAGCCATACCTTGAGTATGCAAAAAATGCTTAATATCTTAAAAAAATTCTTGGAAACATCAGAAATGATAAACCAGTATGGCCACACTCCAAGGTAAGGGAGCCTAGTAGTAGATGCATGAGGTCATTCTTCAGAAGTCTGAGGTTGAGTTCAATCACAAAAAGTAGCAGTAACAACAAATTTAACTGTTAAATATAGAAACACGGTAAAGCAAGCGAGGAACAATGAGCAGATAACAAAAAAAACCCAAGTTTTTTTCCTTAGCTCTCCTAGGAGAAAGAAGCTTCAGATGTTATCTACAAGGTGACACAAGATCAAACTACAAAAGCTGAGCTTCAAGACAGTTACATGCCCTCCCCCAAAAAATTGTACTCTTTTTATATTTTCAACAGTGGAGACTGAACAAATACCAGCCTGGAAATATTCTTCATAGGAAATATAGAATATATGTTTTGAACTGTGATGTCAATACACAACACTGACAGAATGAACAACCGATTACTGGATTAGGTGAGTTGTGCAATTAAGATGGAACAAAGGTTGACAAGTGATCTTCATCTTTTGCAGAGGGAGTTAGTAACCATTTTGCATTTAGGGAAGTTGAAAAGGTGAAAATGTTGAGTTCATGGAATGTAAATGCTAAAAA
>VWZN01002777.1:73903-95850 GCA_013396955.1 Regulus satrapa
AACTCGCACTCCCGCCTCCTGGTCAGTCCCAATAGGAGAGGTCCCCCGCTCCCAGGCCGGCTGGAGAAAGCCCGCCGAGCCTCCATCAGTCCCTCCAGGGAGAGGGGAACCCGCGGCCGCCCCCCGCCCCGCCTGCCCCGGCCGGAGCGGGGCCGGCAGGGACGGAGGGAGCGAGGGCCGGGCCCACAGCCAGAGCCGGACCTGCCGGGCTGGGCACGGACATCGCCTTTCCCCTCCCCGGTTCCCCGCCCTTCCAGGCAACCCGCGGGGGCTCTTCCTGCTGCTCCGNGGAGGGCGAGGAGAGAAGGGGGGATGGGGTGATGACTTCTGCCCCTCCTCCGCTGTGGCGGAGCGGTTCCCCCCGGAGCCCCCGTTGTGGGAGCCCGCGGATGGAGCCCAGCGAGCGGGGGCAGCCGAGGCGGGCACGCTGCTCTCCGGGCTCTCCGTGAGGGTAACGCAAACGTTAGACAGGGACAGCAGAGGGGTTTCCACTTATCCAACTCTGCTGTAGAGCGAGAGCACATCTCCGGGCTCTCGGTGTCCAGTGAGGAAAGTGAGCGTCAAAGCAGTTCTCCACAAATCCGCATTCTTTTAAAGGGTAGCTAGGAAGATACTAAATCCACTAAATCCAAATCCTTGTCGTTTGGACCTGACATACATCAAGTACCGCAGAGATCTGGCTCTGCATTTCCCGTATGAAAGAGCTCATTGATGCAATGTGTAAACCGGGGAAGCTCAAATTTTCAGGGGTCACAGACGCCTTAACCGCATGTATTTCCATTCACTCATCAACAGATTGTCATTCCTGATAAAAAAACCGAGCATGAGAACATGGCCTGCTATAGCAAGAGTATGCATATAGCTGTGTTTAAATGAGAACACGGAGTTCTTCTGGACACTTACCTTTTCCTGTGCTTCTCAGTTTCATTCCACAGGATGATGTCATGTTTTCTCTTTACATCAAGACCTATAAAAGCAGCAGCTACAATCTTATGCCAAATGTCAGCCTCACACTGGGTCTGTTCTAACTAATGAAGGGGACATAAGGAAACACAGAACAAGAGACAGAATTTGCCAGAGAGCTAGGAAAAGATATAAAGGAAGAGTGCAAATAGTATGAAAACAGACCAGACAGAAAATATGAGCTCGCAGATAGAGATGGGGGAAAAAGAAAAATGCAGAGAGCAAGGAGTTATATAAAAGTTTTGGGGATGAATGCACCATTTTCATCCTAATGCTTCCAATAAATTTTACTCTTGAAAGACCTGAATAGAAATGATTATGGGGATTTCAAGCATCTGGGTGTGGGCAAAGGGACTGTAAGGAGTAAGGAATAAAGATAAGTGACAACTTTGAATGGACAAAGAAAGGGTCCACTTGCTGCTTTTAGTAACTTGCATGGAGCCCAGGTGACTCAGTGTCCTCCTGTCTACCTCTTGTAATTCCCCAGAAGATCTGATGCTGGAGAATGGTCCAAATCATACATCCTCACTCCAACTCAAATGCCTCCCAAATGGGCACTGAATAGAGCAGCTGCTCTCTGCACAAGCAGGTCTTACTCATTCACCTGAATCTCTGAGTAGAGATGTGACTGGATCAAGGCAAAGAGCCAAGCTTGCCATTTCTGCTGCATCTAGGAAGGAGGAAGAGACATTATTTTTTGCTGTTAGAGAGGGCTGCCAGCAGTAACTACTGCCCTCCCCCTTCTCAGGGTCATTATCAGCAGCACTATCAAGCCTGGCCATGGTGAAAGCAAAGCATACGGAGAGGCTCAGGTCTATCTGCCATTCTTGTTCTTCAGCAGCTTTCCACTACAGACAAGAGCCAACTTTGTTCACATACAAAACCACACTGAGCTCAGCTTTTATCTAATTGCCTCACAGCTTTACTTAACCTTCTCTGCAACTCCAGTTGTGTACAAAGCCCTCAACATGCATAAGCAAAACAGCAAACAAATATTAAATACCCTAATAATTGTTCTAATTAGCCTCCTTTAGCAATAGCAGTATGAATAAATCACACATAAGCAAATCACAGGACCACTTTCTGTTCCTCAACTTACAATCAAGCTAACGATTGTTACTATTTACCCTGCTGATGCAGAAATATTACCTATTATTAGCCTTCAGTTGTAGTAAGTGGATTTAGCTCCTCTTGATACTTGCATGATATTATATGACTAATTCAGTGTACTTACAGTCTCAGATTTTAATCCCTACATGTGTCCATACTTGCATGGATCATTACGCATTTTGCAGTTATTATGTGGTTTATAAGTTTTTTGTTCTTTCAGGTATCCTTGTAGGCACATTAATATATGTATTACAGTAATTGGTGTCTATACCTTTTGCTATGTATTTTCCCAGCTATTGTTAGCAGATTTTTTTCCATGTGCTTCATTTAATTCTCATTTTATCGTGCTCAAATAGGAAAAGTCTGTCTTAGCTGTAATACAGAAACTGGTCCCTGCAATTCTGTTAATTGAGTCATTGTAAGAACATCAGCAGCTCCACGGAAGCTGCGCAGTGCCACATAAACACAGCAGCATATCCTTCAAGGGTAAACTCTTCAGGGTAAAACCTGTATTTTTTAAAGTTTTACTTCAATATTACACAAACTCATAGCTGCATCCACAGACAGAAACACACATGTTTTCACATCAGCTGTTTCCACAGATCTGTGCACACAGCTTCTAAATATAGCACCGGGTGTGCACAGACAACACCTCCCGCAGCGCACTTGGACTCCTCATTTTATGTCCAGGACTGACAAAATCAGGGTGGGATTCCTTGGAGTCTGGACAGACCCTCTCTCAATGCCCCTCCATCCTTTTAGTTTGTTTCATTTCCTACACAGACATCCTCTCTCCCCACCTCCACTCTCCCTCTCTCTGCAACTGCTTCCCTACGTGATGCAGAATAGCACAATGTCTTTTAAAAACACACACTTTCCCTGATGAGGCTGAAACTGCCCCAAACTCCATCCATTACACAACGCCACGCAAGCAGCAGAGAAGATCTGGATCAACCCTCCCCCGCCTATCTTTGCTCCCATTCCTTCTAGATGCAAAATATTTTTAATTGGCATTACAAGCAAGACGAGAATAAAAGCAGCTAAGCTGTTCATCCCCTACCTGAGCAAGGATCTCTCATCCCCAGCTGGTGAGCAGATGGAGACAGGGAACCCAGCTGCTCTCCTTTCCTTGCACTATCAATTATTCACGTAGGTTGCAGTGTCCTCCCTCTCCCTCCCTCCCTTTCTCTTCCGCTGCCCCCACCTGCAGCTGAATGGAGATTGAGCAGGTCGGTGCTGTCACACTTGAAACGAGAGATCATTGTCGATTGAACAGCCAGCCCGTGGAGCAGCTGCGCTCTTAAGCAGAGAAGATTTGCCCTGGCAGAAGGGGATGGACTGGCAGTTCCAGAGGTGGAAGACAGGCAGCTCTGTGCATCCACATCCTGCTCCCTGCGCTTCTAATCCCAGACCTGCAGGGATGACCTTTAAAAATGAAAGAGGGTTTTTTTGTTTTGATTTTTTTTTGTTTGTTTTTGGGGTTTTTTTTTGACACAGAAAAGCAGATTTTTCTAGTCCTCTCAAGTATAATGACAGTTATTTGGTGACAGTGAACTGGGTCATGCGAATTCATGTGTATAGATCAGAGCAGGGAGGGAAAGTAGAAGACTGGAAAAATCGGAAACATGATTACGTAGTACTGATTTAGTCCCATAGCAAAGGCAGTGGGAGAGGATAATTTAAGGGGACAGGATGACATGGTACTTTCTGTAAATGCTTTTGGTAATCATGAGTCATGAGATTGACCTATGGGTTGGAATGATTCTTCTTGTAGATAATTAAAGGATTCTTACATGGTACCAGTCTTAGGCAAAGGTAAAATGAGTTCTGGGCAGACCTAGGTCAAGGCATTGAAAGCATTTGGCCTTTGTGGAGAGCTACTACCCACATCTGTGTGAGTGTTCTAGAGGTGCCTCACAGCAAATTTAGGTTGAAATCCCAGGACAAATTAACTGCTCCATTTTGCACTGGAGTAACTCACCCTGAATCATCCCAATCCCATCAGTTTTCTGGGGACCTTCCTGCTGTGTCATCTCAAACATCAAAGTAATTTGTTCTGTCAATTCTTCCCCTGACCATAGCTGTGGCAGAGTCACCACTGAGACAAATAAAAAAACCCCACCATACCAGAGTGTTCAAACGATAGGTCATCATGGCTTTTCTGCCCTATTTAACCTTTCTCATCTTATGAAAAAAAAAGTCTGCAGGAATTTTATCCAAAGTAGTGAAGAGTTTCCTGAAATTACATTAAAAAAAAACCAAAACAACCTAATAGAAAACATTGGTATTGCAACTACAATTATGAATTGAAAACCAGCAGCTCTTTTTAAGACGGCACCGTGATTGTTTTTAATTATCTCCTTGTTTTCAAAACAGATCAAGCTTTGTCAAGCTTTTCTCCACAGTTCTGCAGGTTGGAATGTTTTATTTTAAATAAAGAAAAAGTCATCACCTTTTTGTTTTCATGTGAGCATTGGAACCACCAAGTTCTAGAGATGGAACAACAACAAATTTCCTAAAGATTTGTTTTGTGCAGTTATTCCAGGTCCAAGAACTCTAAATGAGTCTGCTGAAGCACTTACAAGACCCTTCCTTTGTGCTGGATCTTTGATGAGGTTCACTTTGAAACCTTTCCCTCCTTTGGATCTTTTTTTTCCCAGTTGACCATTTTAATGAAATTTAAAGAAACCTCTTTTTCTTTTTTTTCCTTTTTAATTTTTTTTTTTAGATAACAGAAAAAAGTCTCTTTGAGATAATTATCAAAGGCATAATTATCAAATTATCAGAACATAATTTTAAGAAAATTATCAAATCAACAAATTATTTTTGAGTTCTTGATACCCTGATTTTGGTAGAAAATAACTATTCTGGAAGTTGGAAAGGGATAATGGTATACAGGCACAGACTGTCTAAAGTAAGTTTTATATTCACTAAAGTAGACTAAGAACAAGACATGATAAAACTCAATAAAAGTAAGAAAATCAGCATTGTAAATATTAGAAAAGCAGTCATTTTTGGCTTTTCAGTTAGTAGCAAATATCAATAACTGTGCATCTACCTACAGATACAGGAGCATAGATTTACACATTTTTTCCTGAATATTAGACTCATACTGGACTAATTGTAGGATTATTTTGGTATCTTGCAGTTTAGTATTACTCATATTATATGATATATATACAATTTATATACTGTACACCATTTAGTCTTATATACAAAAAATTTCTGTTATTCATAATCTGATCAATAGAATTATAACATCCTGCCATTTATACAAATCTTTAAATTACCCTTAGATGCTAAACTGACTAGGTCTTCCCATATGTCTGTAAAGACTGTAGAAGAAATTGTTTCCATATAAATACTAATACATCCCACTTCCTTGCTACCTTTATCTGAATATCTCACAATGCATTACTGATGTTGCTTCCCATTATTACCACTGCTCCACATAAGGATAAACTGGCACAGAAACATTAATCCTCACTATCACCCGTTTTAAACTGGCCCACGACAGTGCAGCATCAATCTCTCAGCAGAGTCCTTAGATAACAACTCGGTTTATTTTTAAGCTTTGAGCAAAGTTGCCTGGTAGTAAAACTTAATTAGATGAGAAATATTTATCAGTTTATCTGACTGTCAGTACTGTACGAATGGGGAAATTCAGGGGATTTTGACAGTATAACTTTGGATATTTGTCAACAGGAAAAGTGCATTAGGAAGGAAATTATGGGATTACTTGCTAATTTCAGAGATGATTGGAATGGCTACGATTCAGAAAAGATGAAGAAGCTCTTCCACAGAAATGACATCTAAGTTCATTGCTGTAAGCACAGTAGAAGGACAAGTGAACACATCCAGGTTGCTCCAAGGAAAATTTCAGCTATATTCAAGGAAAAAAATTGTTCTTCCTATGAGGGTGATTCAGTAGTGAGAATTGCCAAGAGAGACTGACTAATATAATTCTTGCAGATCTTCAGAAAATGTATAAACAAGGCCCTTCTAGTTTTGAAGTTGACCATTTTGTGCACAGTAGTTGGCCTAAATGAGATCTTTTCATTCTAATTGATTCTATGAATTAGAATGCTATGAATTGGTTCACTGCATGTTAGAAAATTCATGGCATGAAATGTTCAAAAGCTCAAAGTTCATCATTTCAGCATAATATGTAAGAGCTTCAAGTTCTGCAGTGTTTCAGATCATAATCAAGTTGAAATTCCTCACTGATGGTTTCCACCCAGAAATCAAGTTCTCTAACCATTCAGCAGGTAAAGATTTCCTTGACATATGTGAAAGTACTTGGAAAATTAGAGTTGGTATCATCCAGAAAGCCTTGCCCTGGACATATATCACAGGGGCTCAACAAGAGGATAACTCAGGGAGATGGAAAACAAAGGATGTGAGGAGAGCTCTAGCAGAGGAAGCCCCTCTAAATTAAAGACCATATTTTGCAAACAGTGCTGCATTATCTGTATAATAATAATGCTTAAGAGAAGGGACTTCGTTTCTAGGCTTTACCGCACCATTAACTTCATAATGGGCTTTAACTAATAATTTTAACAAAGGAAAACTCTCTACACTCTCAGTAAGCATAATACTTCAAAATCAGTGATATATGAATATACAAAGCCAGTCCACATCCGTGAATTGCATGTGACATCAAAGCAGAGAAGTGAAAGGATTGCCAGGGTCATGTTAAAACAGATGGATGGACAGCAGAGAGGGAAGTCATTAGACTGAGGAAAGGCTGAGTAACACAAGGGTGAAGATATGGGCCTTGCCTAGGTTGGATCAAGAAGTTTAACAATTTGCAGTAATGAAATGGTATTCAAACAAGGGGAATAATAGCTGCTTAATCCAAACAAAAGCACAGGAAGCACAACTAAAGCTTTTTTTGTGGCACTGGCTGCCAGAAAGATACATGGGATGAGGAGGAAGAGAGGTCAGAACCTGAGGTGGTGCAGATGGGGACAACCGAGGAACATGTGGATGAAAAGGCAGTGGGACGAGTACATTTCTTTGGCAGAATCAGGGAAGAAGGTGCTCACAGTTTCTTTCTGTCCAGATAATCTGGGCCAGCTGGGATTATCCCCCACAAACATCTCCTGCAACTCTGAAGGGCGCAGAAGGGGTTAAAGCAGCCCGCAGCCCCAAGGGTGGCGGAGCGGCTCGGGTGGGACCATGCCGAGCTGCGGAATCCCCGGGGACGGAACAGCCGGGCCCCTTCCCTGGGGAAGGAGAGCGGGGCTGTGGCCCCTTTAATAACGGGAGCCGGCGCTGATTAGTGTGGACAGCACGATCCACTGCGGAGCGGGAGAGGGAGAGGGAGAGGGAGAGGGAGAAGGGAGAAGGGAGAAGGGAGAAGGGAGAAGGGAGAAGGGAGAAGGAGAAGAGAGGAAGGAGCAGGGAGAGGGAGAAGGGAGTGGAAGAAGGGAGCGGGAGAAGGGAGAGGGAGAAGGAAGTGGAAGAAGGAAGAGGGAGAGGGGAGTGGGAAAAGGGAGGAAGGAGAGCGGAAAGAGAGAAGGGAGCGGGAGAAAGGAGTGGGAGAAGCGAGCGGGGAGAAGCGAGCGGGAGAAGGGAGTCGGAAAAGGGAGGAGGGAGAACGGAAGGAGAGAAGGGAGTGCGAGAAGGGAGAGGGAGAAAAGAGTGGGAAAAGGGAGCGGGAGAAGGGAGCCGGGCGCCCGCCCGCCCCGCCGGGCTGCGGTGCCCGGAGCGCGTTAGGGACGCGCAACAGGGCTCACAGCCCCGGGGCACCAGTGCAGGCGAGGAGGTCGTGCTGACAATTTCTTAGACCTGATCAACACCCGAGATACCGTGAAATTATCTATTTCAGTGAAACATTTGTACTTCAGCGAAACATTCCTTGAAGGGGGATAGCTCAGGAATCTCTCGGCCCTGTTTCCGAGGCACAAAATAAGAGTCAGTCCCCATTCTAAAAGAGTACGTTCTCTGAGAGACCTACAGTGAACGGAAGGATTTGGTTAAAGTCCCAGCTGAAGGTTTTGTAGTAACTGGAATTTGATCTGAGATTACCCGAATCAGAAGTCAGTGCCAGTTACAGGAACAGTCCTCTTGTTTCCCTCTTCCTTCCCACCTGTGATGCAGCACCTTTCTCCAGTCAGGAGAAGGGCAAGAGAAGGACATTGTTACTTACAGGAATCAGGACAGTAAACAAACAGCATGCAGACTGTTCACAATTAATTACTCAATGGAATTCCATTGGAAAGCACCTAGCAATTACTCCAGTTACTCCACATCAACAGGCCACCTGGAAAGTGGTATGGGTGGTTCATGCAGAGCATTAGGAGGCAGAATAATTTATTTGTTACTCAATAAGGACACATAGAGAATAAGGAGGATTCGGTAGTGTAAGCATGTACAACAGCAAAGAACAGCTGATACTCACTTCGACAAATACTTGGCATATATAAAACCTTTAAAAGAATCACTTCATGACATTCAGTAAGGAGATATCTACCACTNACATTTGTACTTCAGTGAAACATTCCTTGAAGGGGGATAGCTCAGGAATCTCTCGGCCCTGTTTCCGAGGCACAAAATAAGAGTCAGTCCCCATTCTAAAAGAGTACGTTCTCTGAGAGACCTACAGTGAACGGAAGGATTTGGTTAAAGTCCCAGCTGAAGGTTTTGTAGTAACTGGAATTTGATCTGAGATTACCCGAATCAGAAGTCAGTGCCAGTTACAGGAACAGTCCTCTTGTTTCCCTCTTCCTTCCCACCTGTGATGCAGCACCTTTCTCCAGTCAGGAGAAGGGCAAGAGAAGGACATTGTTACTTACAGGAATCAGGACAGTAAACAAACAGCATGCAGACTGTTCACAATTAATTACTCAATGGAATTCCATTGGAAAGCACCTAGCAATTACTCCAGTTACTCCACATCAACAGGCCACCTGGAAAGTGGTATGGGTGGTTCATGCAGAGCATTAGGAGGCAGAATAATTTATTTGTTACTCAATAAGGACACATAGAGAATAAGGAGGATTCGGTAGTGTAAGCATGTACAACAGCAAAGAACAGCTGATACTCACTTCGACAAATACTTGGCATATATAAAACCTTTAAAAGAATCACTTCATGACATTCAGTAAGGAGATATCTACCACTTAGGAGCCATACACTAACCCTAAATATCTAGAAAATCGATTAGTGAAGAACGTGGGGAACATTTTTGCTTCTGTGAATGGCTAAATATGTGTCCTAACGTGTTTGCACATTACACACTACATACAGTTCCACACGGCATGTGTGGGCTGTGTGTTGTAGGTATACATTGATTTATCAAATACATATATTCTGCATATCAGGCATGCAGTAAAAATGAAATCCCTGGCTTCAAGTTTACTTCTTAAAGAGAAGAACCTCCTAACCGTTTTGGAGTACTATCAAATGATACGTCTCACAAAATAGTGTTTCCACATTAAACTTAAATGACAAAAAAAAAACCAAAACAAAAAACTTAAAAATCTCTGGCCAGTTTGTTAAGCACCTCAGCAGCCTGGATAGCACTAAGAGGACAAGCAGCACTGGAAAATCAGCCTGCCTAAAGCACCTTGGTTAGTAAGAATCCAGTATAATTCCCAGGCTGAAGGAAGCTGAACTGCTACTGTAAAAGAGAAAATTCTATTTGATTGTAGTGAAATTGAGCCACTTATTTCCCCGTGGTAGGATGGAAAAGAGAATCTAAAGGGTAAGAGTGAGAACACCCGTGGGTTAAGATAAAGACAGTTAATAGGTAAAGAAGTGTCTGCATATTCAAGCAAAGCAAAACAAGGAGTCATTCACCAATTTCCATGGGCAGGCAGGTGTTCAACCATTCCCAGGACCGCAGGGCTCCATCATGTGTCACAGTTACTTTGAAGAAAATTAACTCTATCACAGCCAAAACCAGCACAACATGGGATAAAAAGCATCCAGACATTCTCAGGAAGCAAGTGGTCTTAAATAAATTGTAGATCTGACATGAATGCCAGCAATGCTTTGGTGGTATAAAACTGGGAACAAGGTAAATCTGGCAATCTTTTAACATCAAGTACAGCTGGACAAATTAAAATGTAATTAAAGGAGGGCAAGATGTTTACTTCCTTCTCAAAGAATATTAAGAATTGATAAATGTATTTATATAACTGATGGAAATATGTTTGCAGAATGAAAGAGCTCTAATCAATCATGGGACTCTACCAAAATGAGAGAAGTTAGATTTGTTAGGCAGTAAATATTTACACTTTGTTAGTGCTCAACTAACCAGCCCAGCTGGCTTGGTGTGAATGCTATGGAGATAACTCAGAAGGGTCAACAGTTAAACCACAGAGTTTAGGATTAGCAACAACAACTCTCTCATCCTGAAGAGTTTTGTATAGGCATGTCAAATGCGGGGAATCACCTAAACACAGCCTTGTAATTTACAATACCACTATTGCATCTACACCCCCAAAACAGTAATTTCTTTTCCCTTTGACTCATTCAAGAGCATACATCCAGTGTTAATCTGGACAATGTCAGGTTGGATTTTTTTCACCATTATGTGTATGTTCTTCAAGCTGTACCACTTCCATTGTCTCTTACTGACCTACCACAAAAACCTCTTACTATGGTAATTTCTAGCCAAAACTTCTCCATTTAGAGAGCCACAATTTACAAGAAGCCTTGATTTGGTCTATTTTTTGTTTGGAAACATGTTTACAGCCAAATTCCACATGGCTTGTTTGACCTATCAGTTTCAACATGACTTGTAAGAAAAAATATTCAGCTTCCAAATTACCGAAATATAAAATAGGAGCATAAAAATAATCCCCAAAACAAGTCTTTGCATGGAAATGAACATATTTGCCTTCTCCAGCCCCGTAATGAGGTGTGTTGACATAGTAGATAAGCAAAACACGCAGAAAGCTCTAGTCATCAATACAAGCAAACAATTGTCAGGGATTTTGCATAAATAAAAAACATCTGGCCTTTACAGTGCTCATAGCAAATTGAAAACCAGTTCATCCCCATACAGTCTTCATTCTGCCCTGACTACTTTGCAAATATAATTTAAAACTAGCAGGTGAACATAATATTGCCAAGGAAGCAGAAGTCAGCTCTCATCATGGGGGCCCTTCATCTTTTTTTCAGATGGCCAAGTGCTCATGACAGAGCAGTGCCTGAAGTACAAATTTAGGAAGTCTTGGTGATGGTCAGAGTTTTTGCTGGGTAGCTTCATGAGCGGGAGAATCTGGCTAAAAGGAGCTCCATCATATATCAGAGACTGGAAACTTCATCAGTATTAATGGGAGCCAGGGACTTTGTCAATATAAATGGATCTCAAGCAGGTGTGGACTGGAAACTTGTGAGAGCTCTGGATGTCACATACTGCCACACACTCAGGTGTGAGAAGGAAAGGGTCATATAATGGTGATTCTGATAAAAGACTACTCTCTCTTTTTTAAAATCAAGTAAGACAATATTTGGAGGAAGCAGGGAGGAACAGAGGAGGCAGTGGACAAGAACATATACCTCATCAGTACTTCCAATATAGTCAAAGAAATCTCTTCGGCCAAGACTATGATCTCTCATGCCCCAAGTGTCAATAAGAGCTTTCCAAATAGTTAACACCTTCTCATTAATCATTCTGACACCTTTCATCATCTGCAAGGTATTTCACAGAACAGTTCTATGAATCAGAGGTTGCCAATACCCAGTATACGTAGCAAGTCTTCTCAAGAAACAGAGGCACGATCACAAGGGTCACCTTTGGCATCAAATATGACTTCACTGCAACACAAACGTCCACAAACTATGACCACTCTACCCTGAAATTCTCCCTTCAATGCAAATCTTCTCACTTTCACAGAAAGATCCTTTGCAACCAGTCAACGCTTTCTCATGAAACAGGCACCATGTGGAACAAGCAAACTTGCACAGTCATCACCATTAATAAATTCTCAAATTTATTCTCAGATAATTCCACATATTGAGTGCCCCTATTTTTTTTTTTTTTGTTGCCTCCAGTGAGCAAGAAAGCTATCTCTCAGCAACAGAAGCCCAGACCATGCAGAGTTCCCCTTCACAAACAATAGGAGTTGCAGTATCACTAAGGAAAAGGAGGTGTATTGCTTTCACAGTGCTCATTTACAAGGAGCAGGCTGGCCTGGCAGGGATGTGGTGCGGTGCTTTTATGACACTGTCCCTGCAGCTGATGGCTGACCTTGGAAACAGTCGTTTGCCCCCACAGGAGCAAACATTCGAAACATTGTCACCATGACATTCTAGAATGTACCAGAATGACAATGCGGATGCCACACAAACTGCAACGCTACAAGGCACGACAATGGCACAGGCCAGGAAAGCGTTGTGATGCGCTCTTGCTAATTTGGCAGTGTCCATTAGGAATGCAGATCCATGCCAGAACTGGACAAAACCTGTCTGTATCACTAAATAAACTGATAGCTCAGGCTGAGGAACCATGCCAAGATAAAAACTACATTCTTTTCAGCTCATGTGACTATTTGCTTTCATAAAATAACATCTTTGCTCTTTCACTGACCCCTGTGAATGCCTATTTGCAGGGCTGTAACTGAAATATAACACCCATTTTTCCTGAGGCAGAAAAAGGAATCAGATTGAGTTTCCTCCCTCTGAGGTGTGCTGCCTTTATGGCACACGGCTGGAGCAAAGTGCAGTGAAAACTAGTGGTAAAACTAGGCTGAAACAGTGTTGCCTCTGAGTGAAGAATATCTAATCAAGAAAAAAAAAAGGAAAAGAAAAAGGACCCTAGTTACAGATCTAGTTTTCAGGCAAAACCCGTCTTTATTAAAATAGGTTTTACTGATCTTTGTTTTATTTTCTTTATTGCAGTTTCTTTTCATACTAAGTTATCTATCTCTGGTCTTCCATAGCAAAATTATTTTGTGGCTTTGACACACTTGCTTTAGTCTATGAGCACCTTAGGCTGAGACCAAGCATCAAGGAGCATGTGGGATTCTGTGCTTCACTTGCTATAAAGCACAGCACTCAGAGAGGGACCAATACCAATAACAGCAGAATCCTCTTCTCCAGAACACAACTTATCAATAAAACAGCCAAGTGATTTCTCTGTCTGGCAACACTTTCCCCATTCTCCCACCTCACTATTTACTCAAAGAATCTGAAGAAAGTGCAATGTTAGGGATGTAAAAGCACCTTAAGGAGAGGCACTGTGGGTCCCACCAGCGACAGGAAACTATGTCAAATTCATGCTCAGGAATCTACATTCTGCAACAGGCACTCCCACCTCCTCATCTTCTCAAGTCTATTACGTTTTATCCACAGCGAGTTGTGCGGTTGCTAAATTCCAACCCAAGTAGGCTGTATTTTACTGTTTGGTGGCAATTCCCAAATATTTCAGGTGTGGTTCCCTAGGAAAACCATCCAGTGCTGTTGAAAGGAAAAGGGCATCTCCCTTTCTTCAACACAGAGATAGGCTCTGAGGTCCTTCCTCCTCTCCTGTGGCCATACTGGTGCTTCCTGCATGTTTCTGTGACTGTGAGTGCATTTGCACAAGAGAAAATAGCACTTTTTCCCCTTTTTGGTTGTTTATTCCCTGTTAGCCATTTCGAACATGTCAGGGAGGGCTCCAGTGTGTAACAGGTTTGGCAACATAAGCAGCAAGAATATGTCGCTAGGAGCAGGGAGGAAGATAAGGAACAGAAACTCTGTGGAATTACACATTAACTTTTCGCACTGCATCTCATGTCCTTTGGCTGAAAAGTTTCCTATTTTAGAATGGTGAAATTTCATCTGGAGAAAAGGAATGTTCTATAGCAAAGCTGCTTAGCATATACAGGTCTTATTTTCTCTTCTTTCCAGAGACACCTAGTACAGTCTAGAACGGCAGCAAATTATCTCCCTGTGTTCTTTTAACTATTCTCAATTGAGTCCTTAGTTTCATCTTTCAACTATTTCTTTCTGCTCCTTTGCTCTTTCCACTATGGAAATTTCCACAGTATTCCATGTGATTCTTTCACCACATTCTGCCTGTAGGATCATAACTGCCCTCCTCCTTCACATTTAGTCATGGCTGTCTCCTCTGTCTAATCCACATTAGGAGCTCTAAATTAGCAAAAAGAGGAGAGGTCACTGTAGTGTCCCATTTAGTAGCATTTCCATCACCAGGACAGATTCCTTCAGAAAAGGTAGAAGTGCTGCAGTGTGCAGAGATTCTACACAAGTGGAGAAAGTCTTCCAGCAAAAAGCAAATAATTTAGACTAAGCTGAGCTCTATCCTTAAACTAAATCCACTGCAGAAATTTTACAAACGCTGATGAACCTCACAACACAAACCAAAACTGCTTGCCCTAAGCAGAACTCGGAACAAAAAGATGAGGAAACTTCTAGACTTCTAGCCTTCAATTTTTTTTTTCCCAGACAAAAAGCAAAACAGGATGTTTGTGAATTTAAAAGTCTGTAAGAGGAAGTAAATCCCCTCATATCAGCTTGTTAAATTCTTACTATTTTTCTGTTCCTCACCTGGCAGGAAAAGGGGGTGCTGCCTTGTTAATTTTAATTACTTAGGAGCTTTAGGTGTGCAGCCCTGAAAACAGTTCACATCTTGAATGTGATTCCCAAGTTTCAGAAAAGAGAAATCCTTTAGTTCTGCACAACATAACAAGTGTCTCTCACTCAATCTCTGTACATTTATGCTTCTCAGGCATCCTTCAGACAGCTGAGGAATTAAGAGTATCAGTAGAAGCTCTTTGTGTAATATCAGTCCTTCTGTGAGCACATCTCAGCCCTGATCTACAGAGAAAAGACACTGCAGGTAGAGGACAGCCATGCCAAAAAACCCACCCCACAGTGACTACACATACAACTTCCAACCATCGTCCTGTAAGAACTGGAATAAGCTGGAAGGAAACAGAGATTGCCAGTCCCCAAGAAATGTATGACCATTAAGCTCTGGCAGGTCAAACACAAATAGTTACACACATATTTTGAATATCCAAGCATAGGCATTCTGCTTTCCTTGGCGTTTTGCTTTCTCCTGCCTAAAACATTATACTGCCCAGAATCATCAACCAGAGCTCATGACTGCCCCATGGTCTCTGGATAAAATGCAGTGATGCAACTTGCTTAGTCACAAAAGTGACTGTGCAAAACCTGGGGGACAAAAGGAGAGGCAGACAAGACTGGAAAAGGTGATTCAGTCACACTTTGTCCCCGGTACTTGCTCAGGTTCTCAGAAATTGCTTCAGGATGAGGTTGTGGGGAAGAATAGACTTAGTGATTACGGTCAGATTAATTGGGCCGTGGTGTGCACGTCACAGGCCCTTGGGAATAAAGCAAGCTCCTCTGCATACCGAGCTGATAACTGAGCTCACTGGAGGTACTAAGTTAATTAGTAGCAGTCAGGGCAGAAGGTTGAGTAGATAGTGAGATGAAACAGGGGAAAGGTGAAATGCTTCCTAGAGGCTGACAATGAGATACGGGAAGAGACAAAGAAAGAATTTTTTAAAAAATGAAATTCACAATCCTAACTAAAGAAATATAAAGAAAAATAAAGAAACATGTATAAAGAAACATACTGTTAATGAAGTATGACCGAACAACAGAGAACAGAAAGCTTTCTGGAGGAAAAAGGAAAAAAACAACAACTCTCCTGCACATGAAAGGGAGACAGTTTAGCATGGCAGGATAAATATCCTTGTTTGGTCTCCCAGGTTTCAACACCTTGTTTAACAAACCCTGCAGAGTGATCTCTCTCAGGCCTTACCCAAGCCCCACTGCATTTTCTGTGCCTTTTAATCACCAAAAACTTCTCAATGCAGCTGTGCGTGATCAGTTTTCCTTTGTTATGGATCCCAGTGACAGCCTGAACCAGACTGTGGAGAGAACCAAAACAGCAGACAGACAAAAATTTCAGGAGTTCTTTAGAAATGCTAAAAGGCCTCATGTAGAAGCACTGTTCTGCTAGAAAACATATTGAAAAAGTGAGTTCATAGAAATTCATCCTGCTTTGTAGCCTTAGACTCATAAAGCAGTATGTATCACATTCATAAATATGTTCAACTAATGCAATCACAGCTGCATCATAAAGTATTCTTGTTTTATGCATGCTTGTAAATGAATAAAAGTATTTTCTAAAGATTCAGCACAGTCATCCATGAACTGCATGGGTGAAATATGCAGGGGTTACTGAACTCTGAACTTCAACACAAATAAACTGATGCAATCAATACAGGCAACAACCAATTCAACACAGACCTACTATTTCTAGCCTTTTTCATCCTGATATTTCATAACTATGCCCAAGACCATTTTAAAAAATGGTGCACCAATTAAAACTACTATACAGATTTTCAGCAAAACCAACATCTTTCTATCGATCCACAAATCCAAAATATAGCATTTCCAATCACAGAAGTAGTTGTCCAGCAATGGACATGAAGAATTGTTTTGCCTTTCTGACTTTCTACTAATTACACAAAAGAGTTAGCTTCAAAGCAGTGCCTATCCCCACAGGAGAATGTGCAGATAAGCAAAGTTCCTCAGCTCCCTCCACAAAGCTGAAGTATCTTTTGTAGGAACTTACCAGGGGGATCCAACAATGGCCAAATTGTCGAAGCCTTTGGACAGTGGTCAGTGTACATACCAGAGCTGGGAGTTGTTTAAAGTCATTGGGCTGAGCTGGTAATCCATGATGTATCTAACAGGCTTTGCTGAGTAAAAAATGGGTCTTGCAGTCTTTCTACACCTTTCTGTAAGGCTTACTCCATCAAAGAAGGAAGAATTTCCTTCTGCTCCAATGGTTTGGGCCAAGTCAATCAAATGACAGCCACTACAGCCCTGGAAATTATTCCCACTCTTCCTCCCTTCTCCTCCACCACTCTGGCTAAGCATTCCTGTTGCTTCCCTTTAATGGGGAACTAATGGTTAGATGATACTTTAGAGACAAGATTAAGCCCACTAAATTCACTTTGGAAAAAATGTAAATACTTTCCCACTGAGACAGCTGGGCTGGTTCAGCAAGAGATCACCTGAGCACTGAGTCACTGCAAGGAAGACAGGAGGAAATGGAGAACAGGCAGGAGGATAATTTCAATTACCTCCTCAAATCAGTATGGGATGGATGTAAATCTTTTATCTCCAAGGAATGGTTCTAATGACCATCAGCTACACTGGTTAGAAAGTAGCTGCTGTTTGTGCTGACACATGCAGATTCCACCATGGGGCAGTCATGATGCCTGTGTAAAGAAGCTGTCAAAACAATTTTCTCAAATATTCCTTAGCAGTTAAGGTGTTCTCAACACCAGGCAACCCCAAAATGCAAATAATATTTTCCATCTAAATAATAGCCTTGCAAAATGACATGGCACACACCGAAAATCCTGACTTTGTCCCCTTTATGTGGGTGTTAAGTCTGCCATATTTGAAAGAATTGTCTTAAAAGCAAAGAATGGATAACAATCAAAGCCAAAGCTCCTTTATCTGTCAGCAGCCAGAAAGGCAATTAGAAGGAGAAAATCTTCAAAACACAGAAACATTGACAAGTCTAGGCTGGAAGGGCAGATGATCTGGCCCAACCTCTTACTGAAAGCTGAGCCCTGAACTCAGCTGTGTCTTGAATATTTCCAGCCAAGAGGATTCCTCCATTTCTCTGGGCAAGTAATACCATTTTGCTATTTTCACATTAAAGACTGTTTCTCTTATGTCTAGAGGCACTTGTCCTTACCCACCTCTTGCCTCTTATCGTGTCACCATGAAAACTTTCTCCCTCCTCTCTGTAACTACCTACTACTACTGGAAAACTGTGAGCAGACACTCACCACCTGCCCAAGCCTTCTCTCCTCTCTGCTGTACAAATCCAGCCTCTTAATCTGTCAAAGTTCTCCAACCCTCAAGGCATTCACCAGACCATATTCAATTTTTCAGACCACATCCAAACTGGGGGGACCAAAATTGCACACAAAATTTCATGTGTGTCCTAACAAGTGTTGCTCAGGCGTTGCACTAACAAGTGCAACCACCCCTTGATGTGTTCAGTACCCTCTTACTGATGTAGCCCAGGACACAGCTTGCCTTCATTGCTTCAAGGGCACACTGCTGACTCCTGCTGAGTTTCCCTTTCATCACGTCCACAGGTTTATTTCAGCAGAGCTGCATCTCAGTCTGTCTGGTCCCAGCCTGTACTGCTGCTTGGGGTTATTCCATTCCTGCAGAACTTTACATTTGTATTTGTAGAATCTCATGCAATTCTTGTTGGCCCAAAACTTCCAAACTAAGTGCTATTAATAAACATTAAGCACTAGGGCATCTTCAATTTACAGACCACCATGAGCTGCACCCTGCTCCTGGAGGTAATTAATCCTATAGTATCCAAGAACTTACAGTGATGTAAGCACTGATGAGTTCCTCTATAGGCATTTAAGAGAAATCTCTGAACCAGCTGCCCTTACACTTATGGAAGATTCCAATTTCCCAGGCATCACCTGGGAATAAAAAATTGTTTAGATGACCACATCTAGGAAATTCCTGGGGTTTGTGGGAGACAACTTCTTGTCACAGATACTCAGTGAGACAGCTAAGAAAGATGCCCTCCTAGACTTCCTATTTGTGAGTAGAGAAGGACTCGTGGGGAGCGTTTGTGCAGCCTCAGCCAGAGTGCTGGCAGCAGTTCTGGGCCCCACCATCCCAGAGGGGTGGGAAGGTGCTTGAATGTGTGCAGAGGAGGACAACAAAGCTGGAAGGTGTGGGAGGAGCAGTTGAGGGCTCTGGGAAAAAGGGAGGCTGAGAGGTGACCCCCTTGCTCTCTGCAGCTTCCCAAGGAGGGCAAGGGGAGAGGGAGGTCCTGATCCCTTCTCCTGGGGATCCAGTGATAGGACAAGTGGAGATGGCTCAAAGTTGTGTCAGGGGACATTAGGAAACATTCCTTTACCTAGACGGTGGTCAGACACTGAATGAGCTTCCCAGAGAGGTGGTCAATATCCCAAGCCTGTCAGTATTTAGGAGGCATTTGGACAATGCCCTTAATAACATGCTTTAGCTTCTGGTCAGCTCTGAAGCAGGTAGGGAGTTGGGGAAGGTGTAGGTAATTTCCAACTGAAATGATTCTATTCTATTCTATTCTATTCTATTCTATTCTATTCTATTCTATTCTATTCTATTCTATTCCATTCCATTCCATTCCATTCCATTCCATTCCAGTTTTCAGACACACACTAAAGGTTCAGATAACAGAAGTAATTCAGTACCTAATTAACTTCTGTTGCTTATCATAACCTCTCACTCCATTCATTCCCAGATACATCAGGGAGTAAAAATGTTTTTAACTTAGTCCTCTGTGAAATAACCTCTTCCTCCTTTTTTTTTTTTTTTTTTTTTTAAAGTTTCTTTTCACTTGGTTGGTTGGGTTTTTTTTNGTTTGTAAAATCAAAGAGGGCATAAAACAACATTTGACAAACTGGACTCAATCAGGACAAATGTAGGAATTTACATTTTACAGAAGTAATAAATAGATTTATATGTGGGCCACGTCATGTGGGCTGGGCAGGCAGTTGTTCCTGCTTTGTAAGGCAGAGATCAAGATTCCTTTGCTGCGTGGGGAAAAACCCAGAGTTTTCAGGGCAGTTTCTCTCACTGAAGTGAAGCAGACCAAAGTGATACGACACAGGTAAGCACTCCCCCACGGCACACTCCGCCCTCTTTCCTAATGAGTTTCCTGCTTTTGTGGGACAGACCGAGAAGAGCTGCAAAAGAGTAGAAGGTGTGTGATCGTCTAGAAACTGCTTTGGATTCATAACCTGGAAAACAGAGATTCTGCTTTCCCACGCAAAACTTGTACAATGAGGTGTTCCCATCAGATGCTATCTTCCCATACTCACTAGTTTCCGACTTTCATTTTTGAAAGAAATCTTCATCGTTTCCCTACCAAAAAAACTAGAAAGGAGGAAGGGAAAGTTTTAACTGGTGTTCTATCCTCGGATCAGAACGGGAAGCAGCAGTGCTCATTTTTTCCTTGTGATGAAGAGAGAAGTTAAAACATGACTGCCCGTACCTACCAAAACCTCTTTCTGGTAAGTAGATCCTAAACCAAAATGTGTTTATTTTGCTAATATGCATTTAACTATTTTTGCTGTAATAAGGGGAAAGTACACAATGTAACATGGAACTATATAAAACTGTTTGTTTGGAGATGCATATTCATTGAAAAAATATGCCCATTGTGTCATGCTTTTTTCCTTTAAAGAGGTCTTCACCAAAACAGTGGGATAGATGGAGTTTAGTATAACACGTGCAAAACAGCTCCTTAATTATGATATTCTTGAATGCCACAGAGCCGTGGGCATATTCCATATTGACTGTACACAGTGACAATTGCTGTCTCTTTTACAGAAATGAGGTTTGGAATGGGGGACAGGAAAGGCTCTTGTGCCTGAGAACAGAGCAAAAAACAAAAAGGACATCAACAGAGAAAGAATTGGGGATACAGGCAAATACTGAAATAAATGCCTGCATTTTACACACATGCCCTAGCTACATCTAGAACCTGAAGTTACATTACTGCATTTAGAACATAAAGTTACATTACTGCTCTAGTGCTACACTGAAGTAAGATGCTCAATTTACCAAGGCAGACAGGCCTATTAAATAATGTTGCTTTTCTTCCCGGATTTGAATGAGTATTTAAATGTTTATTACGCAAGGCACAAAGTCCTAGAATTAACCCTTGTAGTTATTCTGTGTCTTGCTTTCACAGTAATCTCAATCAGCATTCCTGTTAAGCCAGACCTTTTTAGATATGTCTGGTAATAAGTGCTGATGATGGCCTATTTATGCATTGTATGTTTTACAACAGAGCCCAAGTATTCCAACTATTCAATAGGCACACACACAGGAAATTCTAATATATTTACACTGGTGTGTACAGATTTCCCAGGCTTATGATGTACGTGCATGTACTCAGGTGTCTATGTTTTTACTTCGGTCACAATACTTAGAAATGTGTTTATACGCTCGTGTTTCACGTTGAAAAAAAACTGTCCCATCTTCCACAGATGTCTGTCCCTTTAAGCGCCCATCTGTTCTCAAGTGTCTGCTGCCACCATCCCTTCTGCCATGTGGTTAGAGACACGCTGGAAGAACATCCGCCAAACCTTGCTGCTTCTGTTCACCGCTGCTCTTCTCATCGGGGTCACCATGCTGGCCATCTCCTCTAACATCAACCCAGTGGGATATTTTTTCCTCGGGGTAGGAGGAGTGTGCCTGGTGGGCTATTTGCTGAGCATGTTTGTCGAGTGTTACCTGAGGCATCAACACCAGCATGACGCAAATGGAGTGCCTCCAAACAGGCAGAGCCAAGCAGGGTAAGCAGCAAGCTGGTTGCTCCTCTTTAACTCTCTCCCCTCACTCATGGACCCATTTTAAACACTCTTCTGCTGCCCTTCCCCTGAGGCACCAAATGCAGGCTCCGTCCCCAAAGACAAAAGTTCTTTTCAGATCTTTTTTCCTTCATGATTGACACGGAGGTTGCAAATGTCAATGCCACGCATGTCCTGTGCCTTTTGTGATACGTGTTTTCTTCCCCCTGGGAACTGATCCACTAAAACTTGCCAGTGTTAAACTGATCCAAGCCCTTTTTATTTTACTTTGAGTAATCGAGGCTTGCCAAACAATGAGTCAGACAAGGAAAGAGAAAAAATGTTGAAGCAATAGCAAATCTTATTTGGGTTTAGCTCTATAAACCTTATCTCTAAAGCAACTGTTTCTTGGCAAACTTTGAGAGAAACCTGTAACTGGGTGTGTTTCCACTCTTAAAATTCCTACTTGGCACTAATAAAACCCCTGAATTTTAGAGACTCTGAATACTACCCCCCCCCCCCCCCTTTCGACTCTTGTTT
>VWZN01002777.1:100858-145982 GCA_013396955.1 Regulus satrapa
TTTTTTTTTTTGTTTGGTTTGTTTTGTTTGTTTTTGTGGTTTTTTTGGGGGGGGTTGAGGTGGTTTTTTTTTTGGTTGGTTGGTTGGTTTTTGTTTTGTTTTTTTTAACATACGCTTCTTAGGAAAACAGCCGCCCGTCCCCCCTGCCAGGCCCGCCCTGAGGGCAGGAAGAGGCGGGAAAGCGCGGGCGCTGTACGTGAGGGCGGCGAGCGCGTCCCGCCGTTTGAATCGCGGGGGCCGCCGGGAAAGGCGGGACGCGCTCCTTTCNGCTGAGCTCGGTGGCGTTCCTCGCAGCCGCAGCGTGGGAAATAAAGCTCACCTGTTACCTGCACATTTCAGTGTGATTGCACGCAGACGACACGCAGGCTTTTGGTTGCAGCGTGCAGGAGAACTGTGAGGTGCTTTTGTAGAAAGAAAAAGTGCTTTTCCTCTAAGATTCCCCGTGTTCAGGTGTGCAGTTGCAGCAGGCTGCACTTTCTGGATCGGGTGGTACCTTCCAGTCCTTTGTTGTCATTTGTGCTTATCTTTTTTCTTCCACATGCAGAAGCAGGCATAATATACGTTTCCAAAACAATACCGTGAAAATAAGCGAATGAATATGTTGCATACAAGTTTGTTGTGGCACCTTCCATATAAAAAATGCGTGCTTCGTATATGTTTTTGTAAATTGCAGGGAGCGCCTTGCAAGTTTCAAGGTTCACGGTCAAATAACAAATGCTGTTTGTAGGCTTATGTTACTTTCCCCTTGCGCTGGGTACTGCGGAGAGAAGTCACTGGAAACAGCTTGGGATTTGTCCCAGGGGATGGTGATTCACTGTGCAGGATGGACACGCAGGTCTTCAAAGAAAGCGGACCGGGAAGGAAGTGGCTGCACCTGCACATCAAAGTGCATGTCAGGGCTCAAAGGAAGGAAGTGAGGGAGTTTTTAGTCCCCTAACAAAGTTCTTGGCACCATACTAAGAACAGATGCTGAAAAATGGGATTGTGTTCATAATGGTTTTCAGCATAGAAAATAGTTTAAAATTTTCTGGGCATGAGTGTAGAAAGTGTAAGCCTGCGACTGATAAGGTTTTGATAGCAGTGAAGAAATAGCTTCCTGAATAATTTTGAGTCATTGTCAAAGATAAATGTGAATCACTTTGCATACTTTGACGCAGTGTCAAAGATAATATTAGATGCCTCATGGGGCCTGTCGAGGATATCAGTGCTGAGTTGTGGGAGCTCCAGGCAGTCTCACCTGAAATGGCTCCAGTCCCTAGCGGAAGAGAACAAAGACAACGTGAAAGAGTGCAAGCCAGAGAACGAATCAAGGATTTCTCTGGGCTTGGGCTGTAGCAGTTAATTTCTTCCCTATGGGGCCGTGGTTTGGATTTGCGCTGGAAACATTGTTGTTAATGTAGAGGTGTTTTAGGTATTGCTGAGCAGTGCTGACACAGAGCAAAGGCCTTTTCTTCTCGCCCCACCCCACCAGCAATGCTGGAGGTGCACAAGATAACGGGAGGGGACACATCCAAGACCTGATGACCCAAGGGTTGACCCCAGCTGTCCCAAGGGACATCCCACTCCCTTTGGTGTCATGGTCAGCACATAAAGGAAGGGGAAGAGGAAGGAAGGGGCAGCTCCGAGTGACAGAGCGTGGTGCTAATGATGCCAAGGTGTTGGATTTCATCCCTGTATGGGCCATTCTCTTAAGAGTTGGACTCAATGATCCCTATGGTTCCCTTCCCACCTGGAATATTTAATATTTTGTGCTTCTAAGTCACCGTTGTGAGCAGTGGGGCCCTGCTGTCCTCGGAATGGCTGAACACCTGCCTGCCAACAGGAAGCAGCGGATGAATTCTTTGTTTTGCTTTGTGTGGGTGGATTTTGCTTTACCTTTTAAACCATCTCTGTCTCAACTTTTCTCACTTTTGTCCTTTGGGTTCTCCCCACCGTTCTGCTTGGGGAGGAAGTAACTGAGCAGCTGATGCTTAGCAGCCCTGAGGGTTTTAACAGCATTGTTCGGGTGTGGATGGTGAGTAGGGATGGGCTTTTGATGGCCTGCAGTTTGTCACCTAAAGGGGAGCAAAAAATCCTCTCAAATTTCAGGTAATGCCAGAGAAAGTACTCTTTGGCAAGGTGGCATTGTGGGTAAAAAGTATTAATCTGGGACAGAAGGGGAAAAAGCCTAAAGGAATCTTCCCTTCCAGATGTGAGTAAAAGGAAATCCAACAGTACTTTGTAATAGATTATCAGTGAGGAGAAAGGTATTATGATGGATAAGTCAGGTAAAGAGTAATAGCTTAGAGGAAAAGTTATGCCTAATGCAGTAAACACACCTAACTAAGAGCTTAAAAATGTATAAAATAGCAGTAGCAGCCTGAGCAAGAGAACAGAATGACTTGAGCTATTGTTGCAGGGTATTGATCTGGAAATTGCAACAGAAATAGAAATATGGCAGAGATAGAAGGAAAGCTGGAACTGCAAAATATGCATTGTACTAGGATAGAAACGAAGGGAACATTTACTGGATAGTCCTAGACATAGCAGTGCTATGGAGAAAAAGTGCATTAAAAAAAAAAAATCACTCAAGTGGAAAACGCTTTGTCTTACATTTCATTTTCCTGTAGTAGGTCTGTGAATTTTTAATATTCTTCCTGTCTCTGGCAAATGTGACCACAGGTCTTAGAAGTGCTGTTAAGTAGCCTGTTACTGAAAATGTATTGAGACTGATTGTCAGGTACCTTAATGGAAACAGGAGGAGCCAAGTGCCATTGTCTGATGAAAGAGAATAGATTCTCCTGGATATTATAACCGAGGACTGGTTCTATATATATCCTCCTGCACCCCCAATAAGTCAGGAAAACAAGATCTGAATAAATAATTATGTTCTGAATCATCTTTTCTTAAAAACACAACGGTTACACCGGTCTTGTTGATTAGATTTAAGCTAAACAAAAGGAGAAAATGGTTCTGAAATAGAGCACTTATATAAACTTCTGTAATCTAAGGAAAGTGAAATAAATCAAGGAGCTCAGGGAGATGAAGCATGATGTTTTTCCAAGTGTGAGGTGTCAAACCAGTACTGAAACTTTACCACAAGTAAGAAAAAGATGGGAAGGGGGGAGTGTGTTGCAGGAAGAGCCACTGAAGACAAAGGTGGTTGAACTGGATGAGGAGCTCACAAGGAATATGAAGAATAATTAGAGAGTTTGTTGGTGTACAATGCTGGAGAAGAATCAGTAAATAGAGCTGCTTCCTTTGATGTCTGAAATGTGGGGAGATAGTAGGATCTGACAGTATTGAATTTAAATTGGGTCATTCAGAAAGATACTAAACCACGTGAGTTTTTTTCCACTGCGTACACTTTCAGTAAAGAGTATAAAAAAAAAAAGGTGTTTAATTTACTTTGTAGTGAAAATGATGTTATAATTATCTAAGTGGAAACCCAGAGGAGGGATGTTTTAAAACACAGGGGAAAAATTATGGTGGAAATAAAGTGGGACAGTGGAAACAGCTGCTTTTAAGGCAAGCTCCAACATCTACTTTCATGAATTCCTTCTCAGAGCATCAGGTGTCCTTCCAGAGCTCTGGGATGGACTTGTAAAATTGCAGCTAACCGTAGCAAGAGCTTTCTTGCTTTTTAAACAAGTCGAGCACTCTGTACTGTAATCAAAGACTGAGATTGTGTATATACAGAGATTTAAATACTCTGTTGATCACTAGACAGTAATGAAGGGACCACTGGTTTTGACAAGTGACATACATTTAATTAGGATGTTTGCCGATTCTGTGTGCTTTTCCTAGGGATCCTGCAGGTGTATAATAAGACTAATACAGAATTTTGACAGGAATTCACAATTTATTTGCAACTTGTTTCAGTTATGCAGATTATCAAACCCATCTGTGAGGGGAAAGAAACAAATTAAAGATGTATTGGGAAATAAAATGGAAGAAATGTCTTATTAACTGCTGACTGTTTGCTGAACGTTATTGAGCATGACCGAAATGTGATGTTGAAGATGAAGTCATATCAGAAGGCACAGCCCTTGGAGTGTTTGAGGAAGCATTAAGGAAGAAGTTTGCCAAAAGCTGACTCCTGTGCATGCAAAGTGCAAAATATGAAGATTATGGAAATATCTTAACTTTTCAATAAAACGTTCTGGTTCTTGAGGTCAGCTTGTGTTCTTAAGTGTCATTTATGGCTTAGAGTCATAGACTGTGAAAACTTCAGCTCGTCTCAAAACAGCTGTAGGTTTTCTACTAGAAAGGAAGAAAATTTCATGAGGTACTTTCGAAATCAAGTCTCAATTTACTTGATTAATTACAATAAAATCAGAGAGTTTACAGCAAGATTCAAATCTATGGAGCTGGTTCTTTTCGATGGAAATGGAATGGACCAGGAGAGTGGTAACTTCCTACTTCTGGGAAGACCCGAGTAAGATATCATTCATTGTTCTTCTAGTCAATAGTACTCTATTTATTCATGTGGGAGTAGGAGAAGGTACTTACACTGTTAAGGGGAAGAGGCCATTTATGAAAGAAAGTGGCTTGTTTCCTGTAGCGAGACCAATTTATAGAAAGAAATTTGATAAATAAGGGAAAGGACAGAGCACTGAAGTCAAGGAACCCTGTTGATAAAAATAAATGCTCTTAGTCAGTCATGAATGGATATAAGTCTGAAATTCTAAATAGGTTCATAAACATTGGATCAACAAGATTTTGCAGTATCCTCCCAAACAATGTGTTGGGGCAAAACCCAAATTTTTTTTGACACTGAGTTTGATAATTATAAATGAAAGCGATGATGTGATGTCTTCTGTAGCAGAAGATATACACATGTACCTCAAGGCTACTTTTATTTTTTATGATTTTCCTGTGATTCCTGCATTGTTAGACCTTAATTCTCTGTAACTCATCAGCCATTTCCAATTGTCCACCAAAAGGAGAGATCTTGGATCTAAGTGATAATTTAAAAAACGGGATGAATTTAAAAAAATAAAAAATCTGATACCCAGTATTTTGGTATGTGGTTTTTGGTTTCACCATGGGAAGGATATCATTGTGTAAATTATACATTCTATTGGCAAACACCTGTTAATACTCTAACAGTTTGAACTTCTTGGCACTGCTTCATTTTTTGATGGGTACCTTTCCCCATGTACTAGTATATATTGCTTCATTGACCCAAGTATTTTTCTGTACCTAGGAAATACCATTGTGGAATTGACTGCATATAAAAAGTATTTTACTTAATGTTTTCTGGAGGATTTGACTTATCTACATGAGACCACAAAGTATTGGATATTAGTAGAAGCACATTTTTGACTTTGTGTGTTCAGTGAGGAGAAGTAGGTGCTATTCCAAGGGTAACTGGAAGTAAAATTTTAGAGAGAATACAGTGTCCTACAGTGTGTGGTCATGTATGAATTGTTGGCTTGTGTTGTCATGTACTCTTGAGCAAATAGGAACAGAGGAGTGTGGGTGAAATCCACGAGGAGGAGTATAAATAATGGTTCTAGCACAGCTAAGCATGCTGGTGGAATGTTTATCTGAAATAAAATTTATTATGATGATCCATTGAAATTTAATTATGTTGAGTGTTACTTGAGTATGGATTTTGGCTTTTTTTTTTTTTTTCCTCTGGGTTCAGGCCAAGTCTGGGAGCTTTGACCGAAATGTGGAATTCCTCAATTTGCTGCCCAAGAGAGGCCCTAATGCCTTCTCAGCCTTCTGTGAAGCTCTGCGAGAAACCCACCAGCAGCACCTGGAGGCGATGATCCTGCAGACAATGTCCAACCTGAGCCATGAGATTGCAAGGGTACAACAGCTAAAAAAAAAACCAGACATGGATGGGTTGCATTTCAGATTGGGTTTGGGCACAAAAGGAACTTTATCAAATGGGAAAAACTCAATTGTTTGCAAAGGATAGAATGGTTTTGTTGCACGTTGAAACTTGTAGTAGCTTTAGTAAAAGAAATTTGGGAGGAAGAGAATTTTCATAAAGAATCACAAGGTGGTAGAGGTTGGAAAGGGCCTCTGGAGTCACCTCTTCCAATTTCCCTGCTCAACCCTTCAGTAGGGTTCCAGGGTCACATCCAGGTGGGTTCTGAATATCTGCAAGGATGGAGCCTGCAGCCTCACTGGGCAGCCTTCCCCAGTGCCCAGGCAGCGCCTCTCTGGGCAGCCTCCTGATGGTCAAGAGGGAGCCTCCCGTGTTTCATTTTGTGCCCTCCTTTCAGGTGTCCCTACACATTGATCAGTTCCTCTTGAGGGATGAGGGATCACCTCTGGGGCTGATCTGCCCCAGGCACAGGACCTTGCACTTCTTTTTTTTCTGCTGTACCAGGTTCCTGCAGTGTTCTTACATCCAACAAGTGCTGAAAGGATGGGTGATCAATAATCCAGAAATTGAAAGGATTTTTTTCTCTGAACTTTCTTGGTTGAATATTCAGTGATTGTCTGAATAGGCTCTTAGGAAAGCATATACTTTTATTTCTTTCTTCTGTTTTTTTTTTCACCTTTTCATTATGTGAAAAGTAGTTAGTGTTCTACTAAAGTCGGAGTTTTGCAAAGATTGATGTTTTTAGTGAATTGGCAAGGACAGAAACTCTCAGTAAACATATTTTATACAAAGGGAGGGAGAGCAAATACTTCTGCACAAGCGTTCCCTTATTGAAACATGAAATTTATCAGACTACCCATTTAAATTTTTTGTTTTCAATTTTGCTTTTCTATACAAAAAATGAAATTTTGACAGCAAATAGAAATATAGGAAGCAGCAGACAAATCATGTTTCTGTTAAAACCAAGGAAGCTGAGGTGACTCCAGTGTAAAGATTCTAAACTGAGGATTTGGGCAGAAGTGGAGATGATCAAAGAAGGGGAGGAGTCTTGCATTGAGATAAAGTGCTGCTGCTGTCTTGTCATGATGTTTTCTTTTGGAAGTGGTTCATAATATTCTATTTCAGTCATTGTTAAGTGTATATAAATGCATGTATCTTTTCTTCCATGATGCCTTCAGCTTTGCACAATAGAGGAAAAAAAAAGCTATTTTATGCTACTCTTTCTCATGGATTTATTGATGTCTTGTAGCTTGAACACTGTCCTGAGTCAGATCTTCCCTACCCTGCCAGTGAGTCCTGTCATTCAAAGAGACCCCGTTGGCTTGGTGAGTTGCTCATGATTTGCTACCTGGCTGGCTCAGGCCAATTTCTTAATACTGTCCTAATTCAGTTCTAGAAATAAACTTGCCAGCACTTTGCTTGTCCCAGGAATACAAACTTGGCAGTAAACTGGGTATATGAAAATCAGAGAGGCTGCTTTATAGCCTATGGGAAGAGACAAACAATTCGTGTTTCTTGTTAGCTTCATTTATTCTTATGGGATGCTTCGTTGCTTAAAATGGTGCATGCCAGTAAAATTCTTGATTTTTGCAAAGATTTTCTTTAATATTTGTAATAGAATTTCATTGAGCTAGCAATCTGGTAAGATACTGACTTCAGGAAATATTCCTTGACCAAGGCTTCCTTCTTAAAAATTTATTTTAAGACCTTACATGTGCTTCATGGGTCCAGCTTGGTTTCCTGTAGCTTCTGTCAGGTGCAGCAAATCAGCTTTTCATTAACATGCATTTGTAACTCAGGCCAGGGGACTGGTCTAATAAACAATTGCTGGAATGAATCTCCTTGCTAGTTTTTATGTTACCTCTGGTAGCACTTTTTCCCTAACCAGAGGATTACCTTTATGCTGGTTACTAGGAGCTCTCTCTGGTGTTAAAGAACTGATTTTTGGAAACCTTTTTATTGATGTGCAAGGGTTTTAGGTTGGGTTGTTTTGATTTTTTTAGAGCATATGTTCCTCCAACCAGGAGAGCCATGCCTCAAAAGGCTGAAAGAGGATTTCAGAAGAGATGGTGAATGTCATTAGCTCAGTTTCTTCGGTACAGAGGAGTGAGTGTTTGTCTGCAAATGGCAAATAGTTGATTATCATTCCCCTCATCTGCTGTGATCCAGAGGAAAGTGTTCAGATGCAGATAAAAAAAGAAAAGGGTTTTGCACTTTATGAAAGTTAAAATTGTCTCATTTGATCACTTATGCATGTGTTCAGCACGGGAGGCCTTTTATGAAAGGAAAGAACTATTCTGTTTGAAATTTTCTAGCAACATTTTGTCAGCCAAACTCCGAAAGTAAGAACGTACCGTACAAAACAGCAGAAAGCACAAGGATCTTTAATTAGATGAGAATTCTCTTTTCATGCTCTGTAGACTAGGCCTTAGATAAGGCTAACCCACATACAAGCAAAAATAAAAGCTGTCAGTTAGAATAAATAAAATAAGTATACAGTTACAGTACTTTTTTTTCTCTTCTGTGTTTCACTATGTGTCAGAGTCCCTGATCAAACAAAATCTTTGGAGGTATGAAGTATGCATAAATGAATATAGTTCAGAATTTGGAAGTTACTGCCTTAATGCAGAGGCCTCGTGTCTGAAATTCTTTACTTTTATTGATATATTTGGTTTTGCACAGAACCAATAGAACATTCCTTGGATAATGGAGATGGTCCCTCAATTCCTCCAGTGAAGTATTGCACTCCTGAATTTTATCATAATCATCAGCACTTGGTAAGTTGTTGGCAGAGGAAGTCTTAAGATGTGAGATGTTTGGATGGATCAACTGAACATGTGGCACTTAAAATTGAGTCGAAGTGCTTCATTGGGATGCAGATCAGGGTTGTGCTGGTTGTGTAACTGAAAGGTGTTACCAGTCGAGCTCCATTTGATGTGGTTCTCATTTACAAGTGTCAAGAAATCCTGAGAAGTTCTGTAACTCCAAACAGATCTCTGCCTCTCTTTTTCTGATCATGAGGAGCTTGGTGAAATGGCTTCTCTACTATTGCTCTCTGTGAGCTGTCAGGATCATTGCCTCAAGTTTATTTGTGTGTGTGTGTGTCTTCATCTTCTGGAAGATGACAAACCTTGTAAATGACTGTAAGAGAGTAGAAATGTTTTTTCAACTACTAAGTTGGCTGTTTTAATCGCCAACTGTACCCAGCAGAGTCCTTAGGCTTAAGAACCAGATCAGGATTCTGTGCTAGAATTCTACCTGTGGGTAGAACAATCTGATTTTCTAATCTTCTGCTGCAGTGTTTAATTGAAGTTACATACGTAATCTGATTACTTTTTGTTGATTCTGTCTGTAAAGCATAGATTGTGGTGGGATTGG
Source organism: Regulus satrapa (assembly GCA_013396955.1). NCBI lineage: Eukaryota > Metazoa > Chordata > Aves > Passeriformes > Regulidae > Regulus > Regulus satrapa. The sequence goes on from VWZN01002777.1 coordinate 110,061, forward strand.
CCTAAGGAAAAATTACTTTGTGTTGTGGGATAAACACTTCATTAGGGTTATACAATGTCAGACGCTCTGTGTATAACAAAACAGAGGTTTTTGTATGTGTTGGCTTTTGTTTGGGTTGAATTTGGCTTTTTGGGGGGGTTTGGAGCTGTCTGTAGGAGTGACTTGACGAATAAGCGGTGCCAGTGTGAGCTTGACCACGCTCCTTTTACAGATGTGCCTGAATACACTTTATTTAATATTCTTCTTTGGTATTAAATTTTACTTCCAATTTACAAGAGTGTTAGTAAATTAATTACTATTGATTTGTTGTTAGAGTGGTAGGGACAGAGAGAGAACTTAATCTGAAGACACCCCTCTTAAATGAGTTCTTTTCCTGTTAATCTCTTTTGCCACTTGCAGAATTTTAAAGATCAATGAGTGACAGTCCCTGGCTGTTACAATTACACTTATTGCTATTTTACATCTCTGTCTGCTCCCAACAGCAATTAAGAAACATGAGCTAAATTTTATATCGGGTTGTTCCTTTGATGGGGGTGACACAGAAAATATGGAGCACTGCCGGGGTGAGGAAAGGGGGAAAAGTTAGCAATATCTAATTGGCAGTTTGCAATGGATAAGCTGTGTTTCTTTTAAAATGAGGTGTAAGGCAAGCCAGTCTAACTTCTTAATAATAGTATTGTAGCATTGGCACTTGTGGAGGCTGGCAAGCACAAGTGGTGTGGAATGATTGCTCTTCTGTCCCAGCACACCATTATTTCCTCCTGTAGTCTAAATTTACCTATTTGTCATCTTCCTTGCAGGCATACAAGCTGACGTCAGAGCCCCGAGGCTTGGCACTGATCCTCAGCAACGTCCACTTCAGCAGCGAGAAGGACCTGGAATACCGCGCGGGGGGAGACGTGGACTGTGCTTCCCTGGAGATGCTGTTCAGGCATCTCGGCTATCGGGTCACGGTTGTGCATGATCAAACTGCACAGGTAAGGGGGTGATCCCAGTGCTTCCCAACTGGCGTGGGTGAGAGTTTGTTTCGTAGTCGTCTCAAAGAGGTTCCCTTTGGTAACGTAGCTGAGCTTTGAAGATATGAATTGCCACTTAAAAATAGAAGATGAGGCTAAACGTGGTGATGTCTGCTCTCGTATTGATCAACGTGAGAAAGCTGGGAAAGGCTGAGCCCTTCCAAAGCAGAGCAGTATCACAAAGGACTACGAGAGGTACTGCTCTAGTCTGACCCTAGTGCAAGGGGCAAGAATTTAGAGACCACACCTGGCGTGTGTCTTAAAAGCACAAATGAATAAAGTCTCCAGTCTACTCTAGATAGACTTTTCCACTGTCCTACTGTCCTCAGAGTTCAACTTCACAAATATTTGATGTAGTCTTTGCTGTTGTGATGTTGTCATGTCCTTCACTGATGAAGTCAATTGGCATCCCGATTATCACTGTTCCCATATCCGTGCTGTTCAGTTCTGTTCTTTCAGTCTTTGCTAAAAATGTGTATGTGCTTCATTTAGGAACACTGGTTGTATTCCATGACTAACTTAATCAGGCTACTCTCCCTAGGAATGCAGTTGCTGTCTTCCACATCAGTTGATCTTAGTCCTTTTAAATCCCTATGAATTCAAGTGATACAAGTTCAACTTGTAGTAGCATACAAGTTAACTCAAATTAAAGAGTGTTTTATTCAAGAACAGAACTTTTGCAACATTGATATATTTGCACCTGCCATGTTGTCAGAATTCCTGAGGTTTTCCTGTTTAAATTTTGAATTGACCACTACTGTCTGGATGCCTGAAGTCCCAGAGTATGGATTGGTTAAGGTGCTTCAATATCCCACCCAGATCCCAATGTCAGTGTAAAAGCCCTGCAAGATATCACTTGGTTTCCTCTGCTGGCCTAAGTGATTCCTGCTTCACAGTGTTATACTTAGTACGGAATATTGCATAAAAGAACAAGAATATCTTCCTTTTTTTTTTTTTTAATAGAACATATCTTTTTCATGTAAATTTCATGTGTGTAGGGGTTTTCTTTGTAAAAGGAGGGTCATTTATGTTCTTCCCAGAAAATTGATTGACTTTCCCCTGTGGAAGTCTGGAAGGCACTGAACTTTTTTCTTTTTTTTTTTTTTCTCCCCTCTGTTCTAGGAGATGCAGAATGCATTGGAGAGGTTCTCCAAGCTGCAAGATCATCGAGATGTGGATTCCTGCATTATAGCTCTGCTTTCCCATGGTGTGGAGGGTGGTGTTTATGGCAGTGATGGCAAACTGCTAGAGGTATATTGCTGAGTCCTGATCCCTTGTTGTAGGTTATCTCTTAGAAAGTAACAATGTTCAAAGAAAAAAAAAAAGGAAAATAAATTATGCAAGGTGGAGGATTCACATTTTTTAAAAAATAAGGGCTGCAGAGAAGAAAAGGGCAGGGGGGCTATCTGTGAGAGGTCTGAAAAGCAAAAAATGGCAAATAAGAGAAATGATCTCTCTGTACATACTAGGTAGAGTGCATGAACCTAAGCAAGTATGAACCTGGGGAGAAGGTAGAGAAGGGATGTGTTTGTAACACACAGAGTTTGCAGATGAAGGAGCAGATACCCAGACTGGTGAGGTAGTAAGCAAAGGGAACCAAAGTGAGACTGGGGTTGGCTTACAGAAGTCTACAGTGAAGAAATTTCCTCTCTTCTCTCAGTTGCAGGAGGCTTTCCGGCTCTTTGATAACGCAAACTGCCCAAATCTCCAGAATAAGCCCAAAATGTTCTTTATTCAGGCCTGCCGGGGAGGTGAGTGCCCAAACACTAAAAGCCATGTACTTGGCATGCCATTAAGGCTCATTTTGCCCACATGCACACCCTCACATTCAACTTGCTGTCAACTTTCCTCTTTGCTTCTCTCAGGTGTAAGTGGGACCCATATTCACCTCCCTCTGCCCTGCTGCTGCCACTGCATCTGTTGCTCTGTAAGTGTCTTTAGCTCTGCATGAGGTGTGTGCATTGGCTTGCAGACCCCAGAGCACCTTAGGGACATAAAACTCTGTCATATCCCACTCATGCCTTGAGGCTTCCTCGTGCTGTGCCTGCAGGAGAGGGAGTGGGGCACGTGATGCACAAATAGCAGCACAGCATGGAGCGTTACACTAGCACTGGAGCCTTGCTCTGGTCCTGTCTTTCTCTTGATCCTCAGTGTGTTTGTTGTGGTTGTCTCTTGAGCTGTCGGACTTGCTTCCAATTGTTTTTGGGGGTTTTGTCTTTTTCCTTTACCTTAGCCTGTTTTCAGCCTCAAATGGTCTTTCCTTGCACCCTTTCCCACATACTGCTGTTGAATTCTTACATGCTTTTGTACAGAACTCTTTTCATGATTCTTACAGACTTGTTCTTCTGTGCTTTGTGTACCTACTTTTTAAAAATTCTACTATTCCTTTTCCTTCCTTTTGTAACTGAAAAACCACACCTGTAACTACCTTTTAGATCTGCTGATGACCAGATTTTTCTCTCGAGTGTTTGGACTCTGAAATTGCAGATATTCCAAAGTGAAGCTCTGTCTTAGAGTTTCTTTTTTTCCATTGTGATAGAGGAGTTTTCCTAGTGTGTATGCTTGCCCTCCTACTTTTCCCTTGTTCCTCACAGTTGTCTCCCTTCTTTCTCATTTTTAGCAAGCTTTATAGTTTGTCCTCTAGTCTCTACTCTTCTTTAATCCCAGTGCAGGAAAAAACCTGAAATCTATGTGAAATATTTAATTGATCAGAAATACTTGATCCTTTTAAGCATTTGGGAATATTGGAACATGCGTGTTTTCAGTATGAATTGGATCTGATTGCTTTCCTTCTGTGAATGAACATTTAGATACTCTTGAACAAATGTGAATGTGCAGACTCAGGGTGGAAATAAGTGTAATAAGCCAGAATTTTCAGCTGACCTCATTAGGTAATTATATTTATTCGACTGTAATGTTATCATAATTAGTCTATTAAGGCTAACAAATCAATCTTGGCCTTTGTATTCCCAGAAAAGTTGTAGTTACAGAAGAATGGCAAAGCTTGCTGTGCATGATGCTTTAGAACTAGGATATTGCAATAGCCAAAGGATTAAGATACTTGAAAAATTGGAAGGAAAAACTCATTTTAATGAAAAAACAGCAAGGAAGGCAGAACCCCACCCTATCTAACTTCTTCTAAATCTTGATTAATAGTTGGGGGGAAAGCCAGTTACAAAGTAATTGAACTGCCAACAGAAATGTGTATCCTTTAAGACAGCATTCAAAGGACTGGATAAATAGTATTGTCAATTTTGAAATAGTAGTCAATCTATCTGTGCTATGCAAGCTAGCTGGAACTAGTTGAAACAAGATGAGAAATGTGTAAGTTATTTTTTTCCCTAACCTTACATTGTAGGCCTGCTCTATCTTCTATTAATGACACATTTTATGAATGTAGATAAAGAAATGTTGATACAGTCCTAATTCCCAAAGAGCTTTTGGCAGGAGTCTGCTAAAGAAGTTAAGTAGTCCACCTACACTCATGGATTAAAAACTAGTAGCAACAGAAAACAATGGGAAGAGTTTCAGTATGGCATAAAATGAAACTTCGAAGTTACTTCATCTGTGTTTCAAAAGAGTGAAAAATTATGCTAATAACTGGGTAGTTAGCAGTTATCTAAATTAATTGGCAGAACAGCTATCTGGGAGCTTCAATATAATTTAAACAGACTGAATCTCTGGCAGTGGTTCTCCAGATTAGAGGTTTAGTATAGAAAGGGTTAGTGCTTTACACATTTTAGTTAAGTTGACTGGATTGGTGTTTGAAGACATGTGTGAGAAAGATGTGTAATTCTGAAGTGCAATTCTGAAGCTTTAATCAAAAAAGTTTTGATTTTACACATAATGGGGTGATGACAGTGGGAATAGTAGAGTTTGACAGTAAAATTACCTGAGTCTTCTGCAATAAAATGCACAGTGAACAGGACACTAAGTTTTTTAAAAGAGAACCTGAAGGATGTGGAGGTGTGTGATAAAAGACATGAAAAAACTGTGGTTAAAATGAAAAAAAATGGCATTACTAAAGAGATGAGAAAGGAGCTTAATGGAAGCCATTATGAAATTTTGAGTTATGGAGACTTTAATTCTAGGCTGTTTCAGACAATCACACTCCCCCCACTGTTGTTTTCTTTTTAGAGGAAAAGAACAATATTGCTGACTTATGAACTGACCACTTTCTGAGCATAATTATGAGATACCACCTGTGCCACTGCCTGTTAAAGGGCTAGAAATCCAAATGTATTATTTAGGCATGAACTAGCAATAAAAATTGAGAAACATCTTTGGAGCAAAGCCTCTGAAGTGGACACTTCAGCCTCGTAACCCTAGACTGATTCTGCTGTTGGAAAGTAAGAATAATAGATTCTCATCTTAGAACAAAGAAAACAAAAAGGCAAAATTACATGGAAAAACTGTAAAATTTAATTTTAGTTTTCTTGCAATACCAGCTGCACTGTCAAAGTTACCACCACTAAGCAATTAGCTGAGATTGTAATGGAAACATCAAGTAGAAAACCAGTTCAGAATATCTGCACTTGCATGATACATACTAATGAATCTTAGAAAAGTCATTAAATGCTTTCCAAGTTTTAAACTAATCTCCATGGACTGGAGTTCTCTCTCATTTGGGGTCAGATTATTTTGCATTTTTCTGCTGCACAATTTATGTTTTTAATTGAAACAAGCAGTATTGTAATCAGTTTTAAGAACTGGGTGAGATCAGGTTCAGGTGAGGTCCAGGTTTTCCTGGGTGTAGATCTTAGCAACCAGAATTACAGCTCTTGTTTAAGTTCTGCAGTAAATAGATAGTTAGCATTGCAAAGTGCACTCGACATTTTTGGGTATATCTGAGGTAGGTATGAGTGGAAAATAAAAACTTCATGGCTAGGCATCAAATCCTTCTGTTAATGGTGAGGAGCCACCAGAAACTTCCCTGCTTTCATGGTTATCCCATGATCTGCACAGGAGGAGGTGGGAGTAGAAATAAGCGTGCAGATCAAGTCAGGTTAGATTAAGCAGGTGCAGCAGTTGTTGGTATCTGCATCAGTTTGTGCAGAAGAACTTTCAGATGACTTTAAAACAGCTGAGAAAGCCTAAAGTTAATGCAAAAACTTTCTTCTTGTTGAAGTTGTGGTGTTGCTATCCACTAAAGAAGTACAGGAAAGCTCCATCCAGTAATTCAGGATAATTTCTTCTCCCCTTCTCCCTCCCCTTGTTTATCGGCACCGCAGATGAGCTGGACCGGGGAGTGGATCAGAGGGATGGCAAGGGATGGTCGGACTCTCCGGGCTGCGAGCAGAGCGACGCGAACAGGGAGGAAGGTCTGAAGCTGCGGCTGCCGACGCGCTCCGATATGATCTGTGGCTACGCTTGTCTGAAAGGTACTGGCCCCTTGGGCAAAAGGAGGAGGTGTCACGTGCCTGTGTTCCCCAAAAGTCTTCATGGTGGTCGCTCTCCCGCCAGGCATGGCGGCCATGAGGAACACCAAGCGTGGCTCCTGGTACGTCGAGGCTCTCACCTCGGTGTTCGCAGAGGACTCCCGACACACCCACGTGGCAGACATGCTGGTGAAGGTAAAGCACAAGGGCATTTACTCTCCCACTCCTACCTGAAGGGCCTTCCATTGCTTTAAAATGCTAGGATTAATGTAGCACTGTTAAAGCAGTTGTTCTTGCCTTGTTTGTAGCAAAATTAGAATTCTTTCCTTGTTCTTATTTACTTACGGTTCCACAGTAGTTTAACCCAAGTAAAGATGCTGTTTCCTTGGCTCCTGTTTCATTTGTGTGGTCTCATGGTGAACTTGCGAGTACATAATTAATATTGCTTGCCAAAAGTTACTTTTTCTGCAGAAATAGCTTTTGTTGCAGGTGAATTCATTCCCTGAGCATGCACACAACACAGCTGCAAAAGCACCAGTACTCATATAAGGTAAAGATTGAGGAAGAAAGAGTGAAAAAAGCAGTGTGACCACAGCAGCTTGACCTGCTGTGGAACTGCACCCTAGCTCTTTGTCCTTCTTGTAATTAGGGGACTACTTAATGCATTAAACAGAATAATCTGTGAGTACAGGAAGAAATGACATTTTTCTTCCTTCTGTCTTTTTAATCCTTCCAGTTACTTTAATTTTTTTTTATTATTTTTTAAATCTCACATCTAGGTGAATAGGCAAATCAAGCAACGAGAAGGTCATGCCCCAGACACCGAATTTCACCGCTGCAAGGAAATGTCAGAATATTGTAGCACACTCTGTCGGGACCTTTACCTGTTTCCTGGCTATCTACCAGGAAAATAACCTTGCCAGCTCTGTTTGAAGAGAGATACTGCCAAAGCTGAACTTTCACTGTGGATATGTGTTTTCACTCTTGCGAGCTGTGACATCAGTTGTGCAAGCAAGGAGCGCCGGTCTAGTTCTTTATGTTTTTTCTAAAAAACTGGTGACTCCCCTTGTGATCTGACTCGTTCAGGGTTTAAAATTCTAATATCTCGATTGGCTTGGTATGTATAGAAAGGGATGGAAGGAGGATCAGAATTGGAGCTGGAAAGAAGTGGGAACATCCTTTGGAAGGAGAGATAAGGACATTTGTAAGCAAAGTGAATGTGAAAATGGAAATGGACTACTAGTACAGTTTTTAATTTAAGCCTTTCTGAAAGGAAAATCAGTCAAAAGATGCTACTTATCTTATGCTTGTACTTTAACAATTTTAAATACTTTCTGCATGGTTTTTCATACAGGACAGTCGACTCCCATGCACATTAGAAAAGGGCTCCTTATGAAGGAGAATCTTCCCCCTCTCTAAAATGGAAGATTATTGTTCTCAGTACTCAACACTTTCCATTTTGATCACTTAAAAATCTATTTTTCTACATTCTTTCTATAGCCGAGTTATCAAGAGAACCACAAGATACATGTTATTATCAGCAAACATATAGAGACCCAGGAAATATACTTGCATAAAATGCCCCAGAAAGTTTTGAATCTAGAAATTCTAGATTAACTCCCCTTAGTCCCAAGAGTGAGAACTGCATGGAATATTCCTTTTGAGGAATTTGTTTGCCGTAGTACTTACGTGTCACAATAGACAGTCCACCAGTTTCTCAGGAGTCTATAAAGTGCACTGTACAACTGAAGCCCTGGAACTCTACAGCCTCATGCAAGAGGATCTTTTGTCTTTTTAATTAAGAAAAATATTCAAGGCAGCTCTTTACGGTCTAAGCGTGTTGCTTGGAATATTTATCACTGCAGTTTATTTCCCTTTTAAATGAGAGGGCAGAGTTTTAGATTATTATCCTGTTCTGTGAGTTTTCTTTCTTAATCCATGATCGTTTGAAAGCGTAATCTATCACTTCTTTTGGAAATTTCTTCCACAGTCTCTTCAGGCTGTAATTTATGTCGTGCTGTGTCCAACTGCAGTTACTCCCACTAGACGTGACGTGGGACATGGGCATTGTTCTCTTTTTGTGGTAGAGCCAAAACCCCGAGATACTGGATCATGTATGGACTACAGGTGGCTCACTTCAGTCTCAGTCTCTCCATTTTGTAGCACTAAGCTGGCATAGTTCCTGGCTTTTTTAAAATGTAAGCATGGCTTTTAAAAGATATTTTTCAGGATAGAATTATGAATGGGAAGCACAAAGGTATATGGAGGGAGGCTGGAAAACTAGACATGTACTCTTTTTATTATTCTGCCTAGAAAATGAAGGCTGTATTTCCTCCAGCTGACAAAGGTGCAGCATTAATGTGCTTTTCTTGCATTTATCCTACACACAATGTGATGAAAAGAATGAGAATCATACTTGCCAATTGGTGCCTTACTCTGAGGTCTAAAATACCAGATTAGGGGCTCCTGTACCTCCCTGGAGTATAAACACTGTCTTCCTGAGTGCTCCCTCTATGAAATGGTGCAATATTTTACAGATAAGTTTATTGATAAAGCAGTCCCTTCTGATGGATTAAATTTCTGTAGGATTGCATCAAGTTGCATAATCACTGCCACTTTTGTATATCTTTTTGTATACTTGTATTTTACTGCCTTGTGGTGTCAAAATAAAGAATTTTTGATTACTCTTTGTGGTGTCTTCCACTGGGAGAGTTAGACCTCTGCAGAAATGGAGGTCCCACATAAATAGAATTTAGTGTAATTTCTTGAGATAGCACACCCCAGAGGGGATTTTGAACTCTCAGGCAGAATCCTGTTACTTACAGCTGCAACCACTATAAGTTGCTTGTAAATTTTGGTAACACCTTGGCCAATCCTAGACTGATACATTAATAAAGAGATATGAGGCGGAACCACCAATTAGGAGGCTGATATTGTGCTTCAGCTCATAAAATACTAACGTTGGGAAAATTTTGGGCTTGGTGTTTCTGAAGGAAAAAAGTTGATGTGGGGTAAATGATGATGGTGAAAAATGAGGGGTTCCTGGAAAAAAAAGGAGGCTTAGAAGGAGAAAGAGACTGAAAAGAAAGTGACGATACCATCTGTTGGAGAGATTCTGGAAGTGGAGAAAGGTCCAGGGGATCAGAGAGCTGCAGGGGAAGGAATGCCAGGGAATGCTTAGAGACTTGATGCATAAAGCCCAAGACTTGTAACTGCGAGCAGCTGTACAACACAGAACCTTCTGTTCCACCTCCATAAACGAGTCATGATCTTACTGCTGGGCAGGGAAGCCGAGATCAAAGGAGTGCACCTGGGGGAAAGTCAGTTAGTGTGAAATATGAAGTTCTCTGTTCTTCTGTAAGTGCTAAAAATAATCCCCAGCCTCCAGATCCACTAGAGGTTGCCATTTACCCTGTTTCATCCATGACACCTTGAAGAGTTTTTTCCTGTCTTCCATGATCTGTTTATAGTGTTGTGAAAGAGTACATTGGTTTATAAAAAGTCCAGGGAGTCTGGTACTGATATTATCAATAATTATTTTGTACTGATATATCAGTAATTATCAGTAATCAAATTGCCAACATCTACCTGTGCAGAAAGTGATTCTAGTAGGCCAGAAGATGAAATAAACAAGATGTTTGCATTTTAATGGGTAAGTTTTGAGCTGCTAACACAGTTTTAGGAATTATTTTTAATAGCTGGGATAGTAGGGGAATGTTAACAGGTTTACATTTTGTCTGGAAACCAGAAGAATAAGGTCAAGGATTTTATCTGAGGTAAGGAGTGAAAACAGTGAACCCAATATAGAGAATGTATTTTAAAGATCTTGAGTTGCATGAGTATCACATATATTAACAGAGCAATTCAGTAAATTAATACTAATTCTAAACTGATTTTGTTTTCCTATTTGTGATTACTAATAGATAGTTAAAGGATTTGATTTCCCAGAAATAATTATTGGTCATCTTAAAAATTAGGATGTACAGAATGGTATTGAAAGAGAGGATATGCTTCCAAAACATCAAAAGGTTTGGCTAAACACCTATAAAACATCTTATAAATGTATGCCAAGCTGAGACTCCTAACATGCACTGTACCTGTGTTGTATAATTTGTTCTTACCCCTCAGGGGTATGAGAATTCTTCACTATATCACAACAGTAAATTATTAAGGGAAGGAAATGCAAGAAGATACTGTTATGTAATAGGTTATGTCATCAGCCTATGCATACAGAGAACAGTTTCTTTAAAAGGAAGGGAATGGAATGGAAATCTCCAGAGAAGTTACAATCAGCTGTTGTCGCAGGATCTGCAGCCTCGGTGAGTCTGTTTCACCAGGAATGGGTGCTGTGTCCTCCTGCTCACTGCAATTTGGCCTGCTGTTGCTGACTTTGCCACTTCTCATAGAATTCTTTTCTGTCGAAGTTTGGTGCTCTTTTGTATTCATTCATCTGCATGTGTTAGTTGTTTATGGGAGCTGCTGTGTATAACTTGGTCTTCAGACTATTTGTGCACAAGCTGTTTTGCCTGCTTGCATAAATTCTGAAGATGACATCTGTAATTTACTACATCTTTCAAAGAGCTCCGAGTCACGCTCAGATTTCTCTGACTTAGAAAAGTAGCTGGAACTGCTGTGGTTTAGGCTGATTTTTTGGGGGTTTTTTTTGGGTGTTTTTTTTTTTTTTTTTTTAGTTTTAATTTCCATTTGGCACTTCTAAAAGTTTTTATTTGCAACTGAAAAAAACAAACCAAACCAAAACAGAGGAGCAACTGTAACACCTGCCATAGAAACTGCTTTGACAAAGTTCACGTTGTATTGATAAAATACTTGGATTTGGATTTATTAGGTACAGGTGGTAAAGAAAAAGCACAAACTACATAGCTGTTGGTGTTGTCACTTGTAAAGTGACTTAAAGGATGAGAGGAAAAGGTCACAATGAGCATAGGCTTAACTTTTCTAAGTTGGTCCACACAGAAATAAACACTTAAGGAATTTTATAAACTGCCACTCCAGAGGCTGGAGTGGACACCCTTCCACTCCTGGTTTTAAGGCCAGGGTGTCAACACCCTTGGTGTGACCAGTTCCTTGTGCCAAGTCCCCTCACATCAGGCACTCGCTGCGTTGGTCCAGAGGGCTGTGGCTGCTCCAGCTACTGTTGCTGAGACCAGACTTTGTTCAGCTCCTGTCCCCAGCACCCCGATCTGACTGCAGCTGCTGGGCCAAATTCACTCATGCCAGTCTCAGCAGCTGCTGGCACCTCAAATTTACAGCACTCATGGGATTATGAGATTTCATAGAATGATAGTTAAGAAAATAATATGAAGATAGGACAGACACTGACCAGCCTTGGTTTTCATGAAAGCTGTCCTTTTCCATCTCTTTGCCTTATTATTCTTCCCCAGCCATCTTCCTTAACAAGTTTTGCATAGTTCCTCAGACCTATGATAGTTCATCCTTAAAAATCCTTAGGTTCCTTGTTTCCCCCTTTGTAATAGTTACAAACTCCAAGCTGGCCCTCTCCGAAGCTGTGAATGTACTTTCTTAATGGCCTGTCAAATAGTGACTGTAGAAATTTGGTCTTTTGCGTGATCACTGCTCCCCATAGTCCCTGAGTTCTGGGTAATTTTATTTCTGGCTTCCCATCTGCATTGAAAAGCTCCTTGAGTGGATAACCTTAATAAAGGTGATACTTTCACCTTGCACATGCTCTTACATAACTCATTTTTATTTCGTGGGAGAAACGACTTAGGAAGTGATGATGTTGCTTTAGGTAACTGCTTTCCTAGTTATAGAATTTTTGTTTTTCCTTCAATGAAAATCTTTACAGATAGCAGATGATAAGGAAAAAAAAAGAAAAGAAAAAAAAGAGCAGTTGTCTGTGAAAATAGCTGTGGCCTATATTATCTGCTCCATTCCCCACAAACTTCTGTGCTTGCTGCTGCCTGAGGGTACAGCAGACAGTAGCTGTGACTCAGCTGAGGACATAGCTGTTGCCACAGCTGCTCAGTGCTCTGTTTCTCAAGGCAGTAACCCACAGCAGCACCCTGATTTTGTCCTTTCTACACTGTTCCTTCTTCCTTTTCTTGTGGCGAAGGCCCAGGACACACAGAAGGGCAGGGGGCAGGACCTCCCTCCTTTGCATCCCTGCAGATGTTCCAGGATCCCCTACAGCCCACAAACCCCTCCTTTACAGAACCAATTATGCTGTTGGGCAGCTTTAATTGGTTTTATGTGTAAGAAATTTGGTCAAGGCACAAAGTGAAACCCAGGAGTCTCCATCTGAACATCAAGGAAACACTTTTTTACCATGAGGGTGCCTGAGAACTGGAGGCAGTTGCCCAGAGGCTGCAGAGTCTCCATGCTTGGAGATACCCAAAAGCCATCTGAATACAGTCCTGAGCAACTGGCTGTAGAAGGCCCTGGCTGAGCAGGGAAATTGTGCCAGATGACTGCCAGAGCTCCCTTCCAACATCAGCCATTCTCTGATCCTGGATATAAATCATTCTAAGTGTTAGTTATGCCAGTGGATGAAGGCTCATGAAGGTACCAAGACTGCAAGGAAGTCTGCTTATTTGTGGTTATTTACCACCAATAACGGGGACGCTTGAAGAAAAATTATGTTAAATGTGAGGACGGCATAAGAGTAATTCATATGAAGAACAGTCTTCCAAGGCCTGCTAGAGAATTTCCCCTCTCAGATGTTGACCCTTCACAAAATTTTCCCTGAAACAGGTTGTGGGTATAATCCTCTTCATGTCGCAGGATGGTTCTTTTGTCTCTTAATTTTGAATTTGTCGTTTTCATCCTTTTCTTCCTTAGTCTCTCTCTGCCATCAGTACCCATTCTTCCTATGGTTCCCCACCCTTTGCAAATGGAGTGAAGAAAGAATGACAGTGCCTGAGAGAGGAGGAGGAAATGTTACCTCCTGTTAATTTACTGAGCTGTCCCATTGCCAGGGCAGCAGAGAGAGATTAAAGCAGGGAAGCAGACAGAACAGGAGGGGGCAGGGAGTCTCTGGTTACACTCTGTGTCTTTCCCTCACCAGTAACCTTCTCTCTCAGGGCGCTCTGAGGGATTTTAGCTGGAGCCTTGCGCCTGTTTCACTCGATGATTTTGCTGGGGAGGGCAGAAGGGAGGACACTGAACAACCCCTGCTCCACAGGACGTTGTCTCTGGGGATATGACTGGGGATGCCTCTCCAACAAAAGCGTTCCGATACCAAGAAACCCTGGTGAGTAGGACACCTGCAGCAGCACTGCATGTTTCCTACATGAGAACTGGCTTCCCCTCCTCTGCTTAAGGGGCTGAACGCTTTCTTTGCCTACAAATACCCTTCCCTTTTTGCATTAGACAAACTCTGTGAGAGACCTGCCTGAGCACATGCTCCAATAGCGATTCCTTCAAGAGAGAGCTTGGCCTTGTTCTCCTTGAATTCCTAATCCACATGGGTGAAAAATTTACATGGTCAGACGGGTTAAAAAACGCTGGTGTGAGTCAGAGCTGAGTCTGCAGAGCTACACAGAAATGCAGCTGCTGGTTGTGAATGGGTTTCTCTTTTCCATACAACCACAGAAAAGGCACTGAAACCATTCCCTGCCCTTTGTTACAGCTCCCACAAGAAGTGGTTGGGATTCTGCCATAGTGGTGTCTACAGGTGCTGTGAGAACACGGAGCATGTTGCTCTATGACATCCTTTGGGAACATCCCAGCAGGTCTTGTGCTGCTTTGTTTTATAGGTATTTCGATGCAGATGGTTGAGCCTCTTTCTGCTTTAGCTGCTTTATGGAGTTACTGCCAACTAGCAGAAATGAAATTCATTGCATGTCTGAGTCCTCATGCTTCACTGGACAAGTGGAGGTAGCAGTATGTCCTGTGTCTAAAAATCCTCCTGCTTTGGTCCCCGAAGTGAGAATTAGCATCATACAGTCCAGATTGCCTAAGGAACAGCATGAAGGAAATCCCAGCCTTTAAAATGAATACTGGCCTGTTTGTACCCTGAACATGCAAAGTTTTGGTAGCAGTGTTTAGAGAGAAGTAAGACTCTGTTGGAGCCAAGGAAAAAATGAAAACTCATCTTCTCTGAGCTATTGCAAATGAAGGTGGAGGCTTTTTTTTTGCAAATTGCAAATTTTTGCATATTTTATTTGCTCCCTGGCATCTCTTGAGCACATCCGAGTAGGGTCTTGCATGGCTTTGTTTCATAGATATTTGGATGCAGGCTGTTGCCACACTTGCCATTTTCTGTCTTCTGTTTCTAGAGCACCCAGTTTAGTAAGGAAAAGGTATGGCTGTCTTTGGGAGCATTAGGATGAGGTGAAGAACTGGAGAGTGGCTTTCAGTCACAAATATTCTGTTGCTGAACACTGCTCGTGTGTATGGCAGAGTACCTTAGAGAGGAATGAAGACTCTGTGATCTTCAGTGTGACCACACAGCCCTTTATGACTGAAATCCTCATTTCAAATCCAGACTTACACAATGAATGTAAATTTCTTAGAAATCCACAGACACATCATAAGCACACACCCTCAACTCAACAGTGGTTTATTAAGAATGGTTTTAATCACGTATTAAGTATTAATGTTACCAAAGGAGCCCATCAGTACGGTGGAAGGATTAGGATGTATTTAATCTCTCTTGGCCTGACTTTCTGCATCCAAATATAAAAAAGAAGCATCCTCAGTGTCAGAAGTAGTATCAACAGTAAAGCATTGAGACTGAGCCTAATATAGGACATAAAGGGATTGCCATGACTTGTTTGCACTTTTAACAAACAGGTAGTGGTTGCATGAGGTAGTGTACTGTAAGGAAATACCACAAACCCAAACAAAAGCAGTGGTAAGGAAGTAAGCATGAACCAGCACAGGATGCAAAAGTAGTATGTTACTTGGATTAAATGGCTATATTTCTTCTGCACCTATAACAAATTCATGGGTCTCTACAATTTTCAGTTTTGGGTTCTTAGCGTAGAACTAGACTAGTCAGAGTAAATAGACCAATGAGAGTTTTCTTTAATGCTTGTGGGAAGACACAACTAGCACCAGATTTCCTGAGTTCAAAAAGCATGATTTTTATAACTTGAGCTAAGGCAAATCCTTGACAAAATATGTGTCGTTTACTAAATAGCTATTTGTGTGAGAAAGAAATACAATGTATTGCCTTATATTAATTTATTCATAAGTGTATAAAATATTTGCACTTAAAGCTCTTCTAGGCTTCTGGACAGGATGGGGGTTGTGTAACAAATTATATCTGTTGATTCCATGAGTACCTGCATAGGTAAACCCCACATGACTACTTCTTTGTTGAATTCAAGTCACCCCCATCCCTGATATGCTTTATGATAAAGAGGCAGCCGTGTTATGACCACTTCATTAGAGATTACTCTAAACTTAGAAATTCTTTGAGAATGACCATATATACTTGAGTCCTTAGGGATCACAGGCAGAGTAGCAGCTAGTTACTGGAGCAGCTATTTGCTGGATCTAATCCAAGCGTTAGTACTAAGAAGGCACTGAATCACTAATCTCAATTTAAGGTAAATTATTTTTCAAAACAAGCAAAATTCAAAACATTTATAAGGATTTTGTAGCAAGTGAAGAAAGGACGGTAATTCTGGATGTTGTTGCCTCAAGTGTTGTTGCCAGACACTCTCAGGACTTGAGTATCTTAGCAACTTACACCTTAAAATGCTATCTTTAGGAGCAGGCTCCTCTCAAGTATCAGCATTACATCTGTTCTCTACTCAGTCATGTTAGTTCGTTCTTTTTTAGTGAGTGAACAGAAGCAGAGAGCACTTCTGAACTAATGCTGCACGCATCAGTTCTCAGACAAAAAAGCAACCACTGCTCTCTGGGTGTGCAGGTTGGTTGCAAAAGACAGACAGTGGGTCATTGCCTGGCTCCAAGGACTGTAGGAGGGATTGATATTTTCCTCTGGTTTAGAAAATCTATTGCAGTGCCACAGTCCACAGGTGAAGTCCCTTATGAAGCCTGCATATCTTGGGATGAGGAGAGATGGTAGATGAGGGAGCTGCTGCTCAGCCTTCAAGGTCAAAACCATCTACTTGAGAGTGCTGATGAGTCAACTGACTTGTCCTTAGGTCCCTTCTATAATTGAAGTCTCTGTGTTTGTTTATATACTGTGGCCACTTTATTAATTTTTCTGCTTCTGGCTATTTTTTTTTTCCTTGCCATTTCCAATAATCTCTTTCAGCTATTTGTTTCCCAGGGGCTCATTTCCTCTTTGTCACTTATTCTTTTTCCATTCCATTGTTACTCTCACATACCTTCTCCTCACTCTTGTGCTCTGCTGCGTCCCCTCAATTTGTTTCTCTGCTGCTCTTGCTCTCAGTGTACATGAGGCCAAGTGTTGGGTTTCACAGCTGTGTTTTTCTCTGTGCCTTCCTCACATCACTGCCATTGGATTCTGTTCTAAAAATATCCCATGTGACCCTTTCCCTGTGCTCTCCCAAGGCAGAGGGGGGATTCTCCCCAGTTCCCCTCTCCTCTTTTTATTTTTGAAAGTGTTGTCAATCATACAGAAAGTAATGTCAGAAGGCAGAAGGGACCTGAGGAACTGAGGTCATAAGAAAGATCACTTGTGCAGATTTGTATTGCCAGTTTCAAAGCTGGAGAGGATAAAAGATGCAGATGAACACGGGGGCAAATTGTACATGGTAAGATGGCTTCTGACAATGACAGTGGAAAAGGAAAAAAGGAGTTCTTTCTTCAGTCCATCTCTGCATGGGAGAGATGTTCAGGGCTACCCTACCTGGTTAAAATATGAGGATAGGAATTTTTGCTATATTTTGCTGTGGTCTTAAGCTCTGCTGAGAGAACTAGCAGCTTGAGGAAATTTTCTCATTTCCAGTTTGTATTGCTAGCGGGCCTGGTCTCCATCATTTTTATTAATAATTGAAGTTTGCCTGCCAGTATTTTGGTTTTGTCGCCATCAAAGCAAAACCCCAAGGATCACAGAAAGATTTAGAACAGAAAGGAGCATTGGCAGTATCCAGTCCAGCCCCCTGCTTGGCTATGAATTTATTGCCTCTTGCATCTTCCTCGTGCCTCTCTGAGGAGAGCCTGGTGCTGTCTTGTCCATACCCTCCCTCTGGGTGTATCTGCATTCGCTGTTTGCAAATCAGCTTCTTCTCTGGGGTGGATAAACCCTGCTCCTCCAGCCTGGTCAACCATCCAGGCAAGACTTCCTGGGGTGACACCCACAGCTGCACACCTGTGCTGTACATTCCTGACTCAAACACCCTTCCCATGGGAGACAGTTTGGTTCAACAGCAGCCATGCAGCAGAAATGGTACCAAAGGCTTTACCTCGCCTGGCTGTTGCCCGCATTGTCCTTGTGCTCAGCTATGGGAGCCCCACAGGAGCTTGCAGACACCATCCCTGGACAGCACCATCCTGGTAGGGAGTGCAAGGGGCCTGTTCTGCTACTTGCAGAAAAGTGGTTTTTAACCCATTTCCAACATCAGTCAGGTAGTGGGCTCTGTTATGAAGGTGTCCAGGATTACATTTCCATTTATTTCCCAAATAAATAAATTCCAAGGGCTGGTAGCATGCCAATCAGTCTAAACATCACCATCAATCTTGTGCTGTAAAAGGTAAAAACCTTGTTTGTAAATGGCATATAGGGGTATCCCATATTTGTGTGAAAGCTAATAGGGTAGCTGCAAGCTATAAGCTTATTTTATATTGGTAAAGAAAAGATAGGATTCCTTTGACACCTGGTGCATGCTACTTTGGAAATATAGCAGATTAATTTATTTCAGGCAAGTTTGGGGTAGGAGGGATATGTGTGGAAAGACCATGTACTAGAATACCTGACATTAGAAAAAGACAGACCTGTTGCTAGTAAAGTTCTCAACAATGGCAGTAGAGGCACAACTGGAATACAGAGATTACTGCCCCAGCTGTACAGCAGATGGCATACAAAGTATGGTAGATGAGAAATAATTCAAATATACGGCAAATAAAAATCCTCAGGGTAAAGTCAACTACTGTTGTGAGTCTCCACAAAATCAAGCAGAGAACCTGGGCGTGCAGAAGAGAAGCTGGCAGTAAACATGACATAAAAGTAAGTTATTTTGTCAAGGTTTTCTTTAGCAAAGTAGGAGGAAGTTGCTGCTGGCAATATTGATGGAACAGCTTCCACGTACCTGTATGATGCAATTAACACTGTTAGCTTATTAATGCAGAGGCAGGACAGACATAAATTTAATAATGCTGTACACTCCCTTGCTGGAACATGCTTATTTTATGTGTTCATATTTACTTTTAAGGGACATAGAACTTCTTGGTGGAACCAGATTTCATTGCTGTTTCTTTGCATCAGAAGGCACATAATGTTTTATTTATTTGTTAATCACACAATTCTCAGCACTGAACATAGAGGCAGCAAAAAGATCCTCCACACGTCATGACTGCAACAAACACTTTGGTCTTTGGATCTTGATACGGACATAATCAGGGTTAAAGGATCTGCTCATGTTTTTAAAACTCAGCCATTTTTTTCTGCAACAAATTCCTGCCTCTTGGTGAAGAAATTGATTCTTACTTGTTCTTAAGGGAAGCAAGTGGTTGTTGGGATTGACAGTCATCCATTTCCACAACATATTTGTAAAAGGTCATGGATCAGGAATGTTTGCCTATCATCTGTCAGCACTGAGAGTGGATTATAGAAGCACATAAAATAGAAAGGGCCTTCATCAATTGCACAGGGCTATTTGGGAGTGTGAGCAGCACCTACACTTGTTCAAAGGAAGCCAAATACCTGCAGCTCTAAAAGCTCTGACAGATTACATGCAGTCTGTTGTTTTCTGATTTGGTGCTGTGAGGAAACATTACTTTGTGCACCCCCAAGTTTGTCTCATGTGGAAGTTTGTCCAGCTGGTCTTACCTGTGCATAGTCTAGCGTACACATCATTTTATTAGGTGTAAGCTACTACAGTGACTGTGGATGTCTATATCCCGAGACTTGGAGCTACCCACATCTCTGCTGGGATGCTGAAGAGAATTTGCCTGAAGACCAGTCATGGAGGCTGACAAAGTATTTAATTGTGAGGAGGAACATGCTGCTTTTAACAGCTACAGAAAAACAACTCTCCGTTTTTAAGTATGTGGTCAGGCCAGGAATGACCACAGCCCTGCAAACAGATTTCAGAATTAGATGATGGTTTCTGCAGACCATTGGAAGAGGTCGTGTTCACAGTCCCTGGAAGCAACCTGCTGCAGCAATGAGAGCAGGGCACAAGCAATCCAGGAGGCTTCTGGAGTGCATTGCCAACAAGTTCAAAACAGGATAACCAAAGAGACAGTGGGAGGAGGTGCTCTGATGGACCTGGTACTTACAAAGGAGGAAGAACAGGTTAAGGATGTGAAATCCAGGAGAGCTTCTGGATCTGAGGAGAGAGAAGAGCTCAAAAGAAGGTCTCAATTCTTGAGTTCAGGAGAGAATTCTTTGACTCTTCAGGGATCTTCTTGCAGGAACCCCATGGGAAAAGGTCCTGAGGGGAAGAGGGGTCTGAGAGAGCTGGTTGTTGTACAGGAATCATCTCCTCCAAGCTCAGGAATTGTGCATCCTTATAAGCAGCAAATCAAGCAAAGGCAGCAGGAGCCTTGCATGAATTAGGAAGGAGGTCCTGACTAAACTCAGACAGGTGACCTGGGAGGAATCTAGGGACACCAGCCACATGGTAAAGGTTGAGGTTAAGAAAACCAAAGCTCATCAGGAGTTTAATCTGGTGAGGGACATGAAGGGCAACAAGAAAGGCTTCTGCAGGTGTATCAGCAGCAAAATTCAGGCAATGGAAAATGTGGGCCCTCTTCTAAAGGATCAAGGCAAATTAATTCTAAAGAAGATGAGGAAGAGCAAGGACCCTCACTTGGAGGAGGATGAGGTCAGAGAAATTTAAACAAACTGAGCATGCACAAATCCATGGAACCTGATGGGATGCACCCACCAGCGTGAGGGAGTTGGTCAATCTCATTGCAAGGCCAGTCTCAATTTAATCTTTCAAAGGTCATAGGGATTCAGAGTGGTAACCGAGGACAGGAAGAAAACGAATGTCACTTCTATCCTTGAAAGGAGCAAGAAGTCCAGCAAACTGCAGGCTGACCCACTTTGGCTCAAACCCCATAAAGATGATAGAGAAAGTCATCTTGGGAACCATTTCCAGACACATGAAGGACAGAAAAATGATTGGGAATGAGCAGCATGGAATTGTGAAGGGAAAACTTAAGCAGCATACAATTCAGTGATCAGATGAGACTGATGGTGAATGAAGGAAGAGCAGTAGATTATGTTTATCTTTACTTTAGCAAGGCTTTTGTCTCCCACCACATCCTCGTAGTAAGCTGATTAAGTACAGGCTGGACAAGTGGACCTTGGAGTGGACTGAGAGCTGAACTGCAGGGCTCCAAAGGCTGTGATCAGTCCTTGCACGTAGCTGTGATGAGGCTAAACCTGGAGTCCCCAGTTCACAAGACCTAGGGAGCTACTGGAGAGGGTTCTGCAAGAATCCACAAAGATGATGAAAGGAGAGGAGCATCTCGCATCTGAGGAAAGGCTGAAAGAGCTCAGATTGCTCAGCAAAAGCTCTGGGGAGATCTCATCTGATGGAAGACTGAAGATGGTGGAGCCATTCTCTTCACAGTAGAGCCCAGGCACAGGACAAGATGGAATGGGCACAAATTGAAACACAGGAATTTCTATCTGAATATAAAGAGGCTTTTTCATGACCGTGCACTGCCACAGGTTTACCTGGAATGATTGTTGCATCTTTGGAGACATCCAAAAGCTGTCTCAACACAGCCCAGGGCAACTTTCTCCTGCTGATGCTGCTTGAACATGGTATTGGACAAGACAGCATGTGTCCCATCCAAAGCTCAAACATTCTGTAATTCTGTAATTAACTGAAGTACTCAGAAGAACAGCAGTGCAAATTACCTAGTGGTCTACAAGATTATTGCCTTCTAAATATGACACAGAATGTATTTTTAATTATTTGTCTGGAATGAACTCTCTTATCTACCCTTGTTGTTAAATGACTCGCACAAACTTGTCATTTATTTATATTACAGAAAAGCAAATTAAAACTGTTTGCCAGCATTTAAATTCCAAGGAGTTGTGACTTCAATAGAAAAAGATCCTACCTCCTGAGATACAGCCAAATTAACCTTCTCAGTTAATTTTCTTCATACTGCTCAATATTTTCCAGACCTCATTGTCCTTTCCAGCCTGAGAGGTTCCAGTCCACTTAACTGTTCCTCATACAGCAGCTATTCCATAATTTGATCATCCTCAAAAACTCTCACAGTTCTACTATATTCTTTTTGGGACTAGGGGAAACAGAAAGCAAACATTACTCAGATGTGCTTGCACATTGCATTTAATTAGATATTATTTTCCTACTTCTTAACCATAGTTCCAAATAAATGCTAAAGAGGTCATTATGATCATTCTGTGTAACCCCAAGGTCTCATTCTTACATATTGAGAGTTTACATAGTTGATCAGTTCTTGTGTATGCAAAGCTAGAATGTCTGTTCCTCCTTAATCACTTCAGATTTGTTGTGACTTTTCATCTGTAATTTTATTGCTCAATCATCCTGTTAAAGCCCTGTACAATTCTTCAGTCAGTCTGTTTTTATTCCTTTGAATAAAAACAGAACCCAGTGAGCCCTTATCCAGACCAGAGAGATATTTGATATTAATTCTGCTTGACATCAAGTTTGTTATCAACCATAGGGGATATGGTACTGAGGGCAGGCTGCTTTTAGTTCCAATTCCATATAGAAATAGGGCATGTTGGAAACCTCATTTCCATTAGTTTGAAGTCCATAATGCTCCAGGCTCAAAGGACAAAGAGCTGCAGGTTCACCTAAGCTTTCCAGGAATGGTAAAGGCAAAAGCAGGATCAAACACGTGGCAGCTGTGCAACAGGGTAGTGACAGAAGAAACAGTCAGCATGGTGTAAGAACTTTATTCCAAAGGTACAAGGAAATCTTACTCTTGGGAAGATGATAGAAGCAAGGGCTGAGCAAAGCTCTCTTGCTTACACATGTGTTTTAGTGCTGTATGTGAGCGTGTACATTGTGGCTGCCATGATCTGTTGATGGTCACACAAACAGCTTTGTTCTTAAATGCTGCTTCCCTGACCTGCAGTGAACTCGCTCAGAGCACGACTCTGAGCAGTTAACTGCATGAAGACATGAGTGTTTTCCATCAGCACACCTTTCACAGTGCTCAGACAGACAGATCAGAGCTGGTGCAAGGGAGGGAATATGACCATCCTCTCTTTATGCCGCTCACAGTTTTGGGACAACTGTAATGGTTCAGGCCAATGCTGAAAAATCTTGAATTTCTGTGTGTTCCCTCTTCTTTAACCCAGCTGTATTTCAAAAGCAGTACCAACTACTCTTATGCCATGACCCTAGAAAACTTTTTTTTTTTTTTTCCTTTATAACTCACACTAAAAGATAAAGGTGTAGACTTGACACTTTGGAAATGTGGAACAAGGGAGACTAAGAGGTCAGGGCCTGAGGCATTTTGATTAGGCAGGTGCACAGTGTGACAGGCAGCCTTTCCTGTGCAGAGCTCAGGAACAGCATCTGGCTCCACCCTGGCTAGTAGCCCCTCAATGCAAGCCCTCAGAAAGAGTCAATATCTACAAGAAGTCCTTCCCCATAGGACTTCTCACTCCCCGTTAGTTCTAGCCCTGAGCTACTGTATGTTTCCTTTATTCTCTTTTACTGTTCCATCACTCAGGAAACCACTTTAATGCTATGTGGCAAATAAGCAGTGTAATAATAGTGTAGTGGATTAATAGATTATGTTAAAATACTCTTCTGCAAAGATTTTTCCCTCTCAGAACCTCTAGTGGTTTCTGCTTCCAACTCAAGTATTTTTTGTATGTGTAGGCTTCTCTCTTCTTCTTTCCACTTTTCCAGACCAGTGTGTTTGGTTCTGTAGTAAATGGATCTTTTCTAAAGAGAAAGAACAACATCAGCTGATGATGTTTTGCTGCTGAATATGGAGGACTGACACAACTGATTCCATAACAGTGTTTCAGCTGAACTTGTTATACCATGCTAAACGATTCAGCTCCTTGGCTGAAACCAAACTGCTTCGTGGTGACCACAATGTGCCTGGAGCCAATGCCCCTGTGGAAAAAACAAGGGTGAAAACATTAACTAGAATGGATCAAATGGAAAACCACATAAAAACAAAGTAGCTTTTTAATCTGTTAGGAGGAGTGTTCATAAATGTGAAACATTCCAGAAGATGTTAAGGTTACTGAAGGACACCAGATTGGCTTCTAAAGAGAGCAGGTCCACACAAAAAGGCTTCTTTAGTCTGCTTCAGATCCTTAACATGAATGATGTCCCCTTCCAGGAGGCAGGTGATAAGCTTATTATCTGGTTGAAGGGTGTACTAGGAATTCTTTAGGGAGTGCTGACCTCTTGCCTTCTCAGTGATATCTGCCTCTTATTTCCAATGCAGCTCTGTAAGAAAAATTCAAAGCTGAGTCCAGAGCCTCCTGTGGAGTCCATGAACTGTGGACTGCAGAGGAAGGCATCTCAATAAAAATGACATTTCAGACCTGGTATCAGAACACAGATATTGAAGATGTTAATGCACTCCTAAGCAGATCTGAGTGCTCAGCAGCTGATTCAGGGCAATGATCATGTTCCCCAGTACACAAGACCGTAGGTCAAGAGAGGACAGGGCTGTAGTGATCAGTGTGGCAAAACTCAATATGAAATTGTATAGACAGACACGTCTGTTCAAGTGGTCCTACCACAAAGTACAGTTAGTTTGGTGAAGATCTCCTGCAAGAAGATGATGAAGAACCCTCCTGCCCAAAGCATGGACAACACCCTGCCCCTACAGAGACCTCACCTCCGTCCCATGGGATTTAATGATGGCATTTGGAGAAGTTTTATTTGGAGGGAGAAGGAAGGGGGGTAAGGAAGCCAACACACTGTTGGCTGACAGTGGTGGTGCCACTGGTACCAGCTGTGCTTCCTACCAGCAAGTTCTGTAGCCAGAACTGTGGTTCCTGTGGTACAGGGAAGCACCACAGCAATACCCTCTGCATCCCTTTCCTCTTTGATGAGATGGGGTTAAAAGCTGCCCTGGTAAGGGTCAGCTGCATCTTCTTCCCAAAGCAACGAATCTTCAGCAAGTGGCGTAGCTTGTCTGTTAGCATGATGGGTCTGAGGAGCCTGCAGACCTGTGTGAGCTGGGGGTCCTCATGGTACCCAAAAAACAGTAGTCTGGGGAATTTCTGTTCTTTTCCTAAGTAAATGTCCCCAGCCCAGCCAGGGCACCTGCCAGAGAGCGACAAATGTCTTCCTGATGCAAGAAAACCTAGCAGAGTGGGATTTGAAAAAATTAACAAAGTCCATCTCCACTTTTTTTTTTTTTCTTTACTGACTCATTCCTTTCAAAATCTGCTATGGATTAGCAGAATCTGCTAATAGATAGAATATGGAATAGAATCTGCTCTGATATAGACAGGAAAAAGTTGATATATACCCCAGACTGAGGGCAGTGCCTGAACAGGATACCACAAGTACTCTTAAGCAGTGTTGCTGATTTTGAACACCTAATAATGCAAGAGCAGGACTGTGAGCAATGGTGTTGAACAAACACAACATCCAAAAACCTGTAATTTCTCACAGTCTGAGTTTAGCAGCTCACAGAACTAGTTGCAGCTCCCAACATAAGTGAAAATCTGAATAGATTCCACCATTTATTCTCAGCACCTTCTTCTTCATTGCCTCATTATCTCTCCACCATTCCTGACCTTGGTCAATAGTTTCCAGTGTCAGCCCCTCCCTGGACTCCTGTTCCAGGTTCAATATTTCTAGATGACATGGACATTAAATGCCAGCCCTGGGACACAATAATGCCATTTATGGGGAACTTCCTGCAATTTCTTCTGCTGATTTGTCTTGTCCTGGGTTTAATATACTGAGCTACCTGTCTCTTTGGCATCTGGAGATTGTGTCCCCTCCTGGCCCTGGTGTAATTCTTGCACCATTTTCCCCCTTCTGACAATCTAAATTTGCTCTTGATAATAGGTGCGCAGCAGCTCTAGTTTAAAAAGCTTGAGAGAAAAAAGACTTCTTGCAGCCTTCATGCTGAAGGGTGGCCCAGTACTTCAACCTGGATGCGTGTGCTTGATGCAGTTCTTGTTCCCTTTCCCCAGCACCTTCCTCCAAGTCAAAGCAAGGGGTTGAGAGAAGAGGGAGGGAGGCCAGTGAATGTCATGCTGACTCTCACTATCACCCCTGTGTCAGCAGCCAGTGATTACAACAAAGGTTATTGCTGCAGGGAAATTTCTTTGCCCTCATTTGCGATGGATTTATTATTCAGGCTGCCAAGAGAAAGACTATCTTCCCTCTGTTTACCTTAGTCTTTATCTCATATTACCACCAGGGATTGTTTTATGGAAAACAGGCAAGACCCCTGCTGTGTGGAGATCTAGGTGTATTTTGTGGGGGTATCTGCATTTAGATGGGGAAGGAGAAGGAAAACAGGAAGCTTAGTCAGAACTTTGCAGGATTTGCAACTGTTCTAGTAAATAAGTTATATTAAAAAAAAACTTCAATGGTAGTGATAACACATCTGTGCTACAACCCTTCTATTGACATCCTGTTATCTCAGTTATCTGAGAAGGGATAGAACAAACCAGCACTGCCAACAACTCATGCTTAGCAACCATGGGTCATGCAAGTGGTTTGTAGCATTTGCTCTAACCATGTCAAGAGTCTGAAATGTAAGCAAGAGCCAAGTGTTACTGAGAAATTTTTTTATGGTAGATTAGGGCTCTGTTGCAATCAGCAAGGATAGTCCCTTTCCTCATTTTTAGGTGTGTTCCTAATCCCTTCTTTACTGACATTTACATGGCCATGCATTAGCAGGAATGGAGAGCTGAGCTGGCTGAATTTTTTTTTTTCCTTGCATCAAGCTTCTTAATCACTAGTTCCAGTACATCAAAAAGATTAGGACTGTCCTTTTCAACCAGTCTGTTCCTCAAGTGCCCTAAGTAAGGTAATGTGATCACCCTCATAGAGATTTGTATGTCATAGGGTTTCAGCTAAATTACTTTTCAGGCCTTTGAAAGGGGAACATATATCAGGAAAATTATATCTTTTTTCTTGCGTTCCTCTAATCCTAGCCATGGCCTCCTGGAGAACTCTGCCCATACTCACAGTTCCTTCTTCTTGACCAACCCAGCTCATGCACACCACAAACATGTCTTTGAAACTTCCCAAAAATTTCCCTTTTACAAGCCAGTTCCTCCTCCTAAACCATTCAACTATCACCACACATTTTCATAGTTGGCCAGGTTTTACATGAGAATCATCATTCTCCACTTGAAATTAGCCAAATTCACATTAGCAATCTACAGGGAGAAGGGGAAAGAAAGACACAAGCTGCGGATTCTCTGTGCTTGAATAATAACAAAGTCATTAGCTTAGAGGTATCCTTAGTAAGTTTTGATCATTAGAGATAAGTCTGTATTTCCTAGATGTTCCTTGGTCCTTTCTGCTAAAAATATATTCAAGCTGACTACATGAGAGAATGTTTGTGGTGCAAAATTATCCTCCTAGAAAATAAGAAGTCCACTGAATCTACTTCAATCAGTTAATTGAGTTTTTGCTAGTTCTCACTGACTTTAGCTGCTTTTGGATGCACAATCCAGTTAGAAAAAGTTTTCTCCTCAGCAGTCTAATATTACATTTTTGTAGTTCCTTTTTTTCTCTTTTTAGAACTTGTGTAGACACTGTGCCTATTTGATTTGTTCTTGGTTTATCCTAAGACAAGACATTCACTTTTCTACCCCACAAGTAATACACGTCTTCATTTGGAAAGCCTTTCAGCAGATGAAAAGAAGAAATTATTTAATAGAAGCTACGAGGTGCTGTAGGGTAGGGAATCACCAAGGGATTTGAGGGCTGCAATTTAAGAAGGGGGCAGCTGTAAGGGAGGAGGCATCCAAGCTGTGGAGATATGGAAACAATCTCCTAGGCAATAGAGTGTAAGCACAAAATTTTAGCAGCTCAGAAGGTCATCAACTTAATTGCAACCAAGGTCATAGTGGGTGAGGGAAAGTTGTGTATAGGCTATATATTTATTTCTGTGCTTCCTGACTTCCATGCTTGAAGTTTTCTCTATTTAAAATAATAAAATAATCTTATTTTTATTCTACTAAAGGCTTTTCTGTTTTGTGTTTTGAAGCCTGGTGGTCTTTACCTGAGAGCTCACCAGGACAATCAGATTCACTCTAAAGTTCTGAATGAGTTCGGATCTGTTTTTAAAACCTAATTTTGCTGTTTTCTCTTCCATCTGATTTTCCATGTCTTGCTCTTGTTGCTGGGTTTGTTTAAGCCTCTCTGCTTGTTATTTTTGCTCTCAGCTCCAACCTGACCATGTTGTGGTGTAGGACAAGATGAGCTCAAGTTAAGAAGTGATTTCCCTCCATCATTGACATGGATATGGTGCTCTGTGCAGACTGCCACAGTTGGATTGCTTCTGGAACCGGGACATAACCCTGCCCCTTTAAAGCTCATCTGGTTTTTGCCAAGTTAGGGCATATCATCTTGTCATATCATGCCATCCTGCACTGCCATCCTGACCTATCCTGATCTGTCCAAGTTTCCTTCCAAATTCTTCTATTCCAACATCTACTTCAATGACTCCTTCATGTCCTTGTAAGTATTTATCTGGTGCCAGTTGTGAGATTTTTTTCCCCGTTCTGCCTCTTTCTTCTTGAGTTATCAAAAGCTGATGATTCTCAAAATCTGCCCTGTTTCTGTCAATTCTGCTCTACTCAGTCTAGCATTAGTCAGTACATGTCCACTTGAATATCATCAAATTATCTTGTTATTTCTCCATGATGAAAGCCCTTAAACTTCCTGGTCTTTTTCTTTTTACTTTTTGCTGTGAACTCAACCCTTCTTTCAAGTGTCCTCTGAGATCTGTCTGTCGTTGTCTCTCCATACCTAGCCTGGCTTACTATGTGCCCCTGCACAGCTTAAATTTCCATCTTTTGCTGCTGTTGAAGCCTCGGTCCATGATGTATTTCTTTCTTTTACTATAAAAGCTGTCTTTCCTTTTAGTCTCCCTCCCTCATCTTAGCCCTTTTCACAGCACTCTTTCTTTCCCAAAGCTCTAATTGCCTCCTGTAGCTCTTTGAAGCCTCCATGGGTATCTTGTCTAATAAAATGTCCTAGTCAAGAGCTTTGTTCTCCTCTAGAAGCCATTGCCTTATCTCACATCTACTGAAGTATTTTTCCTGCCTTTTCACTCTTTTTTGCTCCATCCAAAGGTATTGCTTGAAGCAAAATATGCTTGCTGTATTTTCTTCCTGTCCAGATTCTCATCCCCTCATGCCCTCTGGTGCTTTGTCTCTGTGTTTCTCTCTTAGAGACTGTTAGTGATAAGCAGTCGTCCTTTTGTCACCTTTCTCCTCTTCCCCCTTTAAAACTCCCTTTTTCACCTTTACAGTTTCTTTTGTCCTGTAAACTCCCTTTAATATTATCTTCTTTACAGTCTTGTGAACCACTTGGGCTAGGCTTTCTCAAGCACAGAATACTATTTTTGTTTTGTTCTTAAATGATTATTTCCCTATTCTGCATGCAGGGTTCTAAGTGACAATAACTCTGCCTCAGCGAATTCCACTCCTGTCAGTCTGGGGTGGCAGAGGGCTCTGCATCACCATCTGCTCTAATGTCTGTGTGTGCAGAGTCGGTGGCAGCTGAAAAACAAGACAAGGTGTTTCACTCCAGAGGAGGCTGGCTGGCCATAAGGCTTGTGTGCAGTGAGGTCATGAAGTGGTCTAGGTCATGTAGGTCTTTACCTACACTTCAGGATGAACCTGGAAGTTTGTTCTGCCACAGAACAAACCAAAGCCAGCCCTAGCATAAGCAGAAGTCTCAGGAGTTTGTATGATGTCTGATAATTGTGTGGGCATGGCATAGGGAGCATTAAGATTGTTACTGTTGATAAATAGCACTTGGATTATTTCCCAGGTTATAAATCTCCTGGGACCAGACCATGGGAGAAGTGTGAGTCTTCAGTCATCCTTACCCCCTCCCCACCAGCCTCTCAGAGCTTTCACTATCAAGGCAGTAGAATGGGAAAAAATAAGAATTGAATTTCTGCATCCTGAAAAGCATTCATGAGAAATAAATAAATGCAGAGAAAGAGAGAGAAAAGTGAGAAGAGGAGGGAAAAAAATAGAAGCCTGACTGGACAAAGGATCCATCTTGGTTGATAGTTCTTCCAACTTTTACTCTTTCCTTTATTGTCACTTAATCCCCTATAGGGGAAATTTGGACTGTAGCTGTATTTTCATCTATTGCAAACAGGACCTTCTGAAACACACTTTGGAGTCCCACTAGGGCCTGAATACACAAAGGAAAAAAAAATGGTGTATGAGCAGATTGTGTCATTTTCTCCTTGCATGCCATGAGGAAGTCTAGAAACTTTTGTGAGCCTTTTCAAGAGGCTTAGGAGCACCTGAGGGGTCAAGCCATGGGTATGGGTCATCTGGGTCATCTTGCTACTGCAAGGAGGTTATGACACCACCCTCTTATTTTTACATCTTCCTCCAGCTCTGTGCTGATCTCCTGAGTCTGCTAGTAACCTCTGAAGAAAAAGCAGCACTCCATTGGTGAGTCCTGGTGGAAGTGCAGAGCAAGGCCTGGGAAATAGAAAGCAAGACAAGAGAAGCAATAAAGAAAATACAGAAAGAAGAGCTGTGGCAGGGGATTACAGGAAGAGTGATAGGGGAGATTTCACAGCAGTTGCAGGGCAGCAGCAGTGCAGAAAGGCAGATTATTTTTTTTTTCAGGGAGTTCTCTGTTTTCTGTGTTTGTGTTTATATCTACAGATCTGAAAACACGGAAAAGATGAAGAGTAAAGCCAGAACTTTACTTTTCATTAGGCCAGCTGGAAAAAGTGGACAAGCTGTTGGTTCTACAAGTTCTGAGAGTGTGAAATAGTAGCAGCAGATCTCAGAGCAAATGCAAGTTGAGAGTAGATGCTTTGGATTTAACTAGGGTAGTGTCAGTGAGGCTGGAGGCTGTGACAGAGATTATTGGTACCTTGCGAAATAGCAAGGATTGTTAATGATTTCCAGAGAGCTGACACAGCACTTTCATCTCCTAGGGGAAAGAGGGAGAGGGTTGATTTATAAGCTCAGCAACATGGTAAGATTAGTGTTCAGGACACAGGAAATATTGTGACATAAATCCAGTATCTCTATGGATTGCATATATTTTGTTATGCACTGAAATGATGAATTTCAGTGCTCAGTTGTTTCCTCATTAGGCAATATCTGGGTCCAGAGACTAGAGGCAGAGATACTGTTTGATGAGAAGTGGGAATTAGTTGAATATTAGGTCCATAGCTATAGATGAGCTAGGTCCTTCCTAGTACAAAAGTACCACCACACACAGAGTGATGGTTCAGGATCAGCTGCATGGTTGAAGTACTACCATACACTGGCTGAGGTGAATTTCACTGTGGGAAGTACAAGTGAGGGCTAGGGGGTTTGTAGGGTGTCTTCCTAATGAGGATAGAAAAGGTTTCTTGTTCAAGTAGCATCTGGAGTCACTTGATGAATGTTGGCCTTGGGGTTGTTGCCTTGAAAAGCTGACTGGAACAGAGACTAGACAGAGTAAAAGGATAAAATAGGATAATAAATAAAATATTTGTTAGAAGGTCTCAGTGGATACACCTTGGACAGTGCAAGAGCCCAGGCAGAGCTACACCCAAGATGAACCTAAAATGGTCACAAAAATGGACAACCGGTCATGAGGGCTCACATTTTTATAAGTTTTGGTCTATTTGCATATGGGAGCCAATTGTCCAGTTAAAACTCCAGGTTGTGAAGCTCCATCCTCCTGGTTTTTCTCTCTTCGCTTCACCATTGTTTCTGCTTCTTGGGCCTGAAATCTGCATTGGTCATCCTTGGTCCCAAGAGAGGGAAGGAATTGTTCTGACTGTCCACTCTGTGAAGAGAGCTCAGTGCAATATGGAACCCAGAATAACACTAAAATAACACAGAGTCTGGAAAATATAGAAGCTAAAACTTATGGCATCAGGGTCCTTCATGCTTTTATTGATGAGGTGAGTGAGGCTGAGGTCGGCTTGGAAGCTGAGAGGGACAGATCTTGGAAAAAGCCTTTCAGGGTAGAATCCTATTTTAGGCTATTATTAAATAATTATTTCCTGTGGAAATTCCACAACAGTATCATGCAAGACACTAGAGTTTGATTAGCTGGCTGTAGAGAGTTCATTTTTATACTGCAGCAATTTCTAATTTTCTAATTTTTGTGCCTCTTGCAAAACAAGAGCTAGAAGGGTGCACTTTTGGGTAAAGGTTCTCATTAGTTTTCTGCAGTGGCTCTGAGGAGTGCTCAGTCCTCCAGTACATGTAATAATGACTGAAGATCTGGTGCTGTATTATAGCTTTGGTGTTTTCTGGGCTATACTGTGTTCAGTTTTTAAGCTTCCTATATGTGCTGCATTTTATATTTTAGAGAGTTTTTTATATTTTATACACTTTATAGTATCCACTAAGCATTATTTTTAATATAAGCCATAATGACAATGGTTTTCTAAAAGCATCTCAATAGGTTGTTAGCAATTATTGTCTTTTTGATAGTAACCTGTGAGGGTAGCCAATTGTTTTTCTCTGATTTCCTAGACACAGTCACTTAAAAACTCTTCTTTAAGGTGATTCATTTCAAGGTTTGTATGGGGCACAGTCTTTCTCCAGAAAATAGTGCTTGTTGACAGTAAAGTGAGTGCTGCTGACAATGAAACAGGACAGCCTACCAACTTTGAGGCAGCACTGATTGCTTTTGTAAATATTCAGTGCTTGCCTGGCCTGATACCAGTTGAAGGTTGTACACACTAACCTTATCCATGTGGATTATTACTGCTAATGGATATCCATATCTTAGCAGGGATATGGAGAAGGTGGTTTGTGGAAGAAATAGTTTCTTCCTCTTGGAGACTTTCTTTCTACCTTACTCTCGAGGACCATGTAAACTAAAAAAGCTAAAGAAAAAATGTTTTACAGGAGTCTGCAAAATGTGGCAATGACGCCACTGTTCAGAGCCCAAAAAAGGGTGTTTTGCCCTTCTCTCCACCCCATTCTGCCTTCAAATCTCTTATTCAGTTTGAGTAGCTTGGCGCGTGAGGTCTTTTATTCTTGTATACAGTTTATGGGACCTTGAACTCTCTGCTTCTTCTTCATTATCAGCCCTCAGAAGACATATGGTTACAGGCAGCACACTGACAGTACTGGGAGATGTCTCTAGGCTAAGCTGCTGTAACGTGTTTCTCATTCCTATTGCTGGCTGGTAGCTCACCAGTGCTGGCTGAGCTCGTTGCTTCTCTCCCTGGCTGAGAAACAAGTGGCAGAGTGGAGAGGAGAAGCTGTTGAATGCTCTAGTCTGTGGAAAAGTGAGCATCGAGAAGAATTAAATTTCTGCATATACCTACAATTGAGTATCCACAGGGCAGTTTGCTGCAGGTGACGTGCTTTCAAATTCAAAGTATTCCACATAAGAGCACCTGGGAAGGCTGAGATTAGACTCTAATGTTCAGCAGTTTACAGGGATGCCTGACTTCTCCATAAGGGCTTGCTGCTGTGAACTGTTGACTTAGAAGAATTGTCTTGGGCCACTGAGTGAACACCCGTCTCATTGCATCTCACCACAGTTGCTGGCATCTTTATGATTATTGTTCAGTTTTTAGGGCACCTGGTGAGAAAATGAGGAAGCTCGCTGACCTTTGTTCTCATTGCAAACAGGGAGTGTGTGGGATGGTGAACTGTGAAAGAAGAGATATCCTGGATAATAATTTCTTCTTCCTCTTGTCTACTTTCTGTCTCTGTGCTTATAGCTCTGTCTGTCCCACCACCTCCTGTCCCCTGCCCTGTCCCTCTCCTTCAGGAGTTCCCCTCTTGCTCACACCTGATATTCAATCCTGGCGGAGTTATTGCCTTTCGCTGAGATCAGACACGACACCGGGGAATCATGTGGCAGAGGAAGGTTGCTATAAATATAGTTGAACCCTTTGGGCAGGAAGGGAAGAAAAGGAGAGAGGCGGAGGAGGAGGAGCAGAGAGAAGGAGAGCGCAGGAACAGGACAAGTTGGAGGGGTGTGAGGAGAGAGAGAAAGGAAAGATCAGCAGAGAATGAGGAGGCCATGCTCTCTGCCAGAGCACGGCGTGGTTCTAGGCAAGGCCCAGAGCAGCAACTCAGTTACAGATGAGCGTGAGGAGGAGTAGAGGAATGGCGAGCCCAGAGAGCGGGGCGCAGGAGCCCAGCTGGAAGCCAGCTTTGTGGGGGGGCACACCGCCATACGACTATGTCTGCTTTGAGAAATGCACCCGGTACGGGATACCCCCGGAGGCAGGACACCAGGCCGGGGCCACAGGGGACGAGCTGCGCTCCCCGGAGAACTCCCTCAGGAGCCCACAGGTAGGGCTGGAGAATGCTTGTGGCAGCCCAGATCTCCCTGGGACCACGCAGGCTCTGGGGCAGGGCACACATCCCTGTCCATCCCCTGTCCCAGCAGCTCTCCCCTTCGCTTGCTGACTCCAGGACAGGCTTTGACGTTTGTGGTCATACTGACACCAAGGATCCTACCAATAATTGAAGCCAGAGGTTATTGTCACCTGCCATGGATGCAATGAGACTTGGGATGGGCAAGCTGTGATGGGGAAAATTAACCAGAGCAATAATGCGTAATAACCAGCAAAGAAAAACTGCAGTGGCCTTCAGCTGCAAAGTGATATTAAGTAAAGCACAGGAGTGAGTAAACCCAAAGAGAACAGTGATGTTTCTAGATGGGTATCTGTCTGCACAGCTGTGTAGGTGAAGTAAAGCACTCTTGTGACTTTTCTCTGACCATAAAGCCCATCATGGTCATGGACCCATACATGTACATTGGTTTTTTGCTAACTCTTAGTGGAGCTGTAAGTGAGGGATTTTCTAACCCTTTAGCTTGACCTGACTCTTGCTTTGACATGTACAAGCACTGGTTCAGAAAAGTGTCTGGGACATAGATGTACTCTGGTTATGGCTTTTTGTTCCACTATGCTCTATATCTCACCTCTTCTTTTGGGACAGCCTCCTGCAAAGAGGAGGGTTTACAGCAGAGTCCTGGTGTCTCATTTCCTACCACTCTGTTCTGATTAAGCTGATCTAAGAGAGCTAAGTTGCAATGAAGGATCCAGTCAAATTATGAGGAAAGAGAGTGTGTGAATGTGAAATTCTTAAAGTGGA
This sequence comes from Regulus satrapa, assembly GCA_013396955.1. Classification (NCBI taxonomy): domain Eukaryota; kingdom Metazoa; phylum Chordata; class Aves; order Passeriformes; family Regulidae; genus Regulus; species Regulus satrapa. The sequence goes on from VWZN01002777.1 coordinate 144,788, forward strand.
TGTTTTTCTTTAAATGAATACAAATCCTCTTACATGAATGGTGAATGAATGGGGAACAAAGGAGGTTGCATTAGTTGTCTGCTAAAGACTTAAGTGATTTAGTGATAGGAAAACAGGCACATTTGCCACCAAGAAAATCTCTTCCAGTAGATAGATAAGCATCCCAGTGGGCATAGGTAGTTATGTGTCATATTACTAAAGAGCAGAGAATAAGGTCCATGGCCATACTGAGGGATTTCTCTTCTGAAACTGCCTAAAACACCTGAGAGTTTGCATGTCTCCTACGCCAAAGTCTTCCAAAACCACCCCGCTGGCTTGTTTGCAAGCAGCAGCCCAGCTGGACCGGGGCAGTTTAGACTTCACCTACACAAGGCAGTGCTTTGGCTGCAGCAGCCACACTGAGAGGGCGAGCACGGGGAGGGATGGGGCGGTCAGGTGTGTGTGCCCACCTGGGGCTGAGCCCCACGGGGCGCAGATGGGGCTGGAGAGCTGAGGTGGCTGAAGGAAACTCCCCTTTGTGCATGAGCCGGGAGCGGGCTGGGCTGTGGGGAGCACACCCTTTCTCCGGGAAGGCACGTCCATGCACAGAAACATCCCAGCTCGCACAGATCCAGCAGATATGCCAGTCTCACACACCTAAAACCACTCTCCAGATGACACAGCGAGGCAACGCCACCAGCCCTGTGCCCTGACACCAGAATGTGTCTGTGCTCAGCGCCAGAGGTGTGATGGGCAGTGCACGGAGCTGGATCATCTCACGTGCAAACAAGAAGGCCATCAAACCCATTCCCATGCATATTTTCAGGCAGAAACATCCCCAAGCAAGCATGCATTTGTGAAGGCAATTTGCAATCTAAAAACGAGACAGTTGTATTTATAGTTTACTGAAAAATATGTCCTAGAAATGTTTTATATAAGCAGTCATGTACAAGTGTGCATGCACGTTTATCATGGAACTTTGCATGCAAACATATTCAGGCTAAGCCAGGCTTGCTGTGGATGTGTATATTTTGCTGATCATTCATGCACTTGCAGATGAACTATAAATATGCACATGTACTTTGTACAAACATGCACACTTATTATCATGTAATTAGCATGGAAAAACAACCCGTTGCACATGTTTTAATCCATTTACACACAGAATAATCATTGAGATTTCTTTCCCCACTGTGATGTAAAAAAAAAAAAAAAA
>VWZN01002777.1:146038-187979 GCA_013396955.1 Regulus satrapa
AAAAAAAAATTGACAGAGATTTTGATTCTGTTGTGCTCTTCTTGTTGCCTTCTGTTGTACATCTGATTTGATTTGGTTTACACAGGACCCAGAATAGTGAAATCTTGGTCTTTTGCCTTGGTCCTTCAGATAATTGAAAGTCAAAAAACGTATAGTGGTTAATAGAAAATTACATAATAGTAGTAGGACAATAATAATAATTATAATAATAATGCTAATAATAATAATAATACTGATACTAATAATACTCATACTGCTACTACTACTACTACTACAACTACTAATTATTATTATTATTATTAGACAATTAATAGATAGTAGATATATGACAGATGATGTAATATACTTTGGTACACTATAGGATTTTGCATTGTTTTATTTCTGCATGAGAAAGCAGTTGCAGCTGGTGAAGTATTTCAAAGCTGTGCTGTTTGTGACTATAGAAAGAGTGTTCCTGGCAGGGAGCTCACTCAGCAACACACAGATGGGTGTAGTGGGAGGGGTGTGCAATAAGAAATCAAGCAGTGCAGTAATACAGAATAACAGCTCACAGAGAGAGGTGGGTGGGAGGGTCTCTGGAGCTCCCCAGCCCAAGCCCCTACCCACAGCAGGGCTGACTCCAAAGGTAGGTCACATTGTCCAGGGCCTTTTCCAGGTGTTTTGAACATCTGCAAGACTGAAGATTCCCCAGCCCCAAGAGGCACCTGCTCATGTGCCGAGCTCCCCTCAGGTGGGGCTGGATGGGACACGTGTCCCTTTGCATGGGCTTTCTTTCCTTGAAAGTTGTGCTTTTTCCCTTTTATTCATCACTTTTCCCTTCTAAGATATCTTGCTCTGATGTTTCCCTCCAACCCCTCTCTCCATTTAGGTAGGGGCATTGCTGTTGATTTCCTCCTTGCCACCTTTTCTTCAGGAACAACTATTATTTTGTTGCTGGAGTATTCTGTGGGGAAGGCCTTGTTCAGTCTGAATGGCATGGGAAATAGCTTGGGTTTTGGGAGGAGGGCAGTTTCGTACAGGTGCTGACCCCTCAGAAAATAGCTCCCAGAAAATTCTTGAGATTATGATGTATTTTTTCCCCTGAGATTTCTGTGTAGCTCTTCCTCTGTTACTCAAACAGTGAAACTTCCCCAGTTTTTGGAAAGACAAAAGATCATTTGCATGGATAAATGCTTCATCTCTGAAAATAAACTTTCCCTGGTTGTGCTTTCTCCCTGAATGGTTTGGTTGGGGTTTGGTGGTTGTTTTTGTATGGTTGGTTGAGGTTTTTTATTTTTTGTTTTGATGTTATTGTTGTTGTTGTTGTTTTGGGGAGCTGTGTATGTTCCTCCCATCTATCCTGAGTGGTATTTTTACCTTCAGCTGGTTTTGCACCATTTTTGGTGGTCTCTCTCAGCATTTAGCCAAGTAGGCATGATTTTCTGGTTCAACCCTTAGGTGGCAACTGAGAACCTATAAAATTGTCTTCATTTTTTCTGGTGCTCAGAAACCCTGTGTTCCTCGTGTTAGAGAGGGAGCAACAGAAGAAGGAACAGTTAGAGTCATACTGTGTTATATTTTTAGTTTTACATCTTCTAGTGGAGTGGCTATTTCTTGCCTAACCCAATTTTGCTGTAAGGTCATCCTTTGATTTCTGGATTCTTTCTCTGTCCCACAATCTCCTACCATTTAAATACTTCCAGAGTCATGGAGAAGCAAAACACGTGTGTGAGGCATTCTTTAAGTGTATTGAGACTACCTGGTTTGCCAGGACAGCAACTTCTTTTTCATGTTTGTGGGCTAACTCCTTTTTTCCCCATATCCTGAGAGCACCATTTTACAGCCAGGCAGAAGCAGTGAACTAGGATTCCATGTGAGGACTTTCAAAATTCATACTATTACACTGTCACGCTGTTCTGTCTGGCAGATGGAAGATTGTAATTTGAATCCCCTGCTTGACATAGGTTTAAGTTGTATTTGACATAAACCCATCTCTCATGACCATTTAACAGCAATGAAACACTGGCTGAGGTGATGTGAGGATGCATTTGTCTAAAATCTGTCAGTATTTGGCATTTCTGTCTAAAAGACACAGCAAAAGAAAAAACAAAAGGCATTTTGGCTAGGTAGGACTGAATTCTGTATGTGGCAGTTAATTTACTTAGAATGTGTTGGTAATCATGTGGTTTATGATTGCATTAAATATGGGCAGCTTCCAATATGGTGATGAATAGAAGAATACTTTCAGCTGTTCAGATAGGATCAATCTCTTTAAGAGCCAGGAGATGAGCCATCTTTAGAAAAGGATGATTTTAAAAAGCATGTATATGGGTTCTGTGAAGAGAAAAAAGATCCATTAGGATTTCCAAAGGGAGCTATGGCACATGGTTCGAGTGTCTCCTGAGGAACATGTGCAAATAAATAAAATACTTAGGACCTTCAGTCGTATTTGTTATATTGAAATACTAATTGGTAGAGTAGTGAAACAGGTGCTCAGAGAAGCTGGGTAATCTCCACTCCTGGAGATGTTTAGGAGTTGCCTGGATAAGATCTTGAGCAATCTAATCTGTCTTTGGAGTTTGCAGGCTGTGGGCAAAGGCTTGGACTAGAAATCTCCAGAGGTGCCTTCCAGAGTAAATCTTTCTGTGAGTCTCTGCATCTATTTTATCTCAAGGGAAGGGGAACATCTCTTTTGTTCCCTTGAAAGGGGGAGGCAGGAACTGTCAAACAGAAATGCCTCCAAAGTGTGTGGTAGTGCTTTATCTCTGTCACATGTTCTGTCATTCTCCAGCTTTAGTGTCTGATTTTGCTGATCAAAACATGGCTCATTCTCCTCCTGCCACTCCAAAAGTCTCAGAGAAGCAGATGCTGTACTGGGGAGGGACCAAAAGGTTACCTTGTCACAGGTGGGAAGTGCATCAGGAGGTAACCTCACCCAAAGTAAAGCCAAACCCGGCTCACTGAAGGACAGGCAAGGAGAAGAGGTTCATTCTCTGCTTCTCAAATGCACACCTTCCCCACCTGTACTCTGAAAGAGTGAGGTGGGACAGCTGCTCTTCAAGGAATCTGGTAAACAAACCTGGGGCACAGTCAGGGTTCTTCAAACTCCCTTTAAATGTTGACGAGACAGCACAACTGCCCAGTTTGCTGCAGACCTGTGTAAGAAATGTCCTTGGTAAGCACGTGTGGCTGATTGGGAATTGCATATAACCAACTACTAAATTTCAAATTTAGTACCTGAAGAAAAATACTAGATTAAGCAATTAGGAATTTCAGAGGAATTGGAAATGCAGGAAGACTTAAAATGCTAATTTGGGTAAATAATGGCTGGAGGTGTGCAGCAGCCTGTGATATTTTTGAGATGATGCTGCTTCTTTTCCTCCACGAGCACCATCAGTGGCTGTGTGCCCTGTTAAGCATTCCTTGGCAGCAGGAGGAACAGATGCAGGACATTCCTGCAGCCTGTTTGAGAGTGTAATGCCTCTCAAAACCTTCAGAGATGTTTTACAGTGCTGCTGAAATCTATGAGACAGCCCTGAGGATGCTGGCCTCATGTGAACTACTTTGACCTTCTTTTGTACCTCTAGAAATCTGTCTCTTAATGCTCAAATGCTGTCTCTTAATGTTCAATCTCTCAGCCATTCTTTTTCCCCAGGACATTAGAAAATAATGAATATTCTGTGATCATATCTTGTGCTCCCAAAAAGGAGGTAAAAAGGTTTTGGAGAGATTGGAAAGAGGAAGCTAGAAAGAAAAAAATAAAAAATAAATGAGCTGCATCTGTCTGAGAGTTTCTATGTCTCAGTCTCTCCCTGCTTGGTACATTTGGGTCTGTACCTCAGACTGTTGGTAGATCTGCCTTGTCACCCTTGTCACCCTTAATGCTGTTTGTGAAGGAGCATTTGCCTTTCCTTTTCCTTGTGATCCCTCTTGTTTTCTGCTCCTCTAGCTTTATGGCCGATACACAGACAAGATAACAGATAACATTTCAGACAAGGAAGCAGCAAAACTACTGAAGAAACAGGCCCAAAGGAACCATGGAAGGCCCCTGAAACGGGACAGTCAAGTACAGATCAAAGAAGAGCACTATTCCAAATGTCAAGGTAGGGAAAATTCATGTTTCCTCACCCTATTGGCAGATATTAGGCAGGCCAGCAAAAGGGATGGGATTTAAGCAATTGTGACTAGGGAGAAGCAGAGAGGGAAGGAAAAGGAATCTAATCTCATTGGGCTGAAAAAACTTTTCTGTGTGAGCTTTCATCTTAGAGAAAATGTATGTTTGGAATTAAATAAAATCCCAAGTAAACAATTTTTTTCCACAACAGAGCTCTGTAAAGGGAGGAAAAGGACCTCCTTGTATAGTGCAGTGCTGCTAGTGTCCAAGATGCTAAACTCCACTCTGTGTCCTGCACAACCCCACTCCCCCTTTTGAAAATATTTTTTTAAACTACATAAGATGTTACAGAACTGTGTGTGATAGAGGGATGGGTATCAGTCTTTCAACATGAAGCTCGTGATGCCTGCAAATAAATCCTTGTTTTAATCAGTTCTCAGCACAGGAGAGACAGACACAGCTTCATCTATATTTACTCAGTTTTTTGTGGTTGACTCTTCCCTCCACAGACTGTGCTAAACGCATGCAGAAATATGTCACCAAGAAGCTTGGAGAGGACTGGATTTTCTTGGTTCTGTTGGGTCTGGTCATGGCGTTGGTGAGCTGGGGAGTGGATTATGCCAGTGCAAAGACCGTACAGGGTGGGTCCCATTCAGGTGTTGCAAAAGCAGCCAGTGAATTATATTAATGTTTTACAAAGCCCAGTGACCAGTGTTGCTCCTCCTTTAACATCACTGTCCCATCCTCTACCCTTGCTGCTTGGGAAGTTCGAAGCCTTGGTGATGTAGTAAAGGTTATCTAGGGAGAGGCTCTTAAAAGGGATGGCAGGGGTAGAAACAAGGGATATGTGTATGATGAGTCAAAGACAAACAAGTATTTTGAATCCCTTTTCTCTCTGCTCCCTTGAATAAGCAGGAGCACAGGGAAGTGTTACTGTGGCCTTTGCAGTTATAATGCTTCCCTTTCTCCCCAGGCATATTCAGAACATGGGCAGTGGGGAAGAAGGGGATCTTAGATGTTCTCCTGACACTGTTTCTGCTTTTTACCTAGTTTTTGTTCTTTCCAGTTTTTACTTACCTAGTACCCTGAATTTTTCTGCCATGTGGGCATTGTGGTACCCTCTCCTTTTGCCCTTTTCACAAAGATCTCCTACTCACTGTCGTGTATCCCTTCCCTACATTTTTCCTGTGGTCTGTCTCCCTGTGGCAGCTACAACAATTACAAGATCTTTCAGCCCCCATCTCAGTGTGCACACACACACACCCTGCTAACTGCACTGCTCCTCTGTCCTTACCCTCAGTGTCCCAATCCTGACTGGCACACACACACCCCCCAACCTTTTTCCTCTTGGCTGCTGCAATTCCTCAAAGCTCCCAACATTCCTTCTGCCCAGTGTTCCTCCCTCCAGAGTTCCCCCATCTACCAGGTGATTGGGATAATATACTCTGAGGGTTCCTGTCCTTTATACTCCCTGCAGCTGAGTCCTTTGGGGTTCTTTTCCCTTTTCCCCTGCCGAGTCTCAGCCTCTGCTAAGGTTGTGTGGGGATCAAGCTCAGGCAGGGAAGATGCAGTTGCAGAGGAGCTGCAGTTCAGTTTGGATTCTCAGCAGCTCATGTTGTTGTACGTGGCTGAGCAATGGTACCACTGCTGTTTTAATAGCTGCTGGCACAGCTTCCATTCTGCTGTTCTAGAAGGGAAATCACAACCAGAGCACTTAAACTAGGGTTTTTTTAAATGAAGGAATGATTGGTAGACCACTTTATTGTCCTTCAGAACCCCCATAAGACCCTCAGACTGCCAGACTGTCAAATGAAGACACTGCACAATGATTTGTCCTCACAGCTGCACGTAACACACCTCTTTTTATGCCACACTTGTGCACAGGTATTAATAGTGTCCTCTGTGCATACCTGCAGAATTCCTGCTTTACTGGGGGACTCGCACTCAAAATAAGTCTTGTTCTTAGAAGAGGAGCACGGGGGCACCATTTCTGAAGGAGATTTAGCGCAGCCATGTTTAGCGTGTGATTCTGTGATGTTTCCCAGCCTGTTTGGAGCAGCTGTGGTTGCTGACAATTCCTCTGTTTGTGTGTCTGCAGCCTACAAGTGGACATACAGAGCGCTGTACCCGAGTGTCCCTCTGCAGTACGCGGTGTGGGTCGCCTTCCCCCTCGGCCTCATTCTCTTTGCTGCCAGTTTCTGCCACTTCGTCTCTCCGCAGGCTGTTGGTGAGGGCAGAAGGCATGGCAAGATCTGTTTCTGTCTGTCTCGTTTTTCTTGCTCCACTCTGCCTGCGGGTTTTGTTCATCCCCGGCTCTGATGTTGTTTTCAGGGTCTGGGATCCCAGAGCTCAAGACCATTATGAGGGGAGTGGTCCTCAAGGAGTATCTCACTCTCAAAGCTTTTGTGGCCAAAGTTGTTGCTCTCACAGCTGGGCTTGGAAGTGGCATGCCTGTGGGGAAAGAGGTAAATATTACTGATACTGTGTGCAGTAGTGACCAGGGTCTGGAAGGTGAGAGCTGTCTGTGAAAGAAGAATCTATAAATGTTTTCTTACTTTCACCATTCCTCTTCTCAAAGCTCTGCTCTTTCCAGTAGCACCTATCTTTCACTGGCCCTTTTCCTTCCTCTTTCAAAGACGTGTTATAGGAATCATCAAAGAACTCAAGTCAGGTAGTCTCTGAGAGGGAAAAATATTAACTGGAGATATGAGAACTGAGGAAGATTGGAAGGTCTATAGCACAAATCTTATGAAGAGCTGCTGAGGGGAATGGGGTTGCTTAGTCTGGAGAAGAGGAGGCTCAGGGGAGACCTCACTCTCTATAACGTCCTGACAGGAGTTTGAAGCCAGATGGAAATCAGTCAATTTTCACAGGTAATCAAAGACAAGACAAGAGGAAATGGCTTCAAGTTGCACCAGGCAAGGTTTAGACTGGATATTAGGAAAAATTTCTTCAATGAGATTGTGGTCAGGCATTGAAATGGGCAAGTGGTAGAATCAGTGTTCCTGGAAGAGTTCAAAAGGTATGTGGTTGTGGCACTTGGGGACATGGTTTAGTGGTGAACACAGTGATGCTGCATTAAAGGTTTGGTTCAATGATCTCACTGATCTTTTCCAACCTTAATGGTTGTATTACTGGCTGAGATGGCCAAAGAGGAATTGAGGCCTGAAGGAGCTATATGGTTGTCAGTAACCAGAGGACAATGCCCTCTGATTTTCTTCTCCTCTTCTCTTGCAGGGTCCTTTTGTGCATATTGCCAGTATCTGTGCTGTGGTACTCAGCAAGTTCATGTCCATCTTCTGTGGGGTGTATGAGGTAAGGCACATATCTCTGCACACAGTTCTTCCACAGGCTGAGCCCCTGAGACAGCCAGGACAGTATGGCTAGGCCATGGAACACAGAGGGAACACACAGATTGGTGTTTTCTGTACTGCAGTAAAATACAAACTGAACAAACACAGTGCAGTGCCAGACATAACAGAACAAATAACCGTGCAGGACCACCAACATTACCCAGAAATTACACGGAGACTGGTTAGGAGTGTGTGTTTGACAAGTTTTCAATCTCCTGAGCGATGCCTTTGCACTGTGATCATTGACTGTATGAAAAATGTAGCTGCAGACAAAGATCAATTTGTCTTTAAGCCAAATTTATACAGCACTGCTAATTATAGACACTGACACCGTCTCTATGCTTTTGCTGTTGCAGAACAGCCTCTGCAGGCTGATCACCGTATTGACTGGTTGTATAAAAAAATCTATTTACTGCACATATAGATAAATGTAGGAATTCCATTATGTGCAGGCTCTCAGCAGAAAGTGACTGCGTAATACAACTGGAGGTGCTGTTTCACTTGAGTAGATGCTGTCTGTACACAAGGACCAGATGTCACTGCTGGAGACCAGCTGACAGCACTAAAGACTGCACTAAAGTGTGTAGAGCCTATTTGTGATAGAGATGGCTGACTGTGCTGCTGGCTGTTGCTTATTTTCATTGTTCTGGGTCCTAACCCCGTGGCTTTGCTCCCTCTAACCCCAGCATGCCCGTCTGTGGCTGCTCTCCCTGTTCCAGAATGTGCAGCTCGACCTCCCGGTGCCGGCTTGCGCAGTTGGAGTTGGATGTTGCTTCAAGGCTCCTCTTGGAGGCAAGTGTCTTCCCACACGTGACATTTCATGTGCAGTTCCTTTGACCTCTTGCTGTGAGACGTCCTGCTCCCATCAAAGGTTCTCCACAGAGAGCTCTCCACTCCAGCAACACGAGTTCTTTCTTTCCACGTGTAACTGGTGGCAGCGAAGGGACGGGAAGGTTACAGGACAAGTGACACCTATTTATTTAAGTGCTGATTTCTAATGATGCAGCTTGTTCAGTCCCTGGCAGCCATGAACATTGTTCTACCTAGAGAGTGCCAAGGGCTGTCCAGAAAGTCATAAAGGATCAATTAGAGAACAGAAGTGAGAAAAAAAAAAAAAAAATCTTATAAGAGGCAATGGGCAAAACTTGCAACAAGGAACATTTTGACTCTGTTAAAGGAAATTATGTTCTCTTCTCCCAGGGGTGGTCCAGCATTGATATAGGTGTTCAGAGTGCCCAGGGAATTTCCACCCTTGGAAATGTGCAAGACTCACCTGGAGAAGAATCTGATCTAGCCTTGAAATTAACAGAACAAACAGCTCTCTGAGCAGAGAGACAACTCCAGTGGTCCCTTCTCAATTTTGCATGATCCCACTTGGAGGAAAAATTTGGAAATATATGTCTCTCCATGCATTTATCTTCTGATTCACTGAATTTCTTTAAACAGAGGCACATGACAACTTCTTCCTAAAGCAGTGGGAATATATTAATAAATAATTTGTCTTCATTTCGCTTCCTCCTCTCCCCATGTGCTGCCCTGAACATCTTTGCATGGTTATTGTGCCCAGAAGTGTGAGGAGTTTTTAAATGCTGTGGTTTTTTTCTAAGTTGGCTTTAGTTCTTTCATGCACTACTTTCCTGTTAGTCTTCAAATGGATGAGTTAGCTGACAAATGCAACATGGTCTTGCATCAACAGTAATACTGATCTTTACTCTGATTGACTATTTAAAAAAAAAAAATTAATCAAGGAAGGAACACAGTTTATCAGCTACAGATTAGAGGTGCTTCAGTTGATAGTTTGAGAAATTATGCCAGAAAGAAAATCAGGCTAAGCAAGAGAGAGGCTGAGAACTGTGCATATGTGGGCAGTCTAGCAAGATGTAGACAGCCTGAGCTGAAGCCTAAGGCTTCAAGGCAAAATTTGTCAGTCTGCCAAAAGCCTTGAGAGAAAGCAGTTGCAGAACCAAGGATCAGACCACAGTCAGGTGGAACCATTGGAAGTATACAGGAGAATGGTATGTCTTAATGATAAAATAAAAAAAGCAAAGAAACCCCAACCCCCCAAAAAACTGCTGCAGAAGTCTATGCTTTTTGGTTCTTTCTCTGAGCCTGGAATTGCCATAGTCTCAGAAACTCCAGGATGCATCATACACAGATGACTGGGAGATGCTAGAGAAGAAAACAGGGAATGATCTAACTGCTGCCTTTGGTAGATAAAGGAGATGTTGGACAAAACAGCCAGAATCTTCTCAGGGGACAGTGAAAGGACAAAGAGATAACAGGCACAACTTGCAACAAGGGAAATTCTATCTAGGCATGAAAAGATTTTCTCCCCTTGTCCCCAAGGTGTGGCACAGGTGTCAAGAGATGCTGGGGAATCGCTGCCCTTGAGGGTGTTCAGGGCTGCCCTGGCAGCTCATCCTGAGCACCCTGATCCTATTGCTCTTGATCTGACCTTGCAGTTAGCCCAGTTCTGAACAGAGAGAAACACTCAGAAACACAGGACTAAAACTTGCTGTGAGTCTGTGATAACGTTGTTGGATGGGAACAAACAGGATGTTATCATAGTTTCTGTAGCCCTAGTTCCTCTTTTGGATTTACACCACATTGCCAAATGTGATTTCCATTACCTGGAAGTCATGTCATCTTCAGCTGACCTTGGTCCAGGATATAGCTTGCAGCTTCACTTCATGATGCCCTGGTGTGTAACTTCTTGGTGTTGTTGCAGGTAAATACCACCCGGTGTATTAAGGAGGACAGACTTGAAAAGCCAGTTTAGCCCCTAATAAAATGCAAATGATACCCAGTCTCTTAGGAAGACTCTCCTTTCCATACCTTCCAATTACAATTTTTATTGTTATGACCATTTTCACTAGGACAGCACAAGGCTTTACTGGGTGATCTGTCACCCACTCACCTACCCAGCTTGGGAGAACCTTCAGCATCACACTCTGCTTTGGACATGCCTATGCCTTGTGCACACTGAGTCACAGGGTAGGTTTTTTGAGGCATTCTGTGGCACATGTGCATCCTGAGATTCCCTGCCAAAGTAAAAGTGATGGAGCGAAACCCACTTATGCTCCTTCTAGCCTCTGGAGGATTTTCCATGAGACATTTCTTCCACAGTGACAGAAATGTGTGTGTTTCAAAGGAAAATGAGATGCTGCCTTCTTCACGTTTCTTGAATGTATGATTCCAGGTATCTATATGTCTGTCCTGTGCCAGGTTTTACCTTTTCAATATTTTGAAGCCATCCAGAAGGGAGAAGTAAGATAAACATAGCTGTAACTCTGAGACTGGCAACAGAGCTGGGTGACATCATGCAGTCATACCTGCCAATTTTGTTACTCACTCTCTGTTTTCTCTTCTTTCTTCTGTTTGTCTGTCTCTCTTTGTCTCTTTCACCAGTAGCAGCCCTATTATTACACGGATGTCCTGACTGTGGGGTGTGCTGTGGGTGTTGGCTGCTGCTTTGGGACACCACTTGGAGGCAAGTGGCTGTTCTGTTTCCTTTTCCTCAGGTACCTTAAATCCTCTCCCGCCTAGTCCTCTTCTCCTCTCTCCCTCTCCTGCACCACACTTTTGATGTGATATTTACTTTGGACAGAGACATCTACCTTTAGAGTTTTCAACCTCCCCAGCATCTCTGGCAGTCTTTTTTCCACATGTTTTCCACTTTCTGGAAGCAAGAGGAAAAGGCTCTCTAGAGCAGTGGTCTCCAAATTGAGCTGTGCTTATCCACGGGGTGCACAAGGCAATCTGTTTGGTGTGGGGAGGAAACACCAGAATTTCTACATTTTTAGTATGTAAAGTACTTGAAAAAGTAAATATATTTAAAATCACTAATATTAAGTATTTGTATTGGCAGTGGTACCCTAATGCACATTTGGCCACTTGTCACGCAGAGTGCATGAGGTGTAAAGTTGCTCTCAAGGTGGAGGGCTGACCATGGTACCCCCTCAATCATTTAATCTCTTTCAGCATATTGCAATGAATTGCAATCAATGTGTGCCCGCACTGGATTAAGTGGATTTATGGATTATATTATCTAGCGTTAACTAAACTGATCCTCAAAAATTGGAGAAGTGACTTTAAGATGTTCCTGCAAAGAGACTGTGGGTTGTAGATAATACTGATAATGTGAGCACAGAGAAATTACAAGAAAGTGGCAGAGCTCACACTTCCAGTACAGGCCCTTAAGTCTCATTATGAGGTACAAACAATGGCCAGCTAACCAGATCTGAGAGGAAATCAGATAAAAAAGGATTAAAATCATCAAAGGTTATTTTAAATGTGAAATTACCTCTGCTGTCATTAATGATGATCCTTACCCTATGTGTGTATCATGCTTTGAGAAGTTCACTAATGAGGGTATGAAGCCATCAGAATTAGCAAGATATTTAAAATCTAGGCATCTGGAACATGAAGGCAAACCTTTAAAATTTTTTCAGTGATGTTTCAAGCCGTGTTCCATTCAATCCAATACTTCCAAGATTTCACTGAACCTAATGACAAATGTGTAGAAACTTCGTTTGAGGTTTCTTGCTTCAGCAAGAAAGAGAAAATGCCACACAGCACAGGGGAACCACTTGTTCTTCCTGCCATAAAACATAAAAATAGCTGCGATAGTACACAGAAAGCAATAGAGCAGCAAACTAAACTGTGTTTCTTCATCAGTAAACACTGCTGGAAGAAACTTAGTGGACATGGCTTATTGTTTGAAGAAACAAGAGTCTGTACAAATTACACAGTAGCAGCTGGATTAAAGTACAGATGTTTATAAAATGCCTCAGATGATAGTATTTCCCAGATTCTGTTTCATTAGTGAAATGCAGAACTTCTTTCTGTGAGACACTGAAAGGAATATCTACCACAGAAGCTGTATTCTCAACAGGAAATTACTTTTTTAACAAAAAAAAAATGTTTTATGGGAGGGATCGGCAAGTGTAAGAACTGGTGGAACAGAATAAGAGAAGAATTGGGGGGGTAAGGTTACCTAGACACCACTACACCTGGAATTTGTGCACTCCAATGTTCACAGATTTTCTGATTTTATTGCAGCAAAGAAATGGGAGCCAGACATGCACAAAGTGCTACAGGATGTTGTTGATGTGGTTCATTTAATAAAAAGACCCTGAAAGGGTAGAATCTTTACAATATTTCATGAAGAGATGGGAAATGACCATGAAAATCCTACAGGCATTTGCTGATTGTCTGATAGCAACTTTAAAGCAGAACAGAATTTAAAATCCAGTTGCACCTTTTTTCTTTTGCTGATCTTTTCTGTGATGACAAGTGCCTGTCAGTAGATTGCTACCTAGAAGTTATTTTTGAAAAAGTAAACATACTTGATGTACTTCAAGGTGAAAGTGATGTTCTAACACTGGGTGAGAAACTGCTTTTCAAAAGAAACTTGTGGAGGTTTTGTGAATCTGTTGCCAAATACAATGTGTCTTAGCTACAAAAACTCTCATTATATATATATATTCAAAAAACTTGAAAACAGAAATTTCTACCTTTTAAAAAGTCTTCAAGATCATGAGTTTCAGTGGATTTTGAACCCACTTGTTAAAAATATAAAAATTCAACATCTTCTGATTATTTTGCAAGAACAACTGATTGACATCAGGGAGGATGAACATTTACTATCCAATTTCAACAAAATCTGTGCATAGGTGGTGGGTGGGATTGAAAAAATAGTATCAGGATTTAGCCAGTACAGCCAAAGATACATTTCTTGCATTTGGATCTTTGTGTCTTTGTGAGATATTGTTTTTAGACCAAGTATCAAAACAATTGAACATAGAACCAGACCTCTGAATCCTTGTGTCACAAAGCATTAAACCCAGATTTTAAAAAATAAAGAATATTATTATTTTAGTGAGATTTTTTCCCCATTAATACATAAACCAAATTACTTTCAAAATGGCGTTTATTTCATCTTTATCTTATCCGTGTTCAATTTTTATTTTTGTGCATGTTTGATATTGTCCACAATATTTTAGTACAGCAATGCATGCATATTATTTTTAAATAAATACACATATGGGAGGGGGGGGCACATGCTCAAAAATCTTTTATTGGTAGGAGCGCATGACCGAAGACGTGTGGAGACCACTGCTCTAGAAAGCTTTTTAGAATCCTCTCTCCTGCTTCTAACATTACACTGGTGATTTTAACTTTGCTCCCTTTCCAACCCTTTCTAGGGGTTCTTTTCAGCATCGAGGTCACCTCCACTTACTTTGCTGTGCGCAATTATTGGAGAGGCTTCTTTGCAGCCACCTTCAGCGCCTTTGTGTTCCGAGTCCTTGCTGTCTGGAACAAGGATGCAGGTAAGCCAAGAGCCATTCTCGCTCTCTTTGTACAGAAGCTGCTCTGTTAACTCATCATTTTCCTGTCATTCTCAAAACCTCGATGTTTTTATGATGTTTGAGACTTCTGCCTCAACACGACTGACTTCCTTCAGCGCAGAAGGAAGGAGAAAGAGAAGGGTCTTGTCATCTTGTCAGTTGTCCAGCCCAACCTATTCCTGGGAGAGCTGGGATGTATCTAACTGATAAATGACCAAATATGAGTCCTCAGCAAACAAAAGTCCCCCTGAGGTGGGGTTTTTTTTGCCTCTACTCAAACACAGAGATATCCCGTCACACAGGATTACATCCTTGCTGGCAAACTCATGGCCTGCTTTGGTCATCTCTTGGCTAAAAACTGAGAAAATTGAGATGATTAAATGATTAGGACAGTATGGGATTGTTAGGATCTGACTGAAGGCCCTGAAAAGATAAAGCATCTCAAGTAACTGAAAAGCCTGAGAGGGACATTTGTTGCAGGCAGAAATTGCACAAGTCAGGCTTGTTCAGGAGAGCATCTCAGCCACTGTGGGCATAGGGTTTTGGCAGAAGGCTGCCATTTCTATGTAAATTTCTTCATTATGATACCTTTATCTTTTACTTGTACAGCTACATTTACTTTACTGAGCTCCATGTGGGCAGTTCGCTTGTTTAAAATTGCTATACTGTGTCTCTCTTGACTTCAGAGGGATGGATTTATTTTGGGTTTGGATATTCTCTGGAATACAGAAAATGACCACACCTTCTACCTGAATGTAGAAAGTGACTACATCTTTCTTTGTGTAGCACAGCCTAGAAGTGAGGGGTATTTAACCATTGGGTCTGTCATAAAACCCCCAAAACTCATATATTTATGTTCTTTCCAGAGAAAAATATAAGAAACTCAAAGATAACAGGAGATAATTTCATGTCCTTCACTTTGCTATTTCTCACTCCCTTCTTGGTCTCTCAAATCACTAGAAATCACTAGAAATTAGTTTAATTTCAAATCACTAGAAATTAGCTTAAAACGGAAACATCTTGACTCCTGTCCTTTCTTCAAAATTTTCCAGACAGCTTTAATACCCATATTAATGGATCCTTAAGTTCTTCTTCATTGACTGTCTAGGTTAAAAAGTTCCATTATTCAATTAGCTATGAAAAATCGTTCCTTTTCATAATTCTGTATTTTCTTTGTGTTGTCAGTCTCCTTGTCCTTGTATTAAGGAACTAGGAACTTCTCTCTAGCTAAGTAATTCATTATTTTACGATCTTTTATCATATCTGCTCTAACTTGTCTTTCATGTCTTTTCTTGTTCATTTATTTCCCTTGGAAAGTTACACACCCAGTCTCTGTTCATGCAAGGTTTTTCTATTATACCTGCTACCAGGAAGAAGCAGGTAGGGAAGTGATCACATCAGAATGACAGATGCAAATAAATTTGTATAGAATCTCACCAAAACTCTTTTATTTCTCAGACCCACAGAATCTTTGCTGCCTTCTTGATACTCACGGCTCTGTTGGCTGGCCTAACACCATTGTCTGTATTTTCCAAATGACATCTGGTTATCTGCCAACCATTCTGGTTGGCTGCTGCAGCTGGAGCCCCTCTTTGCCAGTCATGGAAGGCTGGAATTCTGCAATTTGCAAGATTTTTGTTTTACCACGTCCCAGGCTTTCATCTTATTTGCCATAGGAATTTCATGCCTTGCTTTCCTCCTGCTCCTTCTGGTTCCTTCTACACATGGCTCAGTGTTATCTTAAAGTTCAAATCTATTTTTAAGTCGACTTTCACAGTAACTACTTCCCTGTGGCTTTCTGCTTCCAACCTTGTGAGAGTTGGACAGATACTCTAAAGTAGTACATTTGGTAGCCAGTGGAGAAAAAAAGGCTTAGACATTCCATTTCAGGATGGCTCAGTCACTCAGGAAAGAGTATGTAGACAGGCTGGATTAATTTCTCTGTGGAAACCTCTCTCTGTCCTGTGGGAGTAGAGACGGAACCAAGAGAGACCCAGACTAAATGCTCTGACTGTTTTCCTTTCCTCTGGTCACCTTTGCCACCCTGTAGCAAAACTCTTTGAAGATTATTCCCTTTACTTTTTCATGCTCTGCCATTTAGTAGCTTGGACTATCTGTTTCCTAAAGCTGAATTGAGATGATCCCTTTCTTGGACTGATCTAACAGAAAAGAGGACATCTTGCTTTTCACCATCTTCCATCCCTGGCCATTCTTCTAACCCTCCCTGGTGCCATCTCTGTGTCTGCTGCTCCCCTCGATTCCACTCACTTCCCTGGCAGAGGAGTCACCCAGGGAAAGAGCAGACAGGTTTTCTGGCAGGTTTTAATGAGGCAAAGGAATTCAGAGGAGGCTGTGATGTGTCAGAGTGGGAGAGAAGAACAATAGTACAGCCTGGAGGGAAGGAACAGGGGGAAGAGACAGGGAGCAAGATCTTCCCAATCTGGATAGCAGAATGTAGTTTTAGGCTTAGCTATCTTAGGTAATGTAACCCACTGAGACCTCATTAAATTATTACTCTAAACCTAGTTCTGTCTCACCAAATAAGAAGTACTTGATGCTTCCTGCTACTACCATATGCTAGATTTTTACTGCTTCTTTTATTTCCTCATTGAACAAATAATTCCTGCATCCAGGGGAAGTTGGGATTTATATCCATCCTCACTCAGCTGCACTTCCACTCCATATTAAATTGCTAATTTATCCTTCACCTGTTGGCATACAGATGTTTACTGTTTCCACACAATAAGCCATCTCCAGACAAAAGCAGCTCAGGTTTCAACACTTCATTGTAGCAGAGCAGCACTACCAGGAGGGGTGAGCTGGAGAAGATGGGGCTTAGCTGACATTTTCCATCTCTGATTTCTAAGCCTTTCCTTGTTTTGGTACCAATTTTGAAGCTGTAACATCAGTAAAGGTCTGAGTTTTGTTTCTGGAAGGCAATCACAACTGAGAACTGTTCAGATACACAGGCACTGCTTGCCTCAGCAAAGAGACCTCTTGTCAGTAAGGACAGTAAGGATACCAGGAAGACCTTTTTTTATAGAGAAGGGATGGTAGAAGACAGGAAAAAAAAATAAAGAAAACCTTTTAAAAATCAGGGATTGTAGCTAAAATTAATGCATACATTCTCTGAAAGCAAACCTAGACCATCTAGAGTGCCAAGGTTGCGAGTGCTCAAAAATAGAACCTACTAAATCAGAGCAGTCTGCCAATGTAATAATGTATATAATGTCAGGAAACCTCACAGGAGCATGTATAAACCAATTTCCTTGTCCCCACCCCAAGCTTTTATTACATTTAACTTCTCACCTCACTATTTTCTTTTCTCCTCTACCTTTCTTCTCTCACAGTCACCATCACAGCCCTGTTCAGAACAAACTTCCGTATGGATTTCCCCTTTGATCTGCAGGAGCTGCCAGCATTTGCTATAATAGGGTAAGTTCCCAGGAAACTAATGCCTTGCTCTACAAAGTTTATAATATGCTGTGTTAGGAATTCTTCAGCCAAAAAGTTACACCCATCACTTTTAGTCACTCTGGTTGTGGCAAATAAGGCTTCTATTTGTTGGAATTATTCCTTCCAAAATGGTGCCCACGTGTCACAATGGCTAAGGAAAGAAATATGGGTATTGTTAAAGTGTTTGTTATTTCCTTTCTATATGTATTTTTCAGAAATTAAACAAAAAAAAAAAAAGTTAGTTAACTTCAGAAGTTAAACAAACAAAAAAGAAAGTTAGTCTAGCTTGGTCAAAGCTCTGGGAATAGATTTACTGAATGGCCCTTCAACTGTTTTGACATTACCCCCAAATGAACTGATCCAAGAAGTATGGCCTTCTCACATGACAAAGATGGAACAGAAGGTTTAACCTGAAGTTTCCTTTTCTCAGGATGATTATCCTACACAGTGACAAGGGTAACCAACCATAGCTAGATTCAGTGAGAATAATGGTAAATTTGGGGGAAATGAAAGAATGAACTTCAGAAAAATGAAAATGGGGAAATACCAGAGAAGAGATGATTTTGGAATTACTGTGGGGAAACATCTCTGGTTAGAGCTTGAGGGAGGCTCCAGGGAAATCACTGCAGAGCAGTAACAAAAGGAATACACTGTAGGAACAAATGCCTGTGCTGGTGTTGTAAACATATTCTGTTGCACGACCTCCATCCAAGACCAGAAATATATTTGAGGTTTTCCAGCCTATTTTATTAGGATGCCCTCTTACTAATTTACTTGAACATTAAATCAAGTGGGGTATTTTGAAGAAATCAGATATATTGAAAAATCTGTGAATACAGATACAGGAGCTTTTGCTAGTAACATGTATTCACTTTGTTCTTCTCCTTAAACAGACTTGCCTAATGAACTTGGAGGAATCTGTTGGTTTAGATTGGCAGGGAAAAACATAATCCTTGTGATTTTACAGCTGGTTGTTAGAATGCAAAACTTCTTGTCACTATGTTTTTGGACAGAGTTGACAGAGCTGGCTTTTTTCAGCATTGCACATAAGCTAGGAAAAGAATATATGACAACTGCAAAATGCTTTCAAATGCCTGTGTGGCCAGTGTGGTCTTTAAATTAAAAAAACAACACCAAAAGCTTAGATAATCTTGGACAAAGTCCTGATATCATCTTGGAATGCTCCAGATTCTCTTAAACATTAAGTCTCAAAGTTGAACTCTCTTTCTACTTAATATATTTCTTCACTTTCAGGTAGGACAAGCACTGCCAACAGGTAGATCTTGTTTTTCTGTGTCAGAAAATGTTAATGTACAGAAGGAGCACTTCGAGTTTATTGATAAATTGATAGATATGAATTGAGAGATCTGTATTTTATTATAAAGTATTATAGAGCAATTCAGTTGACTGTGCAATCTTTAGGTTTATATTGCCTGGGAGACTCATCTATTTTAAATACTGCTCTAATCAGTGCTGGCTTAAAATATTTAAGAGTAATTAATTGAACATGTTTGTCTGTGAGAAGCTTTATATTTAGTTTAAATGTGTTTCTGTGCAATTTTTAAATGATAAAGCAGGATTCTTTTCAATGTACAATGCTGTAAGTATACTAAATTAATAATTGAATTATATTTAGCAAAAGCATACATAACATGTAACAAAGCAAAAGTCCATTAATTTTAGAAATTAATAGAATGAAAGTATTAAGTGTTTATCCTCAGTACTATATGGGTTAATTACTTGCCACATAAAACAAGGCTTCCCCTTACTAATTCTAAATGCAGTCTTTTTTCAATCTCCCTTTCTGGGTTTTTTTCATGTTTGAGAATTAGGTTCTATCTATCCAAGTCTCATTAAGCTACAGAGCCTAAGGATCACACCAATTCTTAGACAAGCATAAGCCTAAGTGATTAGGATCACAGAGATGATATACTTTGCTTTAGGCACAAGAGTTTCTACTACTATTAGTAATTGTAGGAACATAATTTTACTAAATCAGACTTAAAACTTCCTTCATTTTTACTATCTTCTGTTCCAACCTGGTGTTTAAGTTCTGACAATACTGGCCTTTGCCTGGTTGCTATTCACGAGCCCCCACTGAGAACTGTCAGTCTCTTTTTATAGATTATTTTATAGATTTTTTTCCCCTCTCACAAGGAGAAAATTAGTAAAATGGTAGTGTGTATGACAAAGAGGTCCAAAATAATTTCTCCCCTTTCAACAGGGAGTCAATATCTTCAAATGAGCTGCTGTAGGAATAACCCTCTAGGTGACATTCAAAAGACTTCACAAGCAGCTGAAGATTAAACCACTTAAACTCATTTTCTTGGTTGGTGGCTTGTGTATTATCTGTTGTTTGGCATGATTTTATTCCTTTTTCTCTGTTTTAGCATATGTTCTGGATTCCTTGGAGCCTTTTTTGTTTATCTCAATCGCCAAGTGGTCCTGGGCATCCGACGTCATAAAGCTCTGAGCCAGTTTCTCACCAAATAGTGAGTGCTTGTGAAGATATTCTCTTTAGAGACCAGATTCTCACACCCTACTGGTGTTGGATAGTAGCAAATGCTTTCTGGAAGACTTATTTAATGTGTAAGACAGTGAAAATATGAGAAACTGCTCCTATATGAGAGTAAGATCTCTGCAACCATCAAGAGAATTTTTCCTGCACTGGATTTTTCTCTTTTGATCAGCCTCCATAGTTTCAAAAAGCTTTTTTGATTCAGAAGGGAGACTCTGCAATATTTGTTAAGAGGATAAGGCAAATTATTTATTGGACAGAGAATGTTTTTAATTAGAAAGTCAATGATCATGCTTCTTAAAATCACACTGCTTCTGGTTTGTTTGGTTTTTTTAGGATCTGTGAAAAATCCAACATTATTTATAGTTCAAGAAAATACGGCTGAAATCTAACTATGTTTTTAAAGCATACATTTGTTTTTTTAATCAAAGTGTTGGTAAATATGTAAGAAATGTGTTCCATTCTTATGAACCAAAAGCTCTAACTGACAGTAACCAAATGGTGTGAAATGCAGCATGGAAGAGAAAATCCAAAACAAAATAGAAGTCTTGACAATAAAGTTTTTACAGGACACTTGAGGATACTGTGTTCCCCTCTCTAATAAAGGCCTAACCTGCAAAGTTTATACCTTGAACAAGAAATGGTGGCTAGCTGTAAATGTCTTCAGTCTCTTTACAGAAAAAATCTAATGCTATGAGAATTTTTGAAGTCGAGAGGCATGGAGGACTTTATTTCTTACCTAGTTGCAGGCCTGACCAGAAGAAAACCACCAGATAAACAGAAGTTCAAATTATGTGAAGCGTCAGAGTTTACCCAGACACCCAGCCTGGCACTGGGCAGAGCAGTAGGAAAACACAGAGGGCTTCAGCCTTTGTCCTGCTGTGTCCCACTGGCCTGGCACTGCTACACCCACTGGCACCAAGGACACCTTCCCCAGAATGGTGACACTCAGCAGTTGAGTGGAAAGAGAAGCAGTTTTCCCCGTAAGAATTAATTCACCTGGGCGTGCCTGCAGAAATGTATGAAAACCCCTACAGTTAAATACATTGAAATCCACTAGGAGAGGATACATTGCATGGAGGGTGAAGAAGCAAGACTGTCATAATCAGGACAAATGAGGAAAGCAGTGGCTTTTGCTACACCACTGCAAACACACATTCCACCTACGTGCTCGAGTTCGTGCGTGTTGTACATCCCACTCTTCCACCTCTCCTATTCCATTAATTCTGATGGAGAAAAGGGTTTTGCTGACAGGTAAATTAGGAATTTATCTAGGAATTATGACGAGCAGGGCATTAAGCTGCAGGTAACAGCATTCCAAAGCAATGGATACAAATGCAGAGAGGCTTCACAGCAATAGCATTCCTAGTCCTGAAGTGATGGTGCTACACGAACAGAATGTGAGGCCACATTGTGATTTCTTTCTTTCTTTTCTTTTTTTTTTCTTTTCTTTTCTTTCCAGCCGACTGATATACCCTGCAGTTATAACCTTCTGCATAGCATCTGTGACATTTCCTCATGGATTTGGGCAGTTCATGGCAGGGGAGGTGAGACTGCAAAGTGTATTACCCATTCTGTGCAGTTCTTTGGAATGTTATCTCCTTATCCTCTGCCCTGACAACCTTGTGTCAGGGAAAAGGGAAGAGCGTTACTGGAGGAGTTTGGACTGAGGAGGCACTATATGAGCTCTGCTACCTCCTTCATAGAAAACTTGGAAAAGGTCTTTTCTTCTAAGCAAATAATAAGGAAGATGTTACCCCATGTGTAAAAGTAGTTATCTTTTCACCTGTTCCAGTAAAGTTCTGTCTCTCTTCCCAAAGATTAAAAATGTGAATTAAGTCTCATAGTCACAAATTACCACAGTAAAAATCTCCTCTGCTTCCTCGTAACAGAGATAAAATATTTACTCCATCTAATCTCATGACTCATACCTGGTATTTTGCTGTTTAGTTGATGCCACGGGAAGCCATCAGCACTCTCTTTGATAACTATACCTGGATCAAACACTCTGGAGACACCCAGATCCTGGGGAAATCTGCTGCCTGGATCCATCCTAAAGTCAGTGTCTTCGTCATCATCCTGCTCTTCTTCCTCGTGAAGGTAGGAAGCCCAGCTCCAGTAACCCTTCCCACTCAGACTGAATGTTCTTCCCTTTTGTAAATCAGACTGTGATGTGCCACTGAGGACATGCTGGGTATTGAATGGAGCTCTACAGCTGCAATGGATTTCTACATCTTCTGATGTGATGTTTGTCCATCTTGAATGACCATAACTATTAGGGAATAGTTTCCTTAATTTAATGGCCTTTTCGGCTCCCTAGGTCATCCTCCTCATGCATCCTCCTGAATGACCTTTGGTATTCCATGTAGCAGCTGGTAGGGAGGACTAAATCAGGAAAGATTTCTCAAGTTCCACAAAAATAAATACTAAAGAACTCTCAGATAATTTATGTTTGATCCAAATGAAGTCTGATACAGTCTATTTGGTATTCCTGACTTCAGATAGGAGACAATAGGAATAGGCAGGCACAATCTATAGTTGTGTGAGAATCAAGGATTTATTAGCAATCCATCAAAACTTGATGGAGAAATGCAGCTGGGAGCAGTTTTGCTCACTTCCCAGAAAGCAACAGCAGATTAAAAATTCAGAGCTGACATGGTGTGTGGAAGTTGCCACTGTTCAGCCTCTGAAAGGATCAGCTGTGTAATTGACACAGGACAGAGAAAAAAAAATACTTTTGAAAGAAGAAAACATCATATTCCAATGTTCAAATTAAAAGTACCAAAAAGAAGGTTTTCCTAAGATGGAAAAAATATATATATATAAAAGGATAAAAGTATATTAGAATAGGTGCTAATTATTTTGATATTTATTTATTGCAAAGGGGCAGAAGAGCTGAGGCCACCTTGCAATGTCAGTTGAAAATTTCAGTAGATCAAGAACAGCTATTAGTGACTGACAACAGTTTCCACCTCAAGTAAAGCAATCTATCAAATTTCTGACAGGTAGTTAAGGTTTCTCCTTCTGTGGTGATTCTTCTTACAGTGTACCAAGCAGAAAAGATCTCATTTACTTGAAGAAAAGAGAACTGGAGAAGAGGAGCGGACTATACGGTGTGTCTGCCCTGAGTCCACCTGTTTGCTTTTGGAAGAGCTGTACCCTCAGTCACTAGATTCACTGGCATTGTCCTACTAACTAAAGGCTTTCTCTACTCCCTAGATAACTGCTCTTGATTTTCTTCTGGATGTATTCAGCATTGGGATAGACCACATAAACAAGAAACCACTATTTTGACTCTGGGCAAAGGCCTGGCCTGATTCTCCACTGCAGCACAGTCAGTTTTCAGCTGTATTTGGCCAAGTTTGGTATTGCAGAGACAGAGCTCAGTTAGTGGAACTGCACCTCAACAGCTTTCTAGTCTCTGTAGCCAGGCTGGGCACAGAGTGGGGCAGCAGGAAATGCTTCTGCTGCTCAGTAACAACTGCACCCTCTGCCTCTGTTCTAGTTCTGCATGGCTGTTATTGCCACCACGATGCCAATCCCCTGTGGAGGCTTCATGCCTGTTTTCGTATTAGGTGAGTTTCAGTTTTGTTTTGCAGCATGTTCACCTGACAGGTGGAGAGCACAGGAGACTGCCTACACACCCAGCAGGGTTCACCTGGTGTTTGAGGGGTCATCACTTGATGTCTATGACACCCTCATTAGCAGTCCATAGACCAGCCTCTGGGTCTCTGCTTTTGACATTTCCTCAACCCCCCAAAACAAAATGCCAAGTAGGTAATCCCTACCCTTTTACAGAAGGAAAGTCACACTTAGGGAGACATGCTGAGCCATTGCCTTCTAATCTCTATTCCTCTTCACTTACAGAGAAACTTCCATTCTACAATTAATAGAAGTTGTTCCTTTCACCCTTTAAGCCAGCCAGAAGAGATAACCTCAAAACTAGTACCCACCATGTAACCTACCACTTACTCCTTTCTTCTGACTGAAATATGTTAACATAAAAAGTTTATTGACTTTTAACTGGTTTTAATTCCAATAACAAACAGAAAAAAATTAAAAGGATAAAGAAAGTTAAAAGAATATGATGCTAATGTTAAGAAAGAGAGGCTGTATTAGACTGAACTATACAAGATCAGCATTAAGTACCCACAACTCTCAAATGGAAAGCACCTCTGAGCTCTGGCAGGCAGCAACTGAACATTAGGCAGTACCATGCCCTTGCAATGATGAAGGCTAAACAACATCAAGGCTGGATTAGGAAAAGACCTAGACAGCAATGCAAAGAAATAGGTTTTTTCTATGCATTCAGCATTTCAGATACAGTTCTGGAACACTGTGGCATTTTGTGTCCACCAATCCAGAGATCCTTGCAGACTTGTAAAACTTGCCAGACCAAGACCTGGATGATTCCATCTCACTTTGAAATTAGCACTTTTCTGAGCAGAGGTCAGAACAAGACCTCCAGAAGTCCCTTCCCACACAAAAACATTTCTGTAAACTGTGATTCTAATGTTTAGAATCCACAGAATGAGAGTCTAAAGGACCTCAACTGTGATCTGGACTGACATACACAGTCTGAAATATATGTCCTCCAGCCTGGGAATCACAGCCACTGCTGGGCCTGGGGTGCCCAAGTGAATGAACGAGGGATCATCTGTATTTACCAATCTTTGTACCCTTTTTTCCTCTTGGAGTCTAACTTCTGTATTTTGTAGCTGAGAACTACTCTCTAGCTACATCCAGCATCATCTCAATGTCAGTTTTGCCTTCGTTTAGAAAATATTCAAGTGACTGCCCAGCACAGCTGCACAGCGCAGACTGGATGTTCCTTAAATGTTAATTCCGTAACTGTCAGTGATATTTTTCAGGTGCTGCATTTGGACGCCTCATTGGGGAAATCATGGCATCTCTTTTTCCCAACGGGATCCTCTTTGACGACATTCTTTACCAAATCTTACCTGGAGGGTATGCTGTCATTGGTGAGCCTCCACGTCCTCCTTTTTCCTCACCTGCTCCCACTGCCGTGATTTTCATGCGGTTGACATGACATGCTGTTTCTACGTGACAGCCTTCTTCTCTCCCTCTCCCTTCTCCTACCTGGGAAAGGTGCAGCAGCCCTGACGGGAGCAGTGAGCCACACTGTCTCCACCGCTGTCATCTGCTTTGAGCTGACGGGTCAGATCTCTCACATCCTGCCCATGATGGTGGCTGTCATTCTCGCCAACATGGTGGCCCAGAGTTTGCAGCCCAGCCTCTATGACAGCATCATCCAGGTGAAGAAGTTGCCCTACCTGCCAGACCTGGGCTGGAATCACATAAGGTAGAGTAGCAAAGCAGGTGGAAAGAGGGAGTGGCAAAGAAATAAAGCAGGAGGGGGTTAAGACCACCACAGGGGAATAAAAGGTTGTTCCTACAAAGGAATTAAGAAGGCAGAATAGACCTGCAGTAAGACAAAACAGCTGTTGGAGTAGAATTAGGTTTCATACACAAAAATGGAGAAAAGTCCTCTTTTTTTTTTTTTTCACTGAAAGCACAAATTTGAAGCACCTGCAATGTTACTGAATTTGTATCATTTCCAAATTGCTTCAGCTTAAAAAATTAAAAATCAGGAGTCTCATTTATCTAAATTCAGTGGGATTTGGATAGCTTTTCCCCAGTAAATTTTTGAAATACTTTATTTGGATATTTTGCTTGAAGCAAAACTCAGTTATTCCTATAAATATCTCCCTCTCTAGAGTATGTATCATACACATAGGTATGTAGATAAAAACCATCTATACATGTGTGATATATGTGCGTGTTTTATGGTGAGGGGTAATGGAGAGGAATACAACTGTAATGGAAATCCAGTTAATCTGTGTTTATCCTCTTGGAAAGCCCTCTGGTTACTCTCACAGAAGATAATTTGGCAGATGTATTTTGAGCACTTTTAAAAAAAGTGGTCATTTAGGCATTTCTTTAGGGAACTTATGTGCTTCACATTTTTTATACGCTAACTCCTTCTCTTACCATCCATAAATTCACAGCAAATACAATATCTTTGTTGAGGATATTATGGTGCAAGATGTGAAATTTGTTTCCTCCAACTGTAAATACCGAGACTTGCAAGCGGTACTCCAAAGCACCACGGTGAAATCTTTGCCTTTGGTGGACTCACCAGGTAAGCAATGTGGAGAAACTGGTCCTTCCTGAAGACTGTCTCAGCTTGGAGAAACTAGCTTTCAAATTACATGGGGGGGGTGAAATCCTAAAAATCTCCCACTGTGGATGATGTGTGGCAGATGGCTGTTTCAGCTGGCCAGACAGGTAAGCTGGAATGTGGGCAGCGAGGCAGATCCAGCACTCGAGGGAGGTGTGTGGGACGTCTGTAGACTGAAGTGTGACAACAGAGCCCTCCTGGGATCCTGTGTGAGCCAAGAGCACGCACGGGGTGGCACGGCTCAGGACGTGTCCCTTCCCACAGCTGGGCAGTGCCTCTTGTACAGCTCCGGACTGTACGAGCCTGAGCACTTGGAAGGAGGGAGGGGTGATGTGCAGAAGGGGGGAAAAAAAACCCCTTTTTTGAGGTGGCTTAGTGGCTTTCCTGCTGTGCTGTGCAGAGAGCATGATCCTCCTGGGGTCTGTGGAGCGAGCAGAACTGCAGGCTCTCCTCCAGACACACATCAGCCCAGAGCGGCGGCGGCTCCTCAACAGAGAAATGCAGCAGAAGCTGAATGAGGCACCCTACGATGGACCCTGGGCAAACCTGCCAAAGCTGAAGCACGAATCTTTTGCTTACGTCGATGAGGATGAGGATACAGATGAGAAGGGAGAGGTGAGGGGAGAGAAGTGGACACACTGCAACATGGAGACTGCCTAGAAGCAGTCAGGCATTGAGAAGGCTGAGAAATAAAGGGCTTAAGGTGGGCTTTATTTTCTCTCCTTTCTGTAACAGCTGCCTCGGCCTCCAAGTCCCACTCCCAGTTACCCAGAGGAGCCAAATGGCCCAACAGGTCCTCTTAAACAAATGCCTGAAACCTTGGAGCCCCAGCAACACTCAGGTATGGTAACTTCTGTCATGGCTCGACCACATCCTAGCCAGCTTGGGGAAGCTTTCATGCTCTGTGTACCTGCCTGTGTGAGGTGCTGGTTTACCCAGAGACTGAGAGAAGGAGCTTTCTCTGCTGTTCCTCAATGAAAGACTTTTCATTTTTGCTTTGTTTAGTGCACCTCAACATCAGAGTAATGTACCTGGAAATACCTTCTGTTCTGATCCCTCAGACAGCATGAGGCATAAGAGGGCCCACTAAGGATGGAATCTCGGTGTCTCCCCACTCCATTCTTTGCAGTAACAACTCCTTGGACATTTTCTGTAGAGTCTGCATGGAAAGGTCTCACTCTTGGCTCCCTCACCACGTGAATGAATCACCCTGGGGAAAGCAGCCTGAGAGCTAAACATCTGCATTAAGTTTTTGAGTAGCTTAGGCTGCTGCTCAGCCATTGCCAAAACTGAAAGGCTCCTCCCTGGGACACGCATCTCTTTGGTTCAGCTGCATTAACGTGATGGACAAACACTGATGCCTTGTGTTCTTTTGTGTCACACCCCAGCCTGTATTAGCTTTGCTTTCAAGACTGTACTCATAGCTCATTTCTCATTCATTTATCATGTATATTTGATGTAGGATGGTGGATTGTTCTTATCCTTTATGCATCCCGAAATATGCAGAGTGAGTAAGCACAGAGATGTAGCCCAGTCTCAAGAATGAGTACAGAGGACAGGGCCTTGGCTCATGCTTTTAGGCACCCAAACGTTACATGTAATGAGCATATTGCACATTCTGGTTCATTAACACCCCTCAGGTATCACTAAACTTCTAAGGCATAGAAAAATCCACTTTACGATTCCAGAGCAATGGAGTGGTGGGGCAGCCATCCACCTATCTTACAAAGCAGAAAAAGAACCAGATATGAAAACATGGACAGTGTGTGAAACATTTTAGGTGAAGCTAGAACTGAGGGACCCAGGAATGACAAGAGGAAGTGGAACAGGAGTGAATTCATGAGACCTTCCTTTCCTTTTTTTTTTTCATTTGGCTCACAGCTATCATTGTTTCTGACCAAACTTCATCCACAGCCTTGTTGACAACAGCACCAGACTGTCTCCTCTTTGCTAACTCCCTGCCCAGGTGTATAATTCTGGGCTTTTCTATTCCCATCATTCCACTGCTGGCAGAACCCATGGACTCCTCACCCCTTGGCACCTGCCACATCCAGTTTGTTGATATGTTTTGTTGCATGGGAATATTCATTCTGGAATGCCCCAGACACCATCTTACAAACTGAAGGCCAGACTGTGACTGGCTCCACTCTATCCTGTCCCTCATAGCATTTCCCAGCCTGCTTTGGGTAAGAGGATGTGATAGGTGTGGGCTTTTGTATTTTTGTCTCTCACTTGTTCTTCTCTCTTGTCCACGTGTTTGTTCTCATCCTTCAGGCAGTTTCAGGAGTCTGAGGCAACTGATCCAGCAGCTCTTGTGCCATTGCAGCCGTCCACATGAAACAGAGAGCACCACCCAGGTTAGGGCTACAGAGAGCCTGGCAGTACCCTCAAGAAGGAAGGGAATGCAATGGAACTAGAAACTACAATTTGAGACATTCAGCATTTGGCTAAAGCATGGACACAATTATGGTCCTGAACTCTGACTGCATCACTGGGGAGCTCCCTCCAAGGAGAAAGGCTGTGATTACTGTAAAGGAGTGTGCATCTTCCTAAAGAGTCACCTGTGCTCAGGTGTCAGGCTACCATCATGATTGAGTTTGGGCTTCTTTTCTCAGTGAAAAAAAAAAAAAAAATTTGGCTAACCTGCAATAAAGTGCAGTTCTATTCCATTTGGCAAACAGTTTTGGACAGATGGAGAAAAATGAAAAAAAAAAAAAAAGCTTTTGGCTCTTGCCGTGTTAAATGCCCTTGGTTATCTGACACATCTGCACAGGGTTTGGGGATAACAGACAGAGCTTATGGGAGACCCATCCACTCCAGGGCAGTGGTTGGACCCCATATGAGATGTCCTGAGAGCAGCTAAAGCAGTATTAGATGGCCATGTTTAGGCACCTGAATTGCTTGACTAGAACTCTGTGGTGAATTGTCACTGGCAAGGGAAGCACAGCAAGGGCAGAGTACACCATATAATGGATGAGCATAAAAAAAAATCTAGGCACTCGGTAATACACTATTTGGAACAAAAAGGGGACCACATGGGGTGAGGAGGCTGTGCAGATTTTCCCTTTCTGTGCTCAGCGAAACTGTGGGTTCTTTGGCTGTCCTGAACAGTGCTTTCTCCAACAGGAGCCAGTGGAAGTCATTGAGACAATGACACCAGAAGAGGTAAGACCAGGCACAAAAACGGAGTGAGGTCATGTGAGTGCTTCTTTTACCCATTTCTATCACTTGCAGTACCCCAGGAACCTCAGTGATTGCCACAAAGAGCCATAGCCAACGTCATTTTCTTCTTGGAGTGGCATAGTGGGCAAGTCTCACCCATAAGAGATGGGCTAGATGTGATGATAAGACTCTGACTAATCTGATCTAACTTTGAAGTCAGCCCTGCTGCAGCAGGGTTTTGCTCTAGAGGCCTTCACAGGTGCCCCCACATCTAAATCTTCCTGTGGGCCCATGATGTTCCTTCATTTCTTACACAATGGATCAATTATCTTGCAATGACAAAGGGAAGATGAACTCAGAGAGGAAAGCTAAAGATGTTCATTCCCTCTTTAAGAAGGAAAAAACAAAACCCCATCTTCTCAGAAAATCTCTGAATTGCCCTGTTTTCACAGGGACTTGAAATCTGGCAAGAAAGGGATGGGAAACCTGGGTGAGATACAATGGACAAGGTGAAATATGTACAAAGGAAGGAAGAAGCATTAACAGGAGGACTAGTTTGGGTACACAAGACAGCAGTGCTGCAGGTAGCTGTAAGAGTGATTCCTCTTCTTTCCTGTGTCAGATAGATGCTTGGGAACAGGAGGAGCTGAACAAGAACGTGTGCTTTGACAGCTGCCGCGTAGATCCTTCCCCTTTCCAACTGGTGGAGAGAACTTCCCTGCACAAGGTGAGTGCAGATGTCTCCCTGAGGCATACATAATTTTTCTCTACTCCAAGTCCAGTCTATGACTTATTTCTTCTCCTTGTCTTCACCTTCAACTACTATCACCAGCCACTTTCACATCAAGCTACAGAAGTGAGCTTGTTCCTGTAATCTTCTCTGTATACCTCCAGTCTCCTGCAAAATGAAAGGTGTTGTGATAAGAAGTCTGAGTCCATTTATTTAAAAAGCTTTTGGACAAAAATAACCCCGAAAAGCCACCACCACCACCATCACCAAAAAACCCTGCTAAAAAAAAAGCAGCCTTTTGTGCCTTGCTGCTGGGGCATTACACTGAAATTCACACTCTGCCCTGTCAGTCTGCAGCACTGGAATGAGCACTCCTGGATTTCTCAGAATGTTTCTGTCAGGCTGCAGAGTCTGCCTGTGTCACAGGCTCTTCACTGAATTGAAGCACAAGGAAAGAAGAAGCTGGATCCTGCAACACCTGGAGTCAGCATAGGATGACTGGGAGTTAAAGAAATTATTGTATGTCAGGAGGAAGATAGGACTGGGCTTTCACTCAGTGGAAAGGGAAAGCAGTCTACTGAAGCAAGAGTGCACCGTGCACACTTTTATCAATACTCATTTCATGTGAATGGTCTGCATAGGCCTTGTTCTAAATTAATTAATTACTGTTAAGATCTCAACCTTGAGCAAAACAAGAATAGGTTAGCATATAGTTCAGATGAGTCATCTGAAAAGCACTAGCATTTATCTTTGAGAATATAGGCTTGCTAAAACCATTATACCTGAAGGCTGATCATGGGGAAAGCTTTGTACCTATCATACAAAAAAGCAAGTGAGAAACTCTGAAATAACAAATCAACTTAACTCCATTGCACAAAAATCCCCACTCAGGAATAAATAAAGAAATTATATGAAATATGCCCAGTTAGAGCTAAATGTGAGACTACTGACAATGAAAAAGATATCCAAGTTTATTGTGACCAAACTATATTTAACCAGTCTGCTTTTCTTTTATGTTAGAGTAAAATGTTTTGTTCCTTTCTTCCTGAGAAATCAGATTTTTCCTAGTTTACATTTTAACATGACATTCAGAATCTCATATGATGTTAAAAAAATAGCTGTCAAACACTAGCTGTGACAGAATGATTTCATGTAAGGCCACAGGTAAAGTCCAGCTAGAACTGAGATTCAAGAACCTGGAGGCTGGAAATATACCAGAGATGAGCACTGAGAATGTGGAAAGTTTTAGAAAGATAGATCTGTGAATAATAGTAAAATAATGGGGTATATTTAGGCTGAAGAAAAGAAGACTGATAGCAGTGTGATATCTGTCCTTTCAAGGAGACTTTGTTAGAGAAAGGGAATAACTTGTTCTCAGTGTTCTCACTGCATTGGATAAGCAGCAACAAGCTTAAGCTTTCACAGAAAATATTCTGGGACAGGAAAAAAGAAATCCTCTATTGTTAAGGAAAGCACTGGAATAAATAACCTAAGCAGTTTTTGACTTTACATATTACTATATGGTAGTTCAGTTTCCAGCACAAAAATGAAACAGGATCTGCACAGGTCTCCAAATGCACAACACAGGGTGTTGTGTGTGAATCTCCACCAGATGCAGGATGAGAATGACCTTGAGAATGTGCTCTCCATCATCAGCACAGTCCCAGCTACAGCTGCACAGCAGGAGGAGCAAAGAGTAGTATTTGGCAGATACAAAAAGGGAAGAAGGGAACACTCAGGGTAATTTCTCACTGGGATAACTGCGCAATTTTGTGTCTTTGCAAGTTCCATTTGTAAATCCCGAGTCCCAGCCCTAGCCCCAAGTTGTGTGTCATCCATTTCCCAAGTCCCTGAGATGGTCTTTTCTGGTTTTCCTCCTAGACACACACACTGTTCTCCCTGCTGGGCCTCAGCCATGCCTACGTAACCAGCATGGGGAAGCTGAGGGGAGTGCTGGCCTTGGAAGAGGTGAGTACAGATCCTCTGCCACCCTCAGAAATAACTGCAAGTGTCCTGTGGATCACTGCAGTAGCTCACAGGTACTGCAAGTTCCAGTGGGGAATATATATAACTGCAAGTGCTACATTCTCAACCCAGTGTTGAATTCTGAGCCAGCTCTTTGGGAGCCATGTAAAGGAGTGGATGACTGCATTTCAGAGGAGGCAGCAGGTGTTATTTACAGGAATGTTAGAAGGTTCATCTCTTTCATCAGTGTAGGGCTCTCAATTAAGGCTCAATAGTGACCCTTAACTGAGTGGTTGTTACTGTTTCTGAAAGAGTTGTGGAATTTGCTGATTACCACGGAATTCTTCATTACATCACCATTTAAAATATCATCTCCACAGGCCCCAGAGGCAGAGCCATGACTCTATTTGTGATCCCATTGCCCTGGGGAGTAGACGATCTTCAGCTTCCCTTTCGTGTTTTTGTTTTGTTTTAAAATTTTTTTTCCTCTATTTTCAGCTCCAGAAGGCAATAGAGGGTTCCACCCGCTCTGGGGTGCGTCTCCGACCGCCCCTTGCCAGTTTCCGTGACATCAACCGGAGCTCCAGCACCGCCAAGGTCGGGCAGGGCGCTCAGGCGTGGGGCCGCGAGGACAACGGCGCGGCGGCAGCACAGCAAGCAGCAAACCTGGGCACCGAGAGCCCTCTGCCCCCCTGCTCACACTCGCCCCAGCCCTCACACTCCCAGGAAGAGGGGGAAGTCCCCAGCTCTGCTTATGCCACGGATACCGAGTTGGAAGAGATGGAGATGGCAGGGCCAGTTGCCGAAAACATCTCAGACATCCTCAAGGACATAAACCTGCACACCACTGACCTGGATGAAGATGAGGATGAGGATGAGGATGTTCCCTTATAGCTGGTGTGAGGGGTAGCAGCCCATCACACTCTTCAGTGAGCCAGTCTTCTTGTGTTTGCTCCTCCAGGAGAAGCTTTTGGATGTTCTTTGCAATCCCCACAGAGGAATGATTCGGCTGGGAGGAGGGACATCAATCAGACCGACCCTTTCTTCTGGTGCTTTCCCTCTGTGCAGGCTGTGGGGCTGCTGGACTACTGGGGCACGCGCAGGCGTCAGATGTGGAACTGCAAGGTGCCCGAGCGCAGGCTCAGGCTTCTGCCACAGCAGAGCACACTGGAACAGGACACGGATCCTGCTGGACATCCCAGGCAGGATGCTCTGGGTCAATCTGCCACGTGGGAAGTGGAGGAGGATCAGTTCTCACTCGCCACGGGCGCCGTCCTTCCAGTCACACCACTGTGACTGTCACACGCAGCAGTGCCACGCAGCCAGACCTCCAGCCTGGGAGCATACTGCTGCTTCTGACTGCCACCCTGCCCGTGCTGCTGCAGCTCCTTTTCACTGGCTCTTATCTTGCACCCCCCCCCAAAACATTCCCACGTAGAACATTTTTATTCTTTCTCAATTTTTACTCTGGGATTTTCCTGGATGGGGATGCAGTTAGGAGCTTCTCCTCTGTCCTATAGCTGAGCCATGCCCTAAAAACAGATGGGAGGAGAGCATATGTCTCATGTCTTGAATTCAGCAAAGCTTTAGAAAATACTGGAAGGGAGAAAAGCTTCTTTGTTTTCCCATAATCTCTGGAATTTTAAAACAGAATGGGAAAATCTTAATTGAGGGCATCCTCAGTGTTGGGGAAGAGGAGTAAAACAGTATGTATGTACCTATATTTCAAATAACTGTGTTTGTCTCTCTGAATCACTGTTCACAATTTTCCACAGGTATAGTCTTAAACTATAAGAACTCGAGAAAAAAAAAAAATTATGGAGTGTTAGCAGGCTGCCAAGAAATACAGCCGAGGGAAGACACATTTTCTACGCTTTGAAAACAGGTTTCTTTCTGAAAACTCCTGCTCTCTTTCCTGGTAATTCTGCCCTGCCTACTTTCCACATATTTCTGCATACCTCAGATCTGAGAATTCCAGCTCTCACTTTTGCCAGCTTGTCTCTGTTGTGACTAACAGCAGAGACCTCAACCCTTGTCTGCAGCATCCCTCTGTATTCCAGTTCTAAATCTGGAGCAGATCTGCATCTTGCAAAAAGACGTCTTGTCAGTTCGTGTCATGCATGCAAAACCTTGGCATCCAAAGGTAAGATGCTGCTGCTTTGTTTAATTCACTGCTCTTGTGAGGTTTTCTCAGTAAACAGGCAAAACCAAATTCTGTGTATTCTGCAGCTTCTTCTAACAGTCTACATCTCTTCCTACCATATTTTTGGTGTCTCACAGCACTTAGATGCAGTCCCAAGCAGCCTATTAGATGTGTCTCCATATCCTGTTTTTATCAGCAACAAAGAAGAAATCCAAGCTCTGAAAATATTAAATCCTGGGGGTATTCTCATTCCCTTTCCTGATATTAGTAAATAATTATCTAACTTAAGAGTAACCAGTTCTACTTTAACATGTGATTTTCCGTAAGATGTCTCAGGAGGAAGTCGAAAATAACATTACCCCTAACCCAGTCACCAAAGGAAAATTCCCTCCTGGCTTTAATTCCAAGGATTGACCTTGCACCATTTCCTCTCTGATAATGCTTATAGGTGGGAGAGTCTACGACAAGCTTACAGTAGAAGGAAATCTTCCCCACTAGTCCCTTGAAGAGGGAGAAATTTATTTTTCAGACCCACCAGGTCTGTTCTGTTTCTGGCACAAGATCACCCTTTATAAGCTAACTGGGGACAGCTTAATGTCCCTGTTTTGATGATCATCTGTCCTTCGGGAGCCACCCTGTCCTTGTGAGAAGACAGTGGTGATTCTGAGGGCACACAACAGCAGCTGCTTGCCTCCACCAGAGGGGCATGCTTGTGTCTGCCAGGCATCAGCACAGCCTCCCCACTACCTTTGTGTCACCTTCTGCTGCCTGCAGGGAAGAGGCAAAACAACTGTTTTTTTTTTCTTCTTCTTCTTCTTTTTTTTCCTTTTTTTCTCAGGGAATTGTGATAGTCCCTTATATAAGCAGAGGAGACAAGACATTTGTTTCACAAAAGCATAAATGTCCAGTGAGTGACAACAGAAACCAAATCTGGTCTGAGGGTCCAAGCATGCCCAAGAAGGATGAGTTTCTCCAAGTTATCCCCGGCCTTACTGTGCAGATTTATATTTTGCAGCCACTGAAACAGATGAGGCAAGGAAAAACTTTGAGGCTGGAGTCAGTACACCTCCCCCTCCCCTCTCCTGAATATATGCTCTACTCCAGTCCCACACTTCTACAGCGTGTTACAGGAGAACTGGGATGTGACTGACTGAGAAAGCAGATGGGAGTCTAAAATCAAAGCCAGTGAGTGTGTGAGTCATGACAGACAGATTGTGAGCTGGGGGAGATGAAGCTGGAACAACAGTGATGCACATGGAGAGGCTTGGGGAGCTCAGAGTGAAACACTGGCTAACCTGGAAAGCTTCTTGAGGCTCATCACCTGAGATGGTGAAAGAACACACGTGTGCCCACACATGGGCACCTCTCCATTCCTGCTGCCTTTAGCTGTCCCTGGGTAACTGTGAGGAGTGGATTGCTCTCTTGGGGGCACTGAAAGGTGGGTGTAAACTACTCAAGATCCATTCCAGGTATTGCCTCCACCCATGGAACAGAAGCAGCATTCATCTGCACCACAGTCTCACCTTTATTCATACATGAAAATGCAGAAGGAGCCAGAATGGGAGAAAATACACTCTGCAAAGATGGTTTGCAAAGGCTGAAATTGTTTCCACTTCCATCTTATCAATAAAATCTTCACTGAGCTGATGCCAAGTACATTAATAGGTGCAAAATGTGCAGTAAAATAATACTAAGCCTACTTCTGTCAAGGAAACTTTAAGCTTGTGCCCTCTCAGGCTATTCTACTATACCCCTCAAAGTTTAAACTTGAAACCTTTGTCCAGCAAACAAAGTCACACTGATCTGTCACTCTAAAACATGCATCTCCCATCCTATCCAAAAAGCATAGACTTGATTAGCTACAGGGAAAAGTAATTTTTCTCAACCCAAAACATCCCCAGAATTTGTATCAGCTGTGAGGCTTTCCCATCCAGATAGAAATACACATCTAGCAAAAATGGAACCCTTCCTTTCACATGGCACTTAAGGGTGAAAGCAGGGTGTTGTTTTTAAATGCATCAATATAAAGAATTGAGAAAATAGGGAAGACTTAAGGTTGATAAAACAACAAGTTTTATCATATCAAGTTTACCTTAGGTAGGTATGACAAGGCTAAGAGACTTGGCCATGAGCCGAATAAAGGAGAAAACACACAGAGATGAACTACTGAACAACAAGAAACATTTGCATTAACAAAGTAACATTTTTGGTTGCCAAATTATTTCAGAGTAAAAAAATAAAAATCTGGTTTTCTAAGCCTATGGACAAAAGCAACAGGC
Source organism: Regulus satrapa (assembly GCA_013396955.1). NCBI lineage: Eukaryota > Metazoa > Chordata > Aves > Passeriformes > Regulidae > Regulus > Regulus satrapa. The sequence continues at coordinate 182,290 of VWZN01002777.1, forward strand.
AGAAATAGAGCAACAGATAGAGTCCATAAAAATAACATTCCCCTTCTGCCCAGTTATGCAAATACTGCATAGAAGTGTGTGTTTTGTGGCAAAGAGTACAAGGCCAGCAATAACCAGCTGAGCAAGTGAAGATCTCTCTTTGCCAAATTAGTCCAAACCCAGGAAGGGTATAATTAAAAACACACTATTAAAAATACAATCATAACAAGCACTAAGTTATTCATGGCCACATAAGCAGATATTTGGGCACAGCTCTTATAAAAATTTAATCAACACTGGAGACTGATAATTAAAATCTACACATAAAAGCCATGCCTGAGCATTAGAGTTAGGGTCTTAAAATATGATGCAAAACTTTTTAATGCTGTGTTTGTGGGAGACAAGCTTAAACTGGTCCTGACTGCAAGCCACAGGCTGTTCTTGTGTGTCCTCCTGCCACTGGACAGACAACCCCGTGCACTCAGGCACACACACAGACATCACCTCTGCCAACTCATGGCTGTGCAGTAGCAGAAAACTCTCCAACTCAGTTTCCTGCGCCTTGAGCCACATCTCTGCTTCCCTCAGCTTGCTGGATGTCACCAAGTCCCAGTGCAGGCTCATCATAAAACAAACCAGACACCGCCGTGGACACTGCTGGGATTAGTGTGAAGGTTAAAGGAGGTAGAGCCTCACCCCCACCTATTACTAGATCAAGCACTGGACTTTCAAATGAGCATCTGCTCCCATCCCAGCCTTTTCAGTGTGCTGCCAGTGCAAACATCTTGTCCTGTGTGGTAAAACCAATTACAGACACTCATCTAGCCAACTTGAAGAATTGCACCTGATACGGAAGACAATGTCCAGCTGAGGAAAAATCCAGTAGCAAATTCATAAAGGAAAAATAAGGCAGAGAAATGAAAATGTGAATTGCCTACTTTAGAGGAACAACAATCTAAGTACTGCTAGTATCTGACTGTTTACTGAATAGCTACCCAGTTTGAAGAACAGAAGGCAAAGCTACAAGGCATACTGACATATATTCAGAATTAAAGTCACATAAACTCAAGTTAAAAGCTTTTCAGCTTTTTCCACACAGAAACAAATGCAAAAGGAAGTAATGGGAGGTTTATGAGAAATACATTTAAAAGAAATAAAAGTCTGCTTTTCTCTCCCCCCTCAAGCTTCTATAGTGCACTTCAGCAAACAGGCTGTGAAAAGAAACGGGAGCTGAGATGGCTGGACTGTGACCGAACATGTCACAGAATCCATTGCTCAACTCAAATTTTCAATTTCTCCGGCACAGAAGACAGGATCTGTCTGAGGAATCGTGTAGAAAAAAAACCCCTACAGCTGGCAAAGTGCAGATCCAGTGAGGTGTACAGCAAGAAGGCTCAAAAGTAGTTTTTGGCGACCTTTTCCATTAATCACTTAAAAGAAACATGAGGTATTGTAAAACAGCAACACGAGAGAAACATACAGCAGGTTTGTCACCTAGTCTGGACAGAGAAATAAGCAGAAAGTGCAGATGAGAGCCTCAGTCAGACACCATAGAATGAGGTTCATGGTGGGGCTAAGCAGCTAAATCCAGAGAAGATGAATTTTACTGAGGGGTAAGTCTAACCCAATATGATGACAAAATAGTTATTTTAGGTGAAGCATTCAGCAGCTGGACACTATCTTTGCAGCATAATGTGAAATTAAGAAAAAAAAGACATTTTTCCTATGTAGAGGTATGACTTCCACAACATTTTGCTTTCCCAGGGACTCAAGTCTTAAACATGTGTGGAATAACTGATTTTATTTGACATACTACATTAAAAAAAAAAAAAAAGTAGTTTAGAGGCCATTTGGAAAAAAAAACCCCAGCAAACCAACAAAACAACATAGCATCAATAATATCAACAAAAACCCCAAAACAAACAAAAAACCAACTAACAAAAAACCAAATCAAACCAACACAAAACCACACACTCAAAAATTCAAACAAACAAAAACACCAGACAACTGAAAAACCCAAAATCCAAAAACCACACACAAAACCAGGACAGAGTACAGGGGGGACTTACAAGAATTAACAAAAAAAAAAAAACAAACCAGAAAACAAACAAAAAAAAACCCACAAAAAACCCCCCAAAACAAAACAAAACAAAAGAACCACTCAGAAAAACAAACAAATACTTAAAGCAGTTAAGTAAGTGTGTCTTATGCAAGTCATGATTAATTCTGTGAACAGTTATGCAGGCATACATACCAAGTGGTGGGTGGCAATCTATTCGGTAGCAAAAGCAGGTAAACTGGAAAGAAGCAAATTAAATTCAAATAGAACACAGAAAGCAAAGATTAGTCCAATAGCCCTGGTTGTAAAATACACTATGCCTTAAACAGGGCAAGGGACACTGCTTAGCTCCTGGAAGAGTTTGAAAAGCCAAGTATCTTGACAAGGAAATAATACCTTTTACAGCAAGAATGTAGAAGTCTCATACGGCACACAAACAGCTACTGGATCTGCCTGATGTCCTGTATCAGAAGCAGATGGCACAGTAATGTTGGAAGTGCAGAGATGTTTCTTTCCCTCTGGGTCGACCAATTCCCCAGTCTGCTCTGAGGACAGCGGGCTGAGAAGCATTTAAACCTGAAATGTGAACCCAGAGTCGTGCTGCCCAGTGTCAGTGCCTTTTACAACCTAAGCATCAGACGCCTTCCTGTGTCCTGTGCTGTTGTGAATTTTCTGTCCAACTCTGAGTCAGATGTGTCTGCAACTCACCGGTACTGGGACAAAACCTGCCCGTATCACCTGGAAAATGCTTACTCAGTAGAACAGGAAAACTCACTCTGTGCTAAATTAGAGGATTCTGTTGATGTGATGCTTTCTATCCTCAAATCAGGCCTAGGATTCACGTCCTGGTAAGTAACAGACACACATCAGATTTTAGCCCTGTATATTCCAACATGCAGTGTTCTTCCTTAATAGGAGATCAGATATTTCCTGCTCTGGGGTGCTTCTCCAAGCCACCATGGATCCTTTTCAATGTGCTCCATCAGACTATCTCCTTGAAACCCACCCCCTCTTCCTAGGATCCCCCTTGCTCAGACGCAACTCCCCTGGAACCAGTCCCACAGAAATAAAACACTTCCACCAGCCAGGAGGGCAAGACCACATTCTGTTTAATAACAACTCCATAAAGGACTGTACATGCTATTTTGAGCTACCTCCCCTCCTTTACTGTGGTTGCTGCCACGTACAGGCATGGAGGTGTGTAGTGCCATATAGTTCTCTAAGTCTATATGTAATGTGTGCACATGTATGCAGGTGGTTGCACATGTATGTATTTATATATATCTTTGTAGAAGTGTTTATCTCGTAAGTCACATTATCAAAACATGCGAAGTATATCCAACAAAAATTTTCAGGCAAACATGTTTTGGAGCTGGAAGACCAAAGGCAAATCAGACTCGTTTTAGTTATGAAGGGCTAGTGTGGGACAATGTAAGGATGAAAGCTTTCGGTAGTGGGTCCCTTTCCCTTTTTTGTTTTACTTCCATTCAGTACTTTCTCCCCAAACATCAGTGCACCTCTGTAAACACTAGCTTAAAAGGATACATATAATATCATCACCATGCAGCCTCCCCGCTACAGAAAACACCAACAGGCTTGGGGGAAGCCCTTGAAAATTGCTTTGCACAACCTCCGTTGTCCCATATGCTTATGCTAAAGTAGTTTCAGATACTGAGAATACAACATTTGAAGACCCAAGCCTTTAGTTATTTTTACACATGCTTCAGGAATCCGTTCCACCCCTGAGACTCCCATCCACCATCCTAGTACCTCCCAAACCCTCTGCCTGCACCCACCCACGTCTGAAAAGAGCTGGAACAAGACACATCTTGTTCCCGGTAAAATTACTTTTGAGTTCCAATTTTATAGTGTAGGGATTCCCAGAGACCTCCAATCATGCACAACATCCACAAATCAGAGAAGAAAAATTAAAGCCAAACAAGAATTTATACCTGCAAAAGAGCTTTTGGCTTGCTACGTTGCTCAAGCATGCAGTATCTGAAAAGAAGGGAATTCCACCTACGCTGGCCTCATGGGAACATGGCAGAACTCTGGTAGAGGGTTCTTAACCTTGTGGCCTCCAACCCAATCACGACTGGATTTCCATGCCCAATGAAAATGAATCCAGAAGGCCAATGAATCTGGACTACATGCCTTTATCTTATTAGAAGCAAATCTTGATGCACAATCTTGTTTCCATAATGGAGAAAAGCCTTTTTAGATGTTTTTGTCTTGCAAGCATGGACATTTGATCCCTTATGGGAAAGCAAAAAACAAGACTAGGATTAAGAGGGCATTTAAAATGTCCCCAGCTGAAGGAGATGAGGAAGATCCTAGCAGGAGCATTATTCCCAGAGAACACTGCAACCCCTCTCTTCCCAGAAGACAGCAGCTACTGCACATCAGTAGGGAAGTCCTGCCCACGGCAGAGGGGTTGGACTTGATGATCTTTAAGGTCCTTTCCAACCATTCTGTGATTCTGTGGTATCTGCACTGAGAACAGGTCTTTACAGTTTTAGTAAACATGCTCTTTCTCAGAATCACAGCCTGACTAAATTTTTCCTCTTCCAACAATGCATATCTGCACTGGAAAAAATACATCACTTATTTCTTTTCTTTCGTGCAGACCAACACTGGCAATCATAGAGCTTCTCTTCATTTCCAAGGGAAAAAAAATAACACTTTGATCTGCCTATGCTGGGGAAAAATATCAGTGCAAGGATGTAAATAGACCCTGAATTTCCAAGTGCAGATCTTCCATGTCCGCTTGTTAACATAATAACCCTCATGCCTTACCCCAGTCCATCCATGGAGCTGCTCAGAGAGCACAGTGTCCCCAGGCTCCATGACACATTCTGAGACAGAGAGAGACATTGATCTGGCTGATCACCAGGATCAGAAGTCCAGCTCTTCTGCTTCTGCACAGGTTCACTACTTAGCCTGGGAAAGCCTATGGTACAAAAGAGGCACCTGACATTGACTTTACAGCTTGCAATCATATTTGAGACTGTGCTTTAATGACTGTAGGCTGTCCCTACACATATATTTAGTTCTAATAGGCACCATTTTACTCACGTTTTCCCTGTTTATTTTTCCTTTCCCTGAGCCATGGCATAGAAATCTTTCCCTGTCAGATTGCTACAGGGGAGGAAAATCAAAGTTGAAAGTATTATTTATTCGCATTTTTCTCGCTGTAGCTGCTGATAATCTCTGTATTGGAATTAATTTTTTTCTTTCTTTTATTTTAGAAAAATTCAAACAGCTAGTTAAAAAGATGTGCCAGAGTTGTCTGAACAAGGAACACTGGTAAATCCACCTGGGAGAAATTAGAAGGAAGAGCTTAGACTTTGCCAATGTTGCTTTTAATAGCATTTAGAGGCAGGTTATCTGAGTTTGCTTCTCCTTCTAGGCAATTATTAATACAACAGTTAAGGCAAACTAAGCTGAATTTAGTATTTTGGGTTTCCAGTGAGATCAGCACTCACACTAACTTCATTTGGGCAAGGAGTAAGTTCTTATTTGGTGTATTTCTCATACTATTTCCCTGAAGAACTAAGCACACTGTGAACTGTTTTTTGAAGACAATGAAAAAGAAGCCAGCAGGTACCCAAATTCAGGGAGGTCTCTTTTCTATAACTGCAAAAAAAAAAAA
>VWZN01002777.1:188011-217749 GCA_013396955.1 Regulus satrapa
AAAAAAAAAAAAAAAAAAAAAGAAAAGACAAGCAGGGCTTGGACTAACGAGTAGCATAAGCTGCAAGTCCTGGACCTACAGCTCATATAGCAATTCTATACCTCAGTCCACTCTTCTTACCTGTGCTGTGTAAATAAAAGACATCAAGCTTTTCTTGCCCTTTTTCCAAGCCTCTCTCCACATCTTTCCCTCTCTGCCACACACAGTGGTGCACAAGCCTGTAGTGTTGCACACTACCTGACCTCACCTACCTCTGTGAAATAGATGACTTTTCTTCTCCAGCTCTATTCTCCCAGGCTGACATTTTTCATTGCTGCTGTACAGCACACACAGGCTCTGCCTAGGAGTGAAGCACTCCTCTGGAACTCACACTAGACTGGAACTGGCCTGAAAATAGGGATAAATATCCCTTCCAAAAGCTATGCTTCACTCAAACAAGTCTCCCCTTTTTACAGGGTAAGACTTATCAGTGTCTTTAGCTGCCATGGAGTGTAATCAGAGTGCATACACGGTTTGTGCAGGTTAATTTTGTTAATTCCCTGCACATATCAAGTTACTCCCACCCAGTTTCCAGGGTTTACCTCAAAGAGAAGGGAACAGTGGGGAAACAACAGGGCATAAAAAACAAAGGCAAAATCCAATAAGAGCATACTAAGAATTCCCAAAAAAAAAAAACCTAAGGAAAAATATGGGGAATAATGTCCTTGGTACTCCAGTGGGACTTATTATTTTCAGACAGACGTATCACAAGCAGCTTAAGCCAATTTAAGTTGCATCTGCAAGCAGCCATTCACATGACTATCTACACATCTCACCAGCCCTGAGCCATGCCTGCCTCATCAAGAGAAGCAGTATGAAGAGCTCATCCCACTGAAACCTTTATTTAGGTAGGGGACTGGGTTAGTTTTCAATGGGGCCAGTTCCTGAGCAGCCAAATGAGTGTTAGTGCTGGTGCTTTTTAGGCAGTAGAAGTACAGAGCTGGTGGTGGTGGAAGAGAGGAGGCAGGACAGCTCCTTTGAGCAGCTCAGACTCATCACGAAGATGCCATTTTCAAAGTGCACTTTCCCAGTTTCTCTAACCTGATATAAAGGAAGGCCAGCTGCTGAGAACAGCACTCTCTCTCTCCCTCTGCTCACAGCTCTTCTGTCTTCACTTTTGCAGCGGGGTGAAAATCCCCAGCTTGGTGTGGGCTGGCTGTGCATCAGCACCTGCCCAAGGATTGCAGGGGGTGAGCATGGTCAGAGCAGAGTTCCTCCTCCTCAAAGCAGCTCACCACTGGATCAGCTTTAGCATGGCTAAACTCTCTGCAGCAAGCCTGTCCTGAAAGGTGAAGTTACCCTTTTTAAGGGGGAAAGCAAGCAGATGACTTGTCAGCAGCTTTCCAAAAGAAGATGATGATTTAGAGATGCAGAAACTGAAAGAAGCAGATTAACTTCTCCGTCCCAGAGCCTGAGGTAATGGAACTGAAGAGAACCCAGAAGGCTTGTAAAGAAAGCTTTAGACTTATATAAAAGAAGAACTTATGAAATAGTATAACTAATCAGGTATAGGCAATCGTGGGAGAAGGAACAAGAGAGAATTTTCTTCAGTAGAAGACTTTAAATTAGGGTTGTTTCTGCTTTAGCCTTTTTTTATGTTTAGCCCAGTAATTTCAGCAAGTTCCTACTGAAGATAAAGGCTTGGCAGAAATATGGGAATCTTCTACCTCCACTACTTGAAGAATATCTAAAATTTTCTGTAGTGCAGCTATGCTTCATAATTGGTTTGTGGAAACAAACAGCAGAGCTCAGTTTCTCAGCAACTGCAGATCAGGGATACTGAGCTACCTTTCCTTCTTATTTACAGCCACAAAAACACAATTTGGGCTCTGACTATTTAGCTGGACTCTCTCCAACTCATCCCTCCTCGCCAGGATAAAGGGACTGCAGGCCAAATTTTGCTCAGAGAGCACCTGTGCCTCCCATATGCTTGAATAGGTGTATCTATATAATACCAGCTTTTCTGGGAAACATACAGTAGGTTCCAGGTCTCCCTCTCTGATATTGGACACACAGGCAGCAGGCTGGTTACATAAGAAAAGGCCAGATTATACAAACAATTTTCCACTTTCAAAGAGATTCAAACTGCCTTTCCAGTTCAGCTCAGGCTGCTCACTCGGGTGGCAAGTGTGGACAGGAAGACCTGCTCTCTCTAGTCAAACCCAATTAGCAATTAGCTCTTTTGGATTGTGGAGAGGTATGGAAAATGGCCTTTTTCCTTTCTTTCAGGAAAAGGCTGAAATTTTATTATTCACAGAATGTTAAGACATTGATAAAAAAAAAATTACAGAATTTAGTAAGCTGGAAATTCTTTACAGAGACTGGTGTTCAAACCAGGCTGCATTCACAGAGAATGAAGCTATCTACAGGTTTCTAGACAGCAGGTTATGGAACTATACAGCAGGGTATAATTCTCTATCCCAATTCCACAGAGGCTAAAAGAATCTATAGATTTTCTCTTCCTATTGAACTCCACAGAATTTTCTATAAGGTAAATTTTTTTCCCTGTGTAGATAACTCCCTGTCACTGCCTTCCATGGAGATAAGGTATATATTTTGGACATCAACCAGACATCTTAGTAAATGTACCACATGTCCATATTGAAGAAAAAGAAGCCCTGGACAAGTTGACCCACTTGTCCCAGTCCTGTAAACAACACAGAGGGATCATTAGAAGCTACTCTGAAAGTTACCATAAACATCCAGACTGGTCCCGGATAGGCACATGGGAACAAAATGGTTTGGAGAAAGAAACAACAAGCCACCCAAATCTCCCACAAAAGTACACACCCAATCATTTTTGTTTCCCTGAAGACCTTCTGAAAAAAGAAATAGAAATAGCTTTAAACTTACTCATTGACTCATCTGACGAGGTGCTCTTGGCACCTGCCCCATCTCCCTTTTCTGGCTAGTGTGATTTCCCAGGCCCTGCTCCACAGCTGGACCCAAGCCAGCCCAGGACAAGGAGCTACCACTGCCCCTGCAAGAACTACAGGAGATCATTTTTATCAAGCCTTGCTGCCCAGGGGAGGTCAGTACCTGAATGTGTAAACATCTTTTGAAGAGATATTGAAAGGTCATCATTCAGGAGAAGAGCGACTTCCTTAGAAAGATGGAAGCAAGACCAAGCAAACATGAGAAAAAATATGGGTCACAAAAACTTTTCTCTCTTACCTATGCCAAATTACCAGTCTTACTTAAACATCCCAGAGGTCTTTCATTCAGAGGTGCAATGGAGAGGGAAGACAGATCTGCTTGAATTGGACTTGGCTGGAAAGACCTGGGTGTTGAAAAAGGAGTTCTCCTTTTTGCAGCTGCCTGTGTCAGTGGGAAAAAGCTGAGTGGGGTAAAGTTCTTCCTGAGAGTTCCATTCCTACTTTTCACAATTCCTGGACAAGCATTTGCTTTGCTTGCCAGGAGCTGTCTAATCTCTGAGACTTGATGATATACCTTCAGCCACATTTTATTCGCCTTAGACATTCTCCCCTGAAAATATGCAGGAACTAAACCTGAAGCAGGAAAGAAGCGTGTATCACTCTCCTGTCATCCAAAAAACACACCAAGCCTGAAGAGGAGGCAAAGAAGAGACAAATGTATCATGAATTAAACAGAGCAAATATGAGTCAGAGTAAGTGAGAAAGAGTTGCTCTGGAACAGTATGGCAGTGTCCAGGCAAATTCCTTTCTCTAGCTCATCAGATCCAGCATCTGATCTACACCCGAGCTCTGCTGATGCTTCCTTGCAAGAGGTCTTGCAATTAAAACTCAGCACTTGGGTAATCTCTGCTGGTTCTGTTCAGTCCTCCAGCAAAATCAATAACCTTATACAATTTTTGCTTTTGTTCCTGTTTATTTTCTGGTGAGAGCTGAAAGGAAACAATTTCCTTTCAAAACCTCTCCCTCCCAGAAGGAGGTCTGTAAAAAAATTTTGAGGAATTGCAAGAGACCAAATTCCCCCTAATCAGAGAATTATGTTTTCTTAAACAAAAAATATATAACCCGTACAAATAGGGAAAACTCCTGAAATCAGCTTTCTCCACACCTAAAAAAGAGATGGGAGGGAAAACCAAACAGATCAAATACTGAGCATTATTTACACTGCTTGAGGGTAGGGAAAACAAAAGAAGAAAACAAATGCAGGAAGAAGAAGAAGACAAATAGGAGAAAATTTCTTCTCACCCCTTTTCCTCCAGCTATATTTGGCACTGCAGGAGTGGCAGAAATGGGAAAGGTGCAGTATTTCTGTTAAGTCATGACTGGAGTACAGGCCTTTCCCTTTAGTAACTGCTTCGTTATGAACACTTATCCAGTGTATAAAAAGGTTTAAAAAAAACCCACAAAAACTGAAAACTCTAATGTAAACTAGGTATCTGTGATCTCATAGCTGTACACACTGTTCCTGGACCTGATGCCTCCTCTCTGGGTCTCCCCATTCTGCTGGCAAGGAAAAGACAGAAGGACACAGCAGCAGCACCAAGATGGACATGTTCTCAAGCCCCCTGCAAGAGTCAGCATTTTATGACTGTCTCTGTAGCTGAAAATGTCCTTTCCACTGGCTTCCAGTGCCCACTGCCAAAAGGACACACCACTCTTGCCAGCTCCTGGGAAGGCAGGAATGTCAAAGAGAGAAACAGATAAATGAAAGAGACCAAAGCATGAATATCTGAGAGCAGGGTTAGATTGGTATCTGCATCCATTCTTCCATGGCACAGCAGAGCCCTGTCTGTATGCATCAAACCTACAGCTCTGTATCAAGGTGCTGCTGAGGATGTGGTTACACAGCACACCTTTCACCTCAGTACGGCCCGTATCGAACACGGCCCGATCCCCTGCATCAGCCACGACCGCAACACTGGGGAAATCTAGATTTGCAAAGCCACATCTTCATCTCAAACCGGTTTGTGCTCATATATTCTATCAAAGGGGGCCACGTCCACAGAGCAACATCCATTCTGCCAAGATGAATTCTAGCCACAGAGCTGCTCCCTACACCAAGCCTGTCTCATCAGCCACATCCCCAGTACCAGAAGAGTTTGTATCCACAGCCAAGACTTTGTATTAAAAAGATTTAGAAATTATTTACCAATCCAGATCTCCCCAAGCACATCACATGTTGCCCAGAGCAATGAAAATCCAAAATATATGTCCATGGGGGAGGGGGAATAAAAGGTTTTTATGCGTCAATCACTTTGAGATTTTCCTCGTTTAAAAAAATAATTAAATGTCAGGAATGGAAGGTGTGTCTGCTTGGAAATATGGGGAGCTGGAGAGAAGAATCCCTGTAATTGCATTCCTTGCCACCCCTCTCTTTGTTCAGCAATGATGAGAACGTCACAGAAAGCATCAGTTGTTTGTTTCACCCTCTTCCTCATCAAAGGACTGCACCCCAGAGGAGGTGACATCTGAGACTTTGCGGCTCAGTGCAGCATGTTCCATCTCCTCTCGAGGAGACAAAGATTCCAGGTCCCGGCACACTGCATCATCCTCCTCTGGAGAGGGCTTCTTGTTTAGGAGAGGAGCCTTCTCCAGCCGTGGGTTCCCTTCATCCTCAATGTGGTCCTCCATGTACGCGCTGGACTCAGCTCCACCCCCACCCTGAGCAGTCTGCAGGGGCCACACGTGGACCAGCCCCGTGCTCTGGATGAAGTTCTGCTCCTGCCGCTGTTGCTGCAGCTGCTGCTGCTGCTGGAGAAAGCTGCTCTGAAGCAAAATACTTTCCTGAAGGTTTGTCTGGGACTCGTCAAAATTCTGGCCTAGGTAGGAGCCAGTTGCTGGGGAGGCGATGAGGGACTGGTCACTGGCCTCCCAGGCGTCGGACGAACCCAAGCAATACATGCCCTGCGAGACGTAGGAATGAGGCCAGCTATCGTACTGCGTCTGGGCCATGTGCTCTGCAAGCAAAGGAGGCAAACAACACACAGTTAGACGCCCTCCCCAGGCCAAGCTGGCTCGTCCAGGTAGCCCGTGGCACTGTGCTGCACAAGGTGGATGAGTCCTTCAGAGGGAAGGAGGGCAGAGAGAAAACACAGCTCTGGGCAGTTGGCAGGAGACCTGGATTATACCCACAACTGACTGTAAGATCCTTCCACAGTGGTGCTCTAAAAAGGCAAAAGGAACTGGGCTTTGGAAACTCTGTTAAGGTTAGATTCCTGTGGACAGCTCTACAGACAGGGATGACTCTAGCAAATCTGACTGGGGCTACAGAATAGAACAGGGTGGAACAAAAGAGAGCAACACAACAACCAGAGCAGAAAGGGGGTGACTTAGGATTAGCAAGAAGCACTGGAGCTCACCTTGGCTCTCCATCAGCTCCTGATAGTTCTCAGAGTAGTTGCCTGCTGTGTTGTCCTGATTTGAGTTTACACTCACATCCTCACCATCCATGGAGGACCAGGCCATGAGAGTTGCTTCAGAAATAGCAAATTGCTCCATCACTCCTGGGCCAAAGGAGACAGGGAAGGGAAGGGAAGAAAAGATCCCTGTTAAAATCTCCACTTCTCACCATCATCCTTTACCCCATCTTTTGGTCACACTGTCCCACTCTGGTCCTGTCTCAGCAACACCCATCACCCACAGCTGGGCCTCACCATCTCCACCTCCCATCCCACCGGTGAAGGAGACCTCCCTATCTCAGTTCTGTGTCGGGAAAAAAGACACGATGGACACTTCCTCTCTTCAGTCTTCAGGTTTATTGTTATCTCATCTGCAAAACTTGGCACCGTCCGCACAGGACTTAGTGCTTAGGAAAACTCACTATCAAAATGGCCTCGAATGTGCAGTTCAAGGTCTTCTATAATCACTTTTGTGCAATTGACACTAGAAACGTATCTTATTTTTCTTTCTTTACCAATTATCCTTTCTTGTCCATTGAGGTAACTAAAAACTGTAATAAATGATAGCCAATCACTATTTTGCTACCAACACTGCAGAAAAATGGAGTAGATGAAGAAGAAGCACTATGAGACAACGCCCTGTTTCCTCCATCTTGATTCCATGTTAATTCCCTAAGTTTCTCACCCTAGTGACACACTACACTACTCTCTATTATCTGTCTTACTCTTTTATGGATTCTGGTTTATCCAGGGATTTTTTGGAAGCTTTCTTCATGGGTGAGGGTCAAAGTCAGTGTTTTCCTGGAGGTCAGGACCCCTCGGAGCAATCAGAGAAATACTTCTCTGCTTCTGGATTCCTACACACCGACAACACCCCGACCATCAAAGTCTCTCTCTGCTTCAGCCACCTGAACCACCCACGGCGAGAGGCTCTTCTCCCGAGACGCTCTCAAAAGCTCCTGCACTTTGTTCTCTCAGGGATTCCACCCTGGGCCACCCCCAATCCAACCCAGGTGCCCGAGGGAAGGCCCCGCCGTTCGTCACCTGCGAGGAATCGCGCCTCCTTCTCGCCGTCGCTCAGGTCCGAGTAGGCGTCAGCGTCCTTGCGCGCGGCCTCGTGCGTGTGCTGCTGCTGCTGGCTCTGGGCTTTGCCCCAGCCCTGCCACTCGATCATGTGGGCCACGCGGCCCTGGCCCATGGCCGTCGGCTTCGTCACGTGGTCCTTCATGCTGCGAGATATCCCTAAGGGGCCAGACATTGGGAAACAAGGGAGGGCTATTACACAGCTCCGGCGTGCCCGGCCGTGCTTTTCGACCGCTCTTTCTCCCCGCCTTTCCTGACAGGATGCGTGACTAGGGCTGGGTGTCTCCCACCTCGCACTGCATCACTCTCCAGGGGAGTTTCTCCAGCTTTCCTCGGACAAACTCTCAGAAGGGGGAAAAAGGGGAACCCCAACATTAAAGACCATTTCCTTCCTTGCCTAGAATCCATTTAGGATAGAGTTGGGCATTAAGGATGAAGCCTGGAAGTGAACAAACTAAGAAACAGAAAATGGGGTGAAACCCAAGACTGAAGATGTCTGAGCAGGGGTGCACAGTGAGAAGCCAACAGGAGTAAGACAAATCTGTTCTTTAAAAGGGCAACAACTGTGAGATTTCTGTATTTAGAACCACGGTGGTGGAGACTCCTCTAAGGCCATGAAAAGGTGGAAGCCAAAAAGGAGCAGTTGTGAGAGCGACAGAGAGATATGGGAAGAGGCACAAAGGCCTGTGGAGAGAAGCTGCCAAGGATAAAGTCAAATTTGGAGGACCTCACCAGAGAAAGATGATTTAGCCAAAGCCCCAATCCCATAAGCATTGGAGTTGCGTTTCAGCTTGGGGAGGATGGAGGTCGTATCTTCCATGGAGAGCTGAAAAGAGAGAGAATATGAAGAAATGATATACAGGAAGGAGAAAAGGAAGTGAATTGAAGTGAGAAAACAGTAGGTAGTCAGAAGATGAGGAGCAGAAGCAAGCAGTAAGAACAAAAAAAAGGAAAGGAAGAATTAGAAGCTATTTAATCAGGACTGGATATTGCACAGGATTGGGACTGACTGAGGAAAGGAGAGAGGGAGAGGCAGAAAGAGGCTGTGAGAAGCCTCCCATTGGCAGCTGCCAGTCCTCCACAGACATGCTGCACCATTCCCAACTCTTTGTCAGAGATGCAAGACATGGCTGATGAACAATTCGGAGATCTTGCAGTGGGGACTTGTCAGTGCAAGAGGCAAGCCACAGTAATATATCATATATGCCTCATACTACCAATTTTTAAACGTCACTTTGGGTTTGTTTTTTTTCCCTTCTTATATGGTCTTAATAAAACGATCATGACTATATCAGTGAAGGGTCCTGTTTCAAGCACCTACATCTGTAAAGAAATTTGGAAATCTACAGCTCTGCTTAATTTTCTTGACTGTCTTTTCTGTGTTTATCCTCGGTCCCTGAATAACAAGGACAGGGCACTACTGGAACAGACAGCCATCACAAACATCATCACAAAAATAATTTCTCAAGATGAATTCATCAGGCTTCTTCAGAGATGCCAGGCATTGCATATGAGGCTTAACTTTCATAAGGGCTAAATAAGCATTGCTTCTGCTCTTCATTTCAACGACTCTGAAAATCAAGGCCAGAATGTTTCAAACACAAGGATACTCAAAAGTAGTGACTATGACAGTGGAAATTTTAAATCCTGACAAAAACCAAACTTGGTCATAGGCACAGACCTCACAAAAAGTGAGTGGAGCAATAACTGGGCAGTGAAATAACTGGAGGCAAAGGAAGGCATTGTAAAGATCTTGCACTGTGTATAATTCCAGTCAGTTGCCAAAATATGAGAAGTGAGTTTTTCTGGACACTGAGTGTAAACGCAGCAGCTAAGGCATCTTGTAACTGTGGAGCCAGGAAGGTGTGTAATGTGAGCTGAAGAAATCAGAAAGCAGAGGAAGAAGAGTAAAAAGTGTGAGCACAGCCCTTGTTCCATGATGCATTTCTTTGGGTGGTGAAGCTTGGTGGAGGAAGCCCATCTATGGCCCCACTGGTCATTCCTGCCTGGGTGCTCCTTCTCAGCATTCACCCACGTGTTCCAAGACAGCCTGGGGGCTGTGCTGTCAGCTGCCTCATGAAACCCATCAAAAAAAGAAAGTAAATTGCAGGGGGCTCCTACTTTTTCAAGGCTGAAGAGCTGTGACATGAAGGGAGGAATGAATGGGAAGGGAAGGAAAGTCATGATGCAGTTTCGGTACCAAAGAAGATCTATGGAATTACACTGGGTAAGAGCTGCCTCATGAAAGAGCTCCATGGATTCTGTATGGGTTGGAAAATGGGGAACTGCAAGTAAGGAAACTGTCTTCTACCTTCTTTAAGGAAACACGACCTTGTGTACTTTGCTTTCAGCTACACATAGCACAGGTGCAACGAGGGGAAAAAAAAAGACGCATTTCTTCTAGACAGTTGCTGCACATACCATTGTTTTCCAACACAATTTGTTTCTGTATTTGATCCTAGGCAAAAGATCCCAAGCCATAAATGCCACAATGAAAAGGGGTATCAGCACACTGAGAATTAGTTTAAAATTATATTCAGTTGTCCCAAGTGCTTTCAAATCACAGTAAAGAAAGCTACAGGTACTTTAAAAGTTTTGAAAGAACTTGGAATTTGAAAGTACTTATACTACTCAAAATTGAGCTGCTAATCCTGGCCTTCCAAATGTACAAAAGGAAAAAAGTTAACTTATGTGAAAAGATTCTATAAGTACCCTTTAAAAAAGTCCAGTAGAACAAATACACATTATTTCTTTTTCAGGATGCTGCTTCTGCATTAGTGAAAAAGAAAAAAAATATTTTTTTCATGGCACAGGTATTAAGAGCAAAAAAAATGTGTAATTAAAACGTTTGCTTGTTTCTCATCTACTTTTTAACTGAAGTTAACTGGTACTCACCATCTACCCTAGGAGACATACAGAATTCTGTTACTTCTGTGTGCAACTGAAAATGAGGGAGACGTTTTTCCCAAAGTCCTGGAGAAGACCAACTGATGCACTAATCAAGGGCTACTATTTTTAAAAATATACTGGACAGATCCCTTTCTTATGTAGCAGTGCCCAGAAACCTCCAAACCAGAACGTACGAAATGGCACACATTTGTCCCCAAAAGGATGAAAGCAATTCAATAGCCACCTACAGATCAAAATACCTGCCAGACAGCAAAATACTCTGAATCAAACAAAAAAAAAAATCTATCACCATCCTCTGAATCGTAGACAACTCCCAGAATTTCAGCGGCACTAAGGACTTTCAGTCACGCTCCCATCCTGGCCTCCACTGTATCCAATGTCAAACAAATCCTGGTCTTTCCCACACCTAGAAATGTGAAAAGTGACGCAGTGCATACTCACATTGATACCATCCCAGGAGAAATCCGTCCGTGTTTGCTAAAGAAAGCAAAGAATGGCACCACATCAGTGTAACAAACAACTTGCAAGCAGCCGTGCAGCTCCAGGAGTTTGCCACCATCAACAGGCACTACACT
This sequence comes from Regulus satrapa, assembly GCA_013396955.1. Taxonomy (NCBI): domain Eukaryota; kingdom Metazoa; phylum Chordata; class Aves; order Passeriformes; family Regulidae; genus Regulus; species Regulus satrapa. The sequence continues at coordinate 198,950 of VWZN01002777.1, forward strand.
TCACCTGGTATGTTATAAAAAACTTGTGTCTTTCGAGATGGCTTCATTCCCTGCTGGTGGTTATGGAGCTGGGAAGCATCAGGGTGTTGGAAGGTGAAACAGTGAACGGGGTAGGAAGGAGAAAAGCACCTTTTCACCAGGCTCTCTCTCCTCCCTAGTGAGGGTTGCACCACTTTGAGGTTAACACAAGGAGGAGCTACACCACCTTCGTATTTTGAGTGTCCTACAGCAAGCCACTCAATTCTGCTGAAATTATTTTCTCCTGCGGTGCTTTGGTTTGCCCATTCTGACTCACTCGCCCCTTGCAAACCAGAAATATTTCCCACATCAGCCATCTCATTACCAATTCAGAGCGTGTTTCCTTCAGCTGGGAGGACTCACATCTCAACATCTTGGGTTTGGGGATGGAGGCACTCAGGAAAATTTAGATGACTCATGTTACACCTATGGTATCCATTCATATAAATCAAAATGTTCACTGAGGTGTGGTTTATGCTCATTGACTTTTAGATCTGCTTTGATTTCACTGAATTCTCCATACAGGATTGGGCCTAACGATTTCTCCCAGAACTCCATGAAACTCTAAGCATCTTGAAGTTACTTTCCAAGCCAGCAAAGTACGCAAAAAATTAAAAATTCCTATATATACACACCTATTAACATTTTTCAAGGTTTTTCAAGCTGTGTGTTATTTGTTAAGCTTATGTGTGAACATTATTTGTGATTCTCCAAATATTACGCATTTAAAATAGATTTTATCTTGCTATTAATCATAATTGCATACACTGAACCTTACAAAGCTGAAAATTCAGGTATCTAAGAAAGCAGAAGCTGCAATAATTCAATGAACCAGCTCTTAAAATACTGCATGGTAAGTCAATTGTCTCTGAGTTATGAGTGAATGCATCTCTAAAATTCAAAATGCAGACAAATGTGTTTCTTCAAAAGATTTCATGGCTGTGCTGCAGAAGCTGGGGCAGACACAGTGCTGGACATTCCAACGTGAATCCCTTATTCAAGGAATGCAGACCTACAGGCTTGTCAGAGCTGTCACTGCTTCTCTCATGCTGTGTTCCACTCCCATCATGACTGGTTAAAAAGCACTTTCATTTGCAAATTCTTACTCACTATGGATCTTGTGAAGGGAGTGACTCAATTCTATTCAGAGCAAGCCAAACTACCCAGGTATGATCCTCAGGAGCTCACTGGCATTCCAGTCCTCCCACAGATGATGCCTCAGTGATGCACAACACCCATTTCTGAACTCAGAACTCAAATTTTCTCATCCCCTTGGCCAAGTAGCTCTGGGCCAGGCACTCACCTCAGTGGAAGGTCGATGGAAGCTGCTGCCATGCAGTGAACTCGTGCTGTCCATATTGATTTGGTCCACATCTTTCAGTCCCTTCCAGTCCACTGCAATCACCTCGTTTCCTGTGGGAACACATCTGGTCAGGCTTCTGAATGCCACTCCAATTTGCTCTATCAGTCTTAAACCAACTCATCTAAGCAAGCAGGATAATCACTGAGTTTAAGTCCTCAACACACCTCAATCAGATATTCCATTTTTGATCAGACCACCGGTACCTCATCAACTATTACGTTTCTCACAGCTATCTCCATATGAACACTAGTCACTCGTGCTTTTCTCAAGCATGATGTACTCTTGGCTAAAGCACAGATTCATCCAGTCATGATGCGTGACTGGGAAAGAACCAATTCCTTTAATCTCCCCTCTTTCAATATTAAACCATCATCCCTTAAAAAGGCATTTCACCGTTACGGTTTGGATCGGTTGGGCATCAGCTTAGAGCTGCTGGAGCCTTTGCTTTGCCATCCTCAGCAAGATATAAGACCTTTTTAATAGCTGCCATTACATTTCAGATTTTAAATACCAATAACATAAAATACAAATGATAAAATTTTATTAAGATTTTAAAAAGTTACATTTAAAAAGTGAAACTAAATGCTAAGAAGCACACGTAAGTAGTCAGTCAGGTAACCAGGATTGCTCTGTGCAGTCAGAAATTTACTGTGTCTTCAAGCCTGTGTGCCATCCTCAAACTCTGGTTAAAGTTATTTGCTCCCATGTCATGGAGGAACAATTGTACTGTCTTTAAACCCGAGCCTCCTAGAATCTGTCAAGAAATGTAGCTGTCAAAATGATCATCTATTCCTGGGATCCATTCAGCAAGGTCTAGTCTGTTTGGATTGAATGTGAATGGTTCCACTTTCACCATCTTCTAACTTTTTTTATTTTTTTTTACTCTTTATAGCAAATTTCTCCTCCACAGACACATGCAAAGCCCCTTGCTCGTTCTAGCAGCTCTGGCACATTTAAAGAGTGCTCATCACTGCAGTTCCCCAGTACAAATCTTCTGACAGGTGAGAGATGCTGCACTCCACCCCACACAGGCCTGCAGGAGCCATGGAGGCGCTTATGGGAGGGAAACCTGAGGCTTTAATCAGCTAGAATTCAAAATGGAAAAAACCTGATTTTGTCCCCTAAAAAGGCTAAACATGGCAATATGAAAAAGATCAGAAAGACAATGCTATTTTCACATCTCAAATTTCTGCTGTGCAGGAAGATCCATTTCCAAGAGAACTAAGGGTTATTTTTTTCCTCCACACCACATCCAAATTACATTTCTGTACATCAGGATCATTAGAACCAAGTGCTTTCGTAGCATCCCCCCATATGCTCCTAATTAGGCTGAGTAAAGCTGCTGCTCTTTGAGCTGCAGTTCCTTGCAATTCGGGGAACTCAAAAGAAAAAGGATTCCTGCACTGCATGGCACAAAGGTGAGCACAGAGGTCAGACACAGCCAGGACTCAGGAGAAGGCAGGACGTGGCCATGACGAGCATGACAAACTTTTCAGGGCTGTGATCCTCTTAACTGGTTTTCCCGACAAGCACATAAATGTGTTGGGCCTCTCTGAGCTCTTGCTGACTGGACTGGTAACCTTGAGTGCAGCAAAGCAAGAGAGGGAGACCTCTGGATCTGGGATTCTGGGGATTTCTCTACTCAAGCAAGAGGAGCAAGGCTTAACCAGTCATTTGCGAGTTGCCTGTTGCCACCGTGGCTGGGAACCTTATATCTGGGGTCCAAGTAAACCTTCTAGGGCCAGAAGTGTCTCTGGCAAAGTCCCAGGCAGAGCTGTGAAAGCCCAGCTGACAGCCCCAGGCGCAGCAGCTGCAAGGTCTGGCTGTGGCTCGGAATGGAATACACCTGGATTCAGCCCCACTGAACAGGGAAGGGGTAAAGGGGAGAAGGAGGGAGCACTACCAGGAAGTGCAAATGTAGAGAGGAAGGGTTGGAGCGGTAGACTGTGATCAGGGTGAACTGAGGGTCCATCAGAGGCTGGCAGGAGGATGAGACCGGTGCAAGGAGCAGAGCAGGAGCCTGCCCCTGCACACGGGGATCCAGCTGCCTTCTCCTGCCTTCCCTCCACCTGCAACCCTCACACTAGAAGGGCAGAACTGGGGCATTCCTGCCACGGAGCTGAACGAGACAGGGATGCTGGAAAGGCAGGAGAGACGTCACCTCCCCAGAGCAGAGGGCAGCTGTACAGAACCCTTCAGTGTGCCACATCTGCTTCACCGCTGCTCACCAGAGGTCTTTTTCCTGTACTCTCAGCTCTTCCTGACCATAATGCCATGGCCCTTCTCTAAGCCTAGAGCCACCCTGGCACACACTGCAAGGAGCCTCTTGCTCAGCACATGGGACTTGACAGCCCCAAAGTTCAGCAAATGACACTCAGCCTTTGCTCTCAACGCTGCAAGCCCACTGGCAGTTTGCTTGAAGTGTTAGAATGTGGAAAATATTCACAGAACCACACAACAATTTGGGTTGGAGGGTAAGAAAAATCATCATGTTTCACCCCTCTGCCATGGACAAGGACACTGGACCAGGTTGCTCAGAGCTCCATCCAGCCTGGCCTTGGACACTGCCAGGGATGGGGCACCCACAGCTTCTCTGGGCAACCTCACCATCCTCACAGTAAAGAATTTCTTCTTATTATTATATTTAAACCAATTCTCTTCTATTCTGAAGCCACCTCCCCTGGTGCCATCCCTCCATGCCCTTGTAAGATGTCCCTCTCCACCTTTCAGGTTCCCTTTAGGTACTGGAAGGTGCTATAAGGTCTCCCAGGAGCTTTCTCCTGTCCAAGCTATATTAATATATATATATATAAATACTAGAAAACTAATTTAATTAATCCAGAATTAATTTAATTAATACTATTCTGGCAGATGGTAGCATCAAATGGTGGAAGAACATCAAACAATTATTTGTCTCAAAGTCCACACCTGTTCTGCAATAACAGAACTAAAGACACACAGAATTTATTTACTACTGTTTCTTTCGAGTTGAAACAGCTCATCAACCCAGTTCAGGGGAAAAAAAGAAATGAGTAATATGTGATTTTGCATGCTCTATAAAGACTGAATAATAAATTCTTGGTCTAAACAGTTTCACAGCTACTAAGAGAGAAATATATTGAGAGAAAATAACTCTTAAACATCTGTTAAATGGTTTTAAATGCAGTCATATCTGCTGAAAAGTTACAGCATCACACACTGGTCGAAAAGAAAATGTCTGTGTTCTAACTGTTGTTGGGCCTGGGGCAACATTACTTTCTCTTCTTGAAAGTGGGATAAAGCTTAGTGGGTTTTTTCCTTTCCTCCTAGAAATAGCAAGAGCAACATTAACCCATGTTAGATCAAGACATGAAGCAACAAGTTCTGCTCTGACAGAGGGAAGGAAAGAAACAGGGAAAATCAGAATAAAAGTATGGAGAGTGAAGTGGGAAAACAGAAACTGAAAGCAATACTTTGTAAATTAGTATTCTTTTTATCCAGTCTCTTGTCAATCTTTTTCTCCCTGCAATTAGTACAGAGTTTTTTTTCTTTTGTATTGAATGGTATGTTTCTTCTGCAATATAATTTCTCTTATCCATCTTCCATTCCAGCTTTTGCTAATCATCATGACTTCCATTTGTAATTCTATGATCAATCACCTCTTGCAGAATAGTATTTTCTCTTCTCCATATAGAGCTGATAAGAATTTTTAAATGAGTGGGTCATAAAGCCAATTTTAAAGTAGACTTTTTACAAACATGCCATCAAATTTCTCATTTAGATGTTCTGAAAGGAGGTGATGAAAGTTGAAAGATAACTGGGTTTTTGATTTCCTTGTCAATGTTTCTGTACGGTATGTATAGAAAAGATATAGAGGGGATTCATTTTCATTGAACTCTTAAAAGATTTCTTCATTTTATTTAAAAATTTATTATTTGGTGGGGGGGGGGTTTAACGTCATAGATTTCATCTTTGTTTTGAAAGACTCAGAAGATGGCTGAAGAAAAAGTAGGAAGCTGATTACATTAAGAGAGAGGAAAAATGAAAGCTGTTGAAATACATTAAGCCACAGTATTTCAGATGATGGCTGCTTTGTATTTTGAAACACAAATTAGAAAAAAACCAAAGTCTTCAAAAACACTCATAAGAAAAAGGTTTTTCCATTACAACTAATATAACATTCCAGCTTTAGTCATTTAAGACTTTGGGGGAAAATATCATCCCTCTTTCTCTTACAGTATTGTTAAGGTAAAAAAAAAAAAAAATCAAGATTTATTTTTAAGTCAAGCCTTTCTAAATAATAAAGATGAAAAACATATAAAGAGGAAAATATGTGGGGGAAAGGAATTATCCTTTTTCCCCACTTTTGCTTTGTTTTGGGCTTTTTGAGCACCATAACTCTGGACTCTCAGGAACGAGGGAAATGTGTGCAGCAAGCACTCCCAAGCAAAGTGACCATTTTGATGAATGCACTGGAAAAATCCAAAACACCATCTGGATGAATGACTGCACCTCACCTTGCTGATCTATTATTACTACTTTTCTTTACTATTTCTGTAGCTTGTTTTGCCAAGTACCTTAATTTACCATGGAGACATTGAGTTTCTTAGTTGGACATATTTTCAGTTTCTTGGCATTTCTGCAATCATAAGAAATCCACCTTGTTTTGGATTACTCAAAACTTAACCTAAACAAGGCCATTCTCCTTGGGTCTCCTCTTGACATTTTCTCAATTGCTGTTTCCACAGTGCATTAATTGATTCTATATTTGGTTCCTTTGCCTGCATTTTGTTCATTTACCAAGGTCCATGCTTGAATCAGGCCTCTGCATCTGTGACTTTAATCTGCATTTACAGCCTTTAGTAACCTATTGTGTTGTAACTTCTGTGCTGGATGTTAAACATTATCTCCAATTTGTCTTCTTTATTTTGTGCCACACCAAATAGATGAATAGAGTTTCACAGCCTTAAATTTTGTTCTTCCCTTCCAAACATCATGCTGGTGAAGATCTACACCATATACCAAGTAAGTATTTGTGTTATTTGCTTTCTGATGTGTCATGCCAATTAACACAAGAAACATTTTAATTAAGCAATGACTTTCCAGCACTGCTATTACCCCCTTTAGAACACTTTCTTTTGTTTCTCAAATGTTACTTTCCAGCAGAGAGTAAAAACCTTGTCATTTGATATTGGTAGCCAACGTTAATGTTGGTAAAGATGAATATTTAGAGTAAATGGTTCAATTATTCTTTTCCAATCCTTTTTTTTTTCCTCCTGAACAACTAAGAAAACAACAAACGTAATTGCAGTAATTATGATCAGTCTTTAAATTGTTCTTTCCCTGATACCAATTTTCATGATACTCGTGGGAGTGTGTATCTTTGTCAAACACAACATCATCATGTCTTGTCAAATGTGGTTGAAATTAAAGCAGTTGAAGCTACTGGGAAGGACTGACAGATGGGTGGCTAGAATAACCATAGAAACCTTCTCACTCCCTGCTTTACAGAGCCAAGCAAAACTATCCAAAAGGTCATGAAGGAAAGGATAAACCTCTGTCACCTGAGCTGTCGCTGAGGTGAATCTCTGAATGAAGCACTCAAATTCTCTCAGGGAAAGCTGAGAAATCCATCAACCCAAGTTATTCACCCAGCTCCCGTTAGAATTCTAGCTTGTACTGCATAAGGAAGCATAAAAATTAGTTATCTGCTGCTGGCACCTACCAACAGGGTCAGCTGTGGAAGGGAAACAGAAAAAAATCCCTGTTTTTGTGGAGGAGACAGAGCCGAACAGTTTGGTGCTCATCAAGGCACAGAAATGTCTTGGTCTCTACAAAACAGATGTCTTTCAAATTTCTGATAAAAAATGGAAACACCTACAGCTCTGACCTATCTGTAAGATTAGGAATCAGGTGGGCAGTTGTCAGGATCTTTCCTTTGAATATGGATAATCTGAGTACTTTTCCAGATCATTCTACCTCTCCCTGCAGGTAGGTCCCTTTTCAGAGCAGTTTAGGAAATGGAATTAAAGAACAAAGCCCTAACACCTACATTTTTCTTCTTGACTGAAAACACTGTCAAACCAACACTAAAGGCCACTGCATACTTTTAAGTGACCGATGAGCAGAGAGCCTAATGCCAGACACAAGCAGCTCTGCTCTGAGAAGCCATCATGTCATTGGGGCTAAGGAGGTCCTGCAAAACGAAACACAACCAATTAACACAAACTCCAAACCCCCCAAGCCTCTGTCTCATTTGCAGAACAAGTATCAGCCAGCACGAACAGCAGCGATGGGTTTATCCTCATTCTTCACTGCTTCTCTGAAGTGCAGAGAATGCGTCCCCAGGGGCCTCGCTCAGCACAGTAAGTATGAAAATGTCAATATGAACCAAGGTAGCAGCCCTCTCTGGCTGGCCTCTAGCCAGCGTTACAGAAGTAACAGGCAGCAGGAATTTCATACCTTGCTCTCCATGGGTGTTTAAATTTTAATCCCTCCGTAGCCAGCACGTCATGCGGGCGCTGTCCTGGAGCACCCGAACTCTCTGAGATGTGCCATCTTGGTGCTGAGGTTTCATCCCTCACACTGGGCAAGAAGAACCACCCCCAGTGCTCTTCAGGAGCCAACCAGCAGATCACAATGCACCTTTCTCACCCCCCAGGGATGCTTCTGGAGCCTCTTAGTGCAATGGACAAAACAAGAGCCTGCCCCAAACACCACCAGCACAGGGGGGCACTGGCAGCCACTGAGTTTCAGGCTCTACTCTCCTTACCTGCCTGCCTCCGCTGGGGGATGTCACCCTGGCAGCCCCAGAGTTTACAACCAGGGTGCTACACCCTTCTCCACCTCAGCCATCACACATATGGTCACAATCCTCACAAAGAATCTGGGTTTGGGACAGCAGCAGTGGTCAGAGCCAGACAGGAGGCACTGAGGCTGCTGAATCCCTGTCACCACTCCCCCCCCCAAAAAAAAATCTCTGCCTTCTCCTCATCCTTTGTCACTGTGTTTTCCTCCACATCCGATAAAGGATGAAGATTATCCTCAGCCCTCCTCTGGCTGCTTATGCATTTATAGAAACATTTTTATTGCCTTTTATGTCAGTGGCCAGTCTAAATTCTGGTTGGTCTTCGGCCTTTCTAATTTTCTCTCTGCACAACCTCACAACATCCTTGTAGTCTTCCTGAATGGCCTTCACCTTCCAAAGGTGAAACACTCTGTTTCCTTAGTTTCAGACTAAGCTCTCTGGTCAGCCAGGCTGGTCTTCTTCCACACCAGCTCATCTCAGGGATGGCCTACTTCTGCACCTTTAGGATACCCTCTTGAACAATGTCCAGCCTTCCTGGACTCCTCTTCACTTCATGACTGTCTCTCAAGGGACTCTGTGAAACACTCTCCTGAACAAGCTAAAGTCTGGCCTCCATAAGTCCAAGGTGGCAGTTCTGCTGATCCCCCTCCTTACTGAGGGGGAATCACAAACTCTCTCCTTTTGTGATGGAGACCGAAGACAGCCTCCAATCACCATGTCACCCACAAGTCGTTCTCTGTTCACAACAGGTCCAGCAGGTGCCTTCCCTAGCTGGTTCACTCAATAGCCGTGTCAGGAAATTCTTATGCACACTCCAGGAAACTCCTGGTGTGTTTCCTCTCTGCTGTATTGTATTTCCAGCAGATATCTCGTAAGACAAACTTCCCAATCCTAGAAAGCCACCACCAGGGCTTCAGGTGTCCTCACCAGGGAGAGCTCCCCAGCTCCTTAGGAAGCTGGGGGAAAGGACAAAGAGCTGCTGGCACTGAGACTGCAGGGGCTGAGCTCACCAGGCAGAGCTGCAGGCACTGAATGCCCAGCCCTGCACCTGCTCAGGTGAGACCACACCTCACTGTCACAAACACCATCACACTGACCCCTTACCCCCACCATGACTTTCCCCACTGTCCCTGGGGGCATCCACACCTACACAGGGGGTACTCCCAGTTCAAGAGGCCCCTCTGATCTCCAAGGGCTAGCCCACATCAAGGGAGCAGTCATCACTCCCTGCCAGACACACACATCATTTGTTCAACCTCCCCCTTAAACCCAAACACGGGGTTAACAACCTCTAAGACCCATGATACAAGGTTGTAGGACCAATCAGAAGAGAATGAAGAACCCTAGTGGCCAGTTTCTACTTCGAGCTAATTCAATCGACCATTGGGAATATCAGCTGGAAAAATCCTTCATCAAGCACAAGTCTCTGCAGAGGACTCCCCGAGCCGTGCCTTTTCTGCAATCAGAGGGAGACTGGCACACCACACATGCCAATCTTCTGTCTCCTCCAGAACTTATTATTTTGATTCTGGCCACAATTCTCACATCTTTACTTGTACAGTTTCTATCCAAAGACCCACTAAATTCTGGGTGCTCTTTATCAACTATCCTGTTCTCACCAAGCTGGATATGTGCAGCTCCAGGAGGAGGAAATCCCAAGATCCCAGCAATTAAGAGTGCTATTTTTACTGCTGTGCTCTGGGCAGGGCATCACTAGGCAGCATCTACCAGTTCCTGGATATCATGGAAATACAGGGGTGCTCTACTCACTGTTCCCCCTTTGTTCCCTGTTTTTCAGGTTTTAGCCTGTAAGTCTGTTCTCTTTTCTTATTGTTTTCTTTTCCCACTCCTCAGTGATTGGGGTTTTTTTTCCTCTCTGGTTTCTTCTCTTCATTCTCTCCTTCTTTTGGGAAGTAGTAGGAAAGGAGGTATTTAGTATTTGTTTGGGATGGCTATCAGCTTGTCCTTAAAGTGGGAGTGGATGCATAAGAAAGACAGGGAAAAGTCCCAACAGGGGAAACAGCAGCGATATTTTCCCAGAATATTTGTCCTCACCTGTCACAATTTACACCTCAAGTAGTTCCCAAGACAGACATTGCCTCTGTATTTAGTCATCTTTAAAGGATTCATCTGTTCACTTCTAAAATTAAAAAAAAGCCTTTTAGTACCTGTACCATCCTCTGTCAAGTACTTTCACAACTGAATTCTGTTACGTGAAGAAGTGCTGACTTTTATTTGCTTTAAATTTGCCACTTGCTGGTTTCATTTAGGCTCTGTTTTAACACTGATAATGAAACAGTCTTCCCTCATCATTTTCTCCATGCTGCTCCTATCCCAGAGAAAATTCATGATTTTACAGATATCTGTCATATCCTTAACCATCTCATTTCCATACTTGAGAAATCCCTATTTAAATGGCTCCACAAGATACCTTTGATTGTCTTTGTCTTTGCAGCCCTTTTTTGAATCTTTTCCACTTTGATTATGGCCTTTCTGAAATGAGAATAGACCATTAGGGTCAACGCATTATAAAATATCAAAATAAGGGAACTATATAGATAGATGCAGAGTACAGTGCGGTTTCTCATTTAATTCTCTTATTCCTTTCCTAATTGCTAACATTTGATTGGCATTTTTAGTGGCACTAAGCATTAAGCCACATATTATAACCACAAGGTCTCATTCCTGCATGGTAATAGTAAACTCAGAACCTCCATCATTGCGAATGTAACTCTGGAATTGCTTTACCTGTGTGCATCATTTTACATTTATCCACATCAAATTTCACCCATAATTTATGTCATTTGATATTTTGAAATCAAATGACCTGGTAATTCGATATTGTGAAACCCTTTTTCGAATCACTCTGAGCAGGTTTTTAGCTGCTCCCCCAAATGATTAATTCATTATCATACCTTGTTACCTCATTATGTCCCTCTCCCTCTTTTTCATGTCATTTATGGATATGCACAAATCTGAAAAAAAAATCCCTGTGAAAAACTGACATTTCATGCTAATCCTTGTTTCCTGTCTTTACCCAGCTACTCAAGGAACTTCTCTGATTCAACAGCAGATTCATGTCTTTTAGCAGCCTGGGCTGAGTGACCTTTGCAAATGTGCTTTGCAAATCCAAGTGGACTATTGCTACTGGATTTTATCAGTATTGCTCGTTGACCCCTTCTAAGACTTATAAATTGTGATATCCACTAACAACAGGGTTAACTCTTTCTCAGTACATCTTATCTGTCCACACATGCACTAATTCTGCTCTTCAGAGTAATGTTTATTAGCTTGCCTCCTAGGCACATCTTGTTTACTAGCTCTTAAAATCATTTTAAAAACTGGCATCACGTCATCTACGTTCCAATCTTCTTGGACCAAAGCAACTGGAAAAGCATTACAGATAACAATCTTCAGTTCAGCTCTTTCAGCCTCAAACTTCTCCAGATGTCTTGTATTAATATCATCTGATCATTTTTTTTGTCTACCTGCTCTACAACCTCACTGTGGCTTTGATTTGAAGCTGATCTGATGCATCTCCAGCATCCACCAAGGGAAAGTTCCACCAAGGGATAAAGTTCCATCACTTCCACAATGAACAGACACAAAATTGTTTGGTTTGTGAGGCTGGGGACAGAGGTTGCTGATGTTCTGCTGGTGGTCTTAATCCCTCAGAGCCACCTGAAGCCTCTTGAGTAGTAACCCCATGCACTAAATCCTACTAATCATTGCAAAAGGCAAGTTATTTGCCTTTTACAGGCTCTTTTGAATTGCTCCTGAAGTAAACATTTAATCTGCAGCCTGCCGAGCTTCCTGCCTTCACAGCCTCTTTGATCCTCCTCTGGCTGTCACAGCTTCCTGTCACCATCCCGGCCAGTGACCATGAACAGCCAGCAGTATAAACCCCAAAACTCTTTTTCCCATGTGGAATGTCAATCCCTATGCTGACCATTTGGCTCACCAAACCATTTTCTCCAGCACACTTTAAAAATTCGGAGCTGAAACTTTCCCCGTGAGCCATATCTGATCAGCATCTGCAAATATCACCACATTCATTCCAGCATATAAAAATTAATAAAAATTAGTAATTTTAAAGTCTGGTATACTTCTGGGAACGTGTAACTTAAACTCACAGAGAAACGTTCTGATCATCTAATCTGACCTCCTTAAAATAAGAGAGGCTAAATGTATTCCCTTTGTTAATTATACTTTCTGTTGCTGTGCTTGAACTAGAGCGTTTTTTTAAATCTTGATTTTATTGTGTTCATGTGACAGAGGGCTCAGTACAACACTCAGGAAATTACCCCAATAGTTTAGTATTTTTACTGTTTGATTTTTGCCTCATTTCTAATCTGAATGTATCTGCCATCCTTCTATCACATCTTAACAGTTTCCTACTAGGTTGAAGAGTCAGATGACTTTGAGGTGGTTTTTTTCTTCAGTCAAACACTTAAAGACTGTCATCAAGTCACTTCTGTAAGTTTTTATACACGCTTCTATGTTTATTTGCTTGTCATGCTTCAGTTTTGCAGTATTTCTCAAAGTGATAATAATAGAATGAGACAAAGTAGATGAAAAATAATTTTTTTCACAAGTGCCAAATGCAGAGAAAATATGCTTTTCTCTTCTCCTGTTCAATATTCAAGATCAAAGAACCACATCAGCTTCCTTGGCTGCAGCATCTCAGTAGTAGCTGTTGATCTACTGTTTACCAGTTCCAATATCTATCAGCTTATTTAGTGTGAGTGCTTTCTAACATAGAGTTCTGGTCCCACAAATACTATTCACAGTCTGCCGTTAAATATATGAACTCATATTTGGTTAGACTGAAATACACGTGGTTTGTCAGTACTTAAAATGAATCAAACTGTTCTGTATCAGCGATTTATCCCTTAGATTTGTTACTTTCCTTTTTTAGCAGTTCTTTCAGATACTACCAAGTTTATCAGTATTTTAGATCTCCCTCAGGATTTTGAGCAGTATGTTAAAAAACACACAGCATTTGGCAAAATTAGAGCTATGGGTTTTTCAGCAATTTATTCTTTCCTTGTTACTATTTTGCTATATATTGAATTTAGATGCATTTAAAATGTACTGTACTCATATATTAACTAAAAATCATGTGGTGCTAAGCTGATTAGAGGCTGTATCTATTACCAATCTCATATTTTATCTCCATTGCCACGATTGTAGGTAAAGGTACTTCTATCAGAGAAGTACTTGGCTGCAGGGAGTCTCATAAAGTCATGAAATTAAGTTAGCATGACAGGCTCTGTTTTATATAAGCCCATTCTCACGGATATATTTGCCTTCTAATATTTTATTGGAAATTTTAACAAACTGATAAAATTAAATACACAGGTCATCTCACAAAACCTTTAAAGTTGTGCTAACACCCCAGATCTTCACTTGAGACCTTCTTCACTATTTCAAGACCTTATAAAACAAAGCTTTGACTTTTTATCCAAGCACTTAAAAACTCACGAGAGTGTGAATTATCTTAAATTAGTTGTTTTAAGTATCAGTCAAAAATTGCTTTTTTTTTTTTCTGTTGGAGAGCTTATTAAATGAGCTGAAAACCATATTTGCTACTTCCCCCCAAGAAGGCAGGCCTAAAACATTTATTGATTAGTTCACTTCTTCTGCTTCAATACACATCAGTCTATAGAATTAAGACTCCCAGCTCCATCATGCCGATGAATTCATTACTTCCATTTTTTCATCAGCTCCTTTGTAATTTCTCTCATCATTCTTTCAATATTACTGTCCATAAGAGTTCACAAAGTCAGTACGCTCTTCCTCAGCTCGGTTCCTCAAATCACATCTGCTGCATTGTGCACACCCACAAAACTCTTATGTCAATCAGCAACATGCCAAATATGTTTTGTTACTAATTTCTGCTTCTGACCCACACCTACCTCACACACAGTTTTTTAGGATTCTTTCCTTATAAAGCCAGGTTTATGCAGTCATGCTCTTTGCTAGCCTCTCCCACCACAACTTTGAAACCACTCACCTGTATTTCAGAAACCCTGACAGGGGAGGGAGGTCTCAGAGATCACCTTTTTTTGTTTGTACACCCTTCAGGACAACTGGCTGCTAGGTCTGGGAGATGGTCTCTGTTCAGAATCTTACTGGCAGAAAAAAGTTCTCATCCCTGAGCTTTTTACTTGAGTTTCTAAAAGTGATCAGATTGAGAACTGCTCCAAAGAGGAAAAGCCAGAGGGAAGAAAAAGAGGGAAGAAATACAAGTAGCACAGTGAGACCAAGCACAAAGCAATCTGATCTGGAAGGCGTCCCTTTGTCCCTCTGTTCTGTTTGTCTCCATCCCAAGAAAGAGAGGAACAAGATACCCAAGATGCCCCTTTTCATACGTTCCCACTCTTTTACTCACATCACCTACAGTTTCTACAAAGAGCTCTGTGCTCCTTCCCCTTTCACCCACGTGCGTGCAACTACATCAAATTATCCCTACTTTCATGACTCGGTTTCCCTCTGCATTACCATTTCCTTCCTGAGGCTTTTCCCAATCTTTATTCCTTTTCACTGACTCAGTCAGATGCTGAAGGTGAAGGAGGGAGGAACTGGACACCTTGGTACATACTTGATATGTGTGAGGTATGCATGCAGAGTGGATGTCTCACTTTTTCACACTCCGTGTGCGTGGACCACCCGTGCCATTCCACATCTCACTTCACACACCTACAGATCTGGAGGGGGGGTAAGTAAGGAGAAAAATGCAGGGACTGCCTGCTCCAGCTGCTTTCCCCCTCTCCTGACAGCCTCCTACCCTGCTCCCACTCTGCTGAATCCAAAGGGGCTGGATTAGGAGTGGGTGGTCTTTGGCTCAGTCTCTCCTGCTGTGGGTGCCATGAACCACGCATTTACACTTAGCAGAGACCAGTGAGAAAACAAAATATGATGCACGCTCTCCTGCCACTGCCAGGACTCTGAGAGTGTGAAGGGGAGCCCAGCAAGCAGGTACCTGGATTTGGCAGACCACATCTAAGCCAGAGACTGAACGATTCGGAGCACTGCCTCCCGCAATCTGCACGGTCGGTGACCGATGCTCGGTGCACGAGCCTAGCTGTCCCCTGGGCTGCTTCCTGCAAAACTGCCAGACAAAAACCACACAGAGAGCACTTCAGCTGACAGCTGGGGTTATCACGGTGAGGAATTCTGTGACACACAGCACTCCCAGTTGTTAAAGGAAAGTGGTGATGGGAGCAACATGTAGGAGTGGCACGTACAAGACCGGGGGTCCTCTGGCAGAGCGAGACTAAAGGAGTTGGTCCAACCTGACTCAGAGAGGCAACCACCGCAGGGTTTAGATCCTCAGCACAGGATCACAGGATAATTGGGTTGGAAGGTGCCTCCTGAGGTGCAAACTCCAGTTCAAAGCAGAGTCAGCTACAAGGTTAGACCAGATTAATCAGGGCTTTATCCAGTCTGGTCTTGAAAACCTCAAACAACGGATACTGACATGTCATGGATAATGACACTTCTCATAGTCAAAAAGTTTTTCCAGACACTCAGTGTGAGCAACACTAGTTTCCCTTTTCTCACACTCCAAAAGTACTATCAGTCTGTAATGTATTGGAGTATTTTCCCACCATTTTATGTCGCATTTACAAAACATGTTTGCTGCAGGCTTCTGTGCAGAGATGTGAGAGAAATCAGAGAAATCACTGTGAAAAAAAAGAGACGGCAATCTTGAGCTTAACAGGCTTGAGCTTTCTATTAATTTAAACCCATTAAAGGAATTAAGAGAAACCTCACCACACTAATCAGAACAGCCAGTGTTAGGAGAAGTCTAAGCTGCAGTCCAAGGTACACTTGCAATGCATTCAGACTCCTATGCAGACCTGAAACCCTAAACTTGGCTAACTCAGTTACTGACAACAATTGAGCTGATCTTTGGCATATGATCATATTTTGATCAAATATCTCTACAAGTTCCCAGCTGGATTTTACAGCCCTAACTGTCCAGCAATCTCAGTGAAAATTCTCCTGTACCCAGCTGTGATGAGAGCTGCTAGGCAGCTCTCTGGGAACTGTGGTGGGGCATCACCAATACACAGACATCACTTGTAGCCAATACCAGAGGAAGAAGCCACCTCCAGTTCTCACTGTGCAACTGCTGTCATGCCACGCTACACAAAGCACGCGTATGACATCGAGATGTGACTGTGGAGAAGGTGACTGGATATCAGGTTAGCCTCTGAAGATCACTTTTCAGCTTTTTTCATGCCTTAGGAAATCACGATGTGATCATTGCCATTCTGGCGTCCTGTGCAGAAGTTAAAGATGCTCTATGACTCTGTTTCAAATTATCACATATGGAGCTGCTCTGTTATGACCCTCTCAATTACTTTTCCCCAGGGAGAAATAACCAGAAAACTCGTATTTAGGAAAGAAAATGTAAAGTTGCACATCACTAAACATGTGCAAACTATGACATCTAACTAGATCATAGTAAAACATCCCTGCGGGAGATGAAGAAATCATGTGGCTTGCTTAAAATTGGAATGGAAAAAGGCCTGGAGCAAGCCCAGGGCACAATCCTGCACTGGCCCTTGTGTGGTGAATAAACTAAATGTGACTGATTATGAACTTTCTATCATTAATTAAAACCTCTTGGATTCTGAGTTCAAAATCTGCTTCATGAAAATTCCAAGGTAAAACCAATACAACAAGCATGGCGCTCCTTTCTGTGAGACCTACCTGGTCTTGGAAAGGCAATACTGAACTAATTTTGCAAAAATCTATCTAGATACACTTGCAAGAGAGAACACAAAGCTCTGCTCACAGTGAGGATGTTAGCTTCCAACCACATTCCAGAGCTCAGACCTAGCACTGATGACTTCAAAGCACTGATTTCCCAAAATATGTCTGAAGAATCCTCTCAATAACTCCAGGAAGGCTGGAGCCAAAAATCGAGGCTGCCAAGTAAGAATTGTTCTGAACAAAATTCCTTAGGTGGAGCAGTCCAAATGAAACTCAAGGATCCCACCCTCACTAAATCCAGGCTCTAGGACTGACAAAAGAATAAACCTTTCTAAAGCAAAGCAGTGTAAAAGTTTCACACGAAGCAGGCATCAGGCAGTATTACTACATTTGTATCTGACTCCCACAGAGACCAGAATCATAGCTGTGCAATCCCCCTTAGCACACGCCTTCATAGCACCGGGGAAAGAAAAACTCCTCAGTTAAATAGCTGGATAAATCGGCCCCTAAAGTCCACAGAGCTATCCCCATCAAGAATGAACATAAGTCACACCAACCAAAAATCGCTGCCATATGAGAAGTCAAACGTCTCTACCTTTAAGGTCTGTATTGAAGGACTGCAATTTGCAAGCAAAGTGAATTTTCAGCTATCATTATCCCATCGACATAGCATAGATGCTATTTTCTGTTGTCATCTATGCCCACACAACTGTATGACATTTATAAATACATATAATAAACATATACATAATCTCATATGAGAATGACACTTGCAACAGCCCAGTTACACCAGGGGCTTTTTTGTAACACAGATTGCAAGCCACAGATCATAAAAACGCTGCCATGCACAGGAACAAACACCTGTAGTTTGTACTACAGCTTAACCACATTTTGGAGCAGAGAGTGGATGTTAGTAAATGTAGTTTGTTCTTTATTTCAACAGCATTGTGTGAAGAGAGACCAAGAATTAACGCTGCCAGCCCAGACACACATGGATAAAAGGCATACCAATAACTGTACCCAGCTAACAGGATAATAATGTCCTCAGCAGTGTGGGTGTGTGGAGGACAGCAGCAAGGCAGGAGATGGAGGCAATACATGTCCTGATATGCCACAAGAGACAGTGATCCAGGTGAGCTTGAAGAATCTCAAGGGAAATATTGCAGTGATCTTTGTCATGTAGACATGTAAGAGATTTCTCTAGGTCACAAGGACATTCGAGACCGCTAAGAGACATAGGCTAGGCACCACGGGAATTAATTCCCAAAGCAGAAACTGGATTCTGTAGTTTAAAGTTTTGCTGCTGCAGGAGTAGATGGTTCCCTGCAAGTGCTCACAAAGGGCTTTCCCACTGAGACAAGAAGTGTCACAGCCCCAGGCTTTGACACAGTCCCTCATATTTACTCTGGGGTGACACAGTCCCTCCATCTGGGGCGGTGGTGCAATTCTGATGTCCTCAGAGGTCTCCTTTTCCCACGTATGACTGCATGCTCTTGGCAGAGACAGACTGGACCGGCTTGGGAGAGAGACGTACTGCCAAATGAACTCCGTTTTGCTCTCAGAGATTCTTTTGGCATATTGATTCATAGACCCCCGTATAACTGACAGAGCTGTACCTGTGGTTTGCACAGAAAAAGAATTTCCTGAAGGGAAGAAAGCGTGCCCAGAATGCTGTGTTTACCTGTAGATACCTGTGCTTACACATCAAGAGACCTTTTGGTATCTGCGTGTGTGCAGGAGGGGAGAGCTGGGTTACATAGCCCGAAGGCTTGGGATCTTTCGGTTAAAAACGTGTATGGTGTGGCCCAACGG
The DNA here is from genome assembly GCA_013396955.1 of Regulus satrapa. Classification (NCBI taxonomy): domain Eukaryota; kingdom Metazoa; phylum Chordata; class Aves; order Passeriformes; family Regulidae; genus Regulus; species Regulus satrapa. The sequence goes on from VWZN01002777.1 coordinate 217,657, forward strand.
AAAGATGCGATCCCTCCCCGTGCGCCCTCGCAATAGCTCTGCGAGAGGGAAGGGATTCAGTTCTCTTTGCTCCTCTCCATTGAAGTCTACGCA
>VWZN01002777.1:218881-234882 GCA_013396955.1 Regulus satrapa
TCCGGTCCCGGTGCGGCTCCGGTGCCGGTCCCGCCGCAGCCCTGCCCGCAGGGACTGCGGGAGCCGCCCCGGCAGCGATCAGGCGGGAGGGAGGACGGCGGTTCCCCGCGGTCCGATCCGCCCCCGGGAAGGCTCCGGGGTTCCAGGCTCCGCTTGACCCTGGAGGAAGCAAGCCCAGCCTTGAAGATGCTCGCCGAGGCCTTTCCCGCGTCCACCTCCCCGCTAACATGGCAGTGAGGAGGGATCTCTGCAGATGGAGAAGGTGTGGTTAGGTCAGGTCCCTTCACGGCCCAAATTCTTCTCACCTGATGGCACCAGCAACAGGCAGTGTCCTCCTGGCCCGCTTCCCCAGCACCACGGACTCGCTCCAGTCTGGTCCTTCCACCTCCACTCTCTGAAATGCTCACAATTTCTCCCTGGCCCTTTGTGCCTCCTTTGCCCAAAAAGCCTCTCTGATCTCGCCAGCGTCCTTCCACCCATCTCTAGTAATGGCAAATTGAATTTTGCTGATCCCATATGAGCCATTTTGATCTCATCCTCGTGCTTGGAAAATTAAGATTTTTTGTCAGCATTGCTGAGGAGTCATCAAGACAGCTGATCAGTCTTCATTAACAGCAGTACAAAGAATAGGTAAGTTCATTCATTTTTCCATTCACAACTTACAGTCAGCCTAAGGAAGGAAAAAAATAAGGGAAAAAAGGACTTCAGACAGAACATATTTTGCCTGGCCCTCTGAAACAATACGCAGGAAGTCTACTCAGATAAAGTAAATTTACAAAATAAAATCTACGTAGGAAAGACAAAGACAGGGGAAAAAAAAACAAAACACTGTCTGAATATATGCAGCTGTTAATTCTTTCTTCATTATATTGAAGGTATTACTGTGTATAGTGAACATGATGCTGCTGAAGTGTAAGAGATCACAGTCCCCTCCTCTCTGGTGCCCGAGGCCAGTCTGCTCTGCTGCTACAATGCTTATCACTGGGCATAATGCATTAGATCTCTGCTGAGGATTAAGTTTTTCCACGGTTGGAATTCTTTCCCTGTTTCACTCCTTCCACCTCCCCCATATATTTCCAAACCTATCAGTTTTCATCTCGTTTTTCTGAATGACTTACTAAAGATACTTTCCCCGACATGTCTACACTCTTCTAACCTAGTTTGTAAAAATACTGGGAAACAATAGGTCTGGCAGTATGTTAACCAGAGGTGTTTCACCATCTCTAAAAAGCAGACCTTTAGGGCTAAAAATGCGAGGAAAAGGGAAACAAAGGCAGTTTTCAATGGGAAGAGTGGTATATTAAAACACAAGCCCTGTCTTGGGTAAATATTTTGTACGTTGGTGGCTGCCCAGCCAACTGTTGTCACCCCCAGTCTCCTGTGGACTGATCGATCAGGACAGCTGTCCTCAGCAGTTTCACCTAACCCCACCAAACAGCATTTGCACCTCACCCTGGGCCTGAGAAGATGTATTACTGATACAGCTGTGGGCAGTTTCTTTTCCTCTGTTCAGAGAGTCTGGTTTCATTTTAATCCCCTTCTCCCTCTCGCCCACCCACCAAACCTAAATCTGTTCCTCTGTGAACCTTCTTTTTGCACTGAGTGAACTCTGCTGTGGTTTCCTTTTCGGTGAGGATTTCAGACAAGTCACATTGACTCTTCTTTCTTTATTCCCCCTGAGCTTGTCTATCACTTTATCTCAAGCTCAAAGTCATATCCCAAGCCCTGGCAAATGCACTTTTGGCTTTCCTTTCATTAAGCTACAATATCATCTACATCAGCCTGCTCTGACTTCTGCCTCAGGGTGTGATTCCACAGGCAGGTGAGCAAGTCCTAGCACCTACCCTGCCTGAAAAGCTGCTTTCCAGTTCTTGGTGGCTTTGTCTGCTGCTGCTTTAGTGAGGAGGTAGTTTACACAGGATCTGGCAAGCGCCCCTGCTGCTGCCAGACATCCACAGCAGAAAAAAAAAGAACTGGAAAGAAGGATTATACCCAAGTATCCATTCATTCACTCCACAGAACTATTGGCCTGTCTTGTGGCTGTCTCGCATGTCCTGATGCCACCAGCTCCCTCATTCTTTTAATTTGAAATCAATATCACTTAGCTGCTAGAAGCAATACCTGTCTTGGCACCTACAGCCATGTTTCATCTCTCATTTCTAATACAGTCAGTTTAATGAAAGGATCGACTCTTCACCATCCTTTGGTTCTTAATCACACCTTTATTTATTATGTTTACATAATATTATGTGTTATTTATATTTACATAAATCTCCATATTTAAAGTCAATTTCACTCTCATTAGAAGTTGAGAAGATTTTGTTAAGACTCAGCTTTCGCCCAGGTGCTCAGCTCTTCTGTACAGTAGGTTCTATGCAATAGGGAATTCATCACCAGTGAACAGTTTCTAGCTTTTTATCAAGCCAATAACAAACTTTCTAAAAAATGTTTCATTAAAATGTCGATCAATAGTACCATAAAAAAGTAGCTATTTTACATTTTTAATAAATACATGGTTTAAAAAAAGATATGATTTTATCAGAATTATCTCGTAGGAAAGAAGTGACAGGACTGAATCTCTGAACAAGGGATTGAAACCAGAGCATAAATCTAACTGTCCCCCAAAATTTCTGTCCTTTCTCTTCCTGAGCAACAATATTCCCACTGCTGCTGTAAGGAACTGGAGGTAAATGACAGAACAGAAACATTTTTGTTTTCTTTGAAATGTACTTTCTGACAGGCTTTGGATATTTTCTCTGAGCATTGTGGGTACTTTCTTAAACAACAAGGTTACATTTTCATGTACGAAATTGTGTACAAAATTTGTTTGATAAATGCTGGTTTGAAACATCTTTGTAAATGTAAGTTTTCATACAGGTTTGGGAGAGGGATATTTAAATATCTAGAGATAAACGTGGATTGATCTTTTTACATAGCTGGATATCTCAAAAGGAGCAGCAGGAAACAGCCCCTTGCAACCTCCTAATTTATATGTACGATGGCTAAAATTATGTGCCCCTCTGTTTATTGCAGATCTGAAAACCTCCCCTTCCACGGCCCTTCTTGTGCTGGCAGAAGGGAAGGAAAGTTTGACCCGCTGTGTTCTGTAGGTCGCTGCCACTAACAACTTCTGTTTGCAAAACAGAGCTTCATTGCTGCCCAAACTAGGTCAAGGATGCTGCTGGAGGAAGTGGAGCCACATAAAGATCCCTTCACTTTCTTCTTCCTCCACTCCTGCAGTTTTGCCATGAATGCAACAGAGAAATGGGGATACCGTAATCAATGCACGTGTGCTCCTAGGTGAGGACCACCTCTTTCTGGGGTTGTGTGCCAAGGGGAGTTGGGAACAGACAAGGATCCGTGCCTCCAGTGGTCTCTTCTCCCCGTGGCCTGCACGCAGAGGGGTCACTGTGAGTCTGGGCAGGGGTGGTTGGGGAGGAAAATGTAATTCCAGCGAATCTAAAAGTATAGATAGTCACTAGCCTGATCGAGGGGTTGATAACAGCACAGAGAAAAGCAGTTTTAGAACTAGTCTAGTTCTTAGCAGCGTGTTCTAAACCTCCCCTGAGGCTTCCATCATAACCCCGAAGACCAGTTTATGCTGTAAATTGTTAACTGTTTGTGTTTTAAGAGACAGCTGTTCAACAGTGTTCATCTTTTCTATAAGCCATTGATGAATCTATTAAATCTGTTTTACCAGATTTTCCCTATATCTCTATATAAATATAAAGATCTTATAAATTATAAATACTGGAACAGCATCTTCCAAAGAAACACTGCTTATAAAATACAAAGCTATTGTCACTGTCTTACCTGCTGAGTAAATTTATTCTTTTCATCAATTAATTATCACGGATGCAGATTATATCACAGTAGGTAATGTGCCCCTGTCATCTTCCTTAGGTACCACTAAAACCAGCTAAAATGAAAAAGCAATATAAATCTTGCCAACTAATGTCCCACTTTCAAATAAACATCACCAAGCACCAAATAATGCAAAATGTCCTCCTTTTGTCAATTCTGTCCTCAGAAGTGTCACTGGCAACCACGTCTGTCTTCTCATGGAAAGACTCTGGAGAATGAATGTCCACCTTCTCCTTCTCTAGTCCTTTTTAAAAAAAGTCCTTATGTAATATTTTGTGACCAGCTACTATCACCGAAGAAGAAACTTCCTACATGCTTCTTGCAAGATGTGTCTTCAGCTGTGGCAAATATGCAGAGGCCTATGAAGTCCACGAGTGGGAGATGTTTACAAAAATAGTTCCTGTATCAGATCTATAGAGGCAGGAATCGTCCTCCAGGGACGGTTGCTCCAATATGCTTCACTGCTGGCCTCCTGCCACTGGCAGTCTGGATTCCCCAGTAAAAGCTGCTGCTGGCAGACATCTCAGTAATTGCTTCATAGAAGTAATGTAGTAGATGCCATAAGAGTTAATTCTACATCAAGCTGTATTAGCTACTGATAGGATTTTCGTGTGGACCGAGAAGGAAATGAGATAGCGAAATGACTCATGCAGTTCTTCTTTCTTCAGAGCTCCTTCGCTGCAGAAGACAAACAGGAAGGGTTTTTTTATGAGGTTTTAAAGAATGGAAAAAAAAGCAGTGCCAATGTAGTTCAGATCCTGAGAGTGGTGCAAGTTATCTCACCTGAGTGAGAGGCTGGGTCCTTTCAAGCTGGGAAAATATTTGAGGCTGTTGTGAATTAACCAAAGGGACAACAGGTGGAGGGAGGTAGGACATGTTTGCATTACATATTGTGATACAAGCTCATGCTTACCTATGCTCACACCCCAGCAAACCTGATCTTGTTCTTCCTGCACCCAGAGACCATAAAAATCTTTAGGGGAGCATATTATTTCAGTGCTGAGATAGAACTAATCGCTCCACGCCCTCAATAGTGTATTTATCAAGAACTCCTCCTGGATATTTTGTCCCGTATTGCTGAAGAGATGTAATGGTGAGCACCAAAATCTTTTCTCCTCTTCATGATGAATTCTCAAATTGGCCTATGCTGCCACAGTAGAGGCACATCTTTGGGACATCCTGGCATCATCTGTTGGAAATGGAACGTTTGACAGAGTGTCCCAAATTAAGGACAGTCTTACTCAGAGGAATTAAATACTTTGCTGTTCGCCAGATACCTTAAAAACACACTTATTTCAACACAAGATGAAATTTTAAAAAAAAATTCTGAAATAAATGAGAATTTCAGTGGGGAGGTGTGTCTTTCCAACACATAAAACCCTGGCAAGGAGTGGGCCAGCTGTAACTTAACAACCAGCAGGACTCACAGGCGTGCTCTGCTGCAAGATCCCTGTTGTGTGACCTTGCTTAATTTGGCAGTATTTTATTAAAATGCAATCAGCGTCCTGTATAACACCTGGGTTCGAAGTATTGTTACAGAAATAAATGTTCAATACTCAAGGGGTCACCATTCTTTTCTCACCATGATATTTGCCTTCCATTTGTTTTTCTGAAGAATTTGTAGCTTCATGGTTTTTCAGAACATATATACTGTTATACACATATATATATATACACACATACACATACATATATATATATACACATACATATACACACACAGAGAGATATATATATATATATACACAACAATACTGGTTTGCAGGCTTTTAGCAAGTGTAATATTCTCTCAGCATCTTCATCTCTGCTTGGTTTTTACCCAGAGTCATTCAGAAGTGCCATGCTGAGCTCAAGATATATGAAGATCTCATTTTTGTACAGTTCCCATTCCAAGACGTTATGGAAGACCCAGGAAAGGAATTTACCATCTGGAGCTGTGGTGGTGCAGCTTGCTCTAGCAGCATCTCCCCCACGCCTTGGTAGCACAGTGACCTACTGCATGTGACCATGCATCACCTGCCACTCGAGCAGGAGAGCCAGCACTCTCTGGAACTGCAGCTCAGCACCCAAAGGATTAGCAAGTCTAGGCTGCCTCATCTGTCACAAACTTCACCCACTCAGCAGCACCCTCCTGGCAAGTATCTTTCATAAATCCATTCTGCATCCTCATATGTCCTTCTCTTGTGTCTGAGCCAGCTGAATTCCTGCTCACACAGGGTGGGACTGGAGGTAGGCTGGGCCATGCTCTGAAATTCCAGTTTCTTCTGCCATGGCCTGGGGCTTTTCCAGCAGCAAGAGAAATGGGAAGATCAGTGAGTTCAGATAAGGGACTTTCCCACTCCCTCCCTGCTGGGAATGGCTCAGCAGATGCTGATGAGTGAGGAGGAAAAAAAGAAAGGAACTTCCAGGAGTGTAAAAAAGGAATTTGTTCAACCTCTGGCAATGACACTGAGAACGTGAAGGTTCCTCATCAGGTAGGTACTGAGGAGGTTGCTTTGGAAGGTCAAAAAGGCTACTTGACATGCATTCAAAAAAGAGACACCCCCAATGACATAAATGTGAGATTTATATTAGGGTGAAAATACCTTTGGTGCAGTCTGAGTCTTATTTTGCCTTTTTTAAACATTTACTTCATCCTCTACTGAATGTCTCATTTCCCAGCAGTGAAGCATACAGCAGCTCCTTCTCCTAAATGTCAGTTGAATCTATACTAGTGGTGTTGCTCAAACTGCATTTTTAAAAATAATCTGCAAGCAGTTAATGTGCTTTTTAAATTCCCAGTGTTATGTAAAAAGGCAAAATATTTTTAGCCTTACAAAATATCAGTTGTCATCTCCTCACTCTCTCCCTTTGATATATTGGAGATGGGCGCCTAGAAGCTCAGAGAAACTGTGGATACTAACTGTTTTAAAAATAAGGTGGAGAGTTTTTTTCTGCAATGTGGTTTTGTAGTTTACAGATCTTAATAAAAACATACGAAAATACCCCAAACCTTAAAAGCAAGTCTGAACAAAAAAAAGTACTTCTTAATTTAAAAGCTACAGATTCTGTCCTCGCTGCTGAATTTTAATGTTTGGAATAATGACAGTATTATGTATCCTGAAGCAAAATATCGACTTAAACCGTTCACTCATGCACTGACAGAATGGCCTTCCTATTTTAAAAAAAGTCTCCAGAAATTACTCCCTAGCATAGAGCACACAGCTGTTGTGAGTAGGCTCTGGCAAATCAACATTGACTCAAACTATTTTTGGAATCAAGTCAGGCCTGCTGCTGTTTCTGGAAGATGTAGTGAATACATCTACCTGCTCTGCTCTGCCGTGCTGCAGTCCATAAGGAGTGTGGTGGGATCCAGGATGCTTCCCTCTGTGCTTATTTGGAGGTGACCTTTCCATTCCCATCTGTTTACAAGTCTTCTGAGGCCTAATGTTTATTTGTTTGTTTGGTTTTTTTTTACCTGCTGGCAACCACCTTGATAAGCACATTTGGACTTTGCTGCTCTCTGTGTTCTCCACTGAAGTTTGAGGAACAGGGTCTCACAATGGGCTGCCTCTCTGCTTTTTCTTCTTCCTGTCTTAAATCACTCGGCATCCTGACGGCACTTCTGGCGGGGAGGCCTCACCCATCAGAAGCAGCTCAGGAAAGAGCACCCCGTCCTCAGGCTTGTTGGCATTATAGCTGATTCTTGAAAGAAATCCACCGATGCAATTGAAGAGATGGCTACTGGAAAATCTTGGAATCATGTTTATTGTTGCACCACATGGGCTGTGTGTATCAATACTGGGCTAAGGCAGAGCCTCCTCTTAGCTTTTATCTGCTCTCACAGAAGGCTGCTTTTCTTTTCTATCTCCCCAAAATTTGTTTTAACCCCCAATAGGTAAGATAACATTCATCATATTTTCATATTTTACCACTTCCTCCTCAGTTTGCTGTCAGCTAGGGGAAAGAGTTGAAATGATTTTAGATGAGGAGAGTTCTGTTCTCATGGTCCCAGGAGTCACATAAATAATTGCTATGTTTAGGAGAGTGGAATTCTTCAGGCACCAACTATGTAACTTGAAATTCCATTCCTTGCTTGGAGGTGCAGGGATTTGGAGAACAACAATTTCTGAGTCAAAAGCAAACACAAGTGGAGACTCTTGGACTCTGGTATAATCTGCTAAGACAGCAAACCAGGATGCAGCATACTGTAGGCTTCTCATCAGTGCAGACTGAAAGACAAAATGAACTCTGAGTCTAACGAGGGAGTCATTCCAGCCTCAAAACCAAGCCAGGGGGCTTGGAATATGCGACATTAAAGAGAAAAAAAAGTCTACAATTTAGTGTCCCTCTAATCTTGACCGCAAGCTAAGGTCATTAAGTTGAATTTAGGCTTTTGGCACCAAAGGGCTGATATCTGTCTGCAATGATATAATCTAAGAATTCAGATGAACAGTATCAACCAGATCTTCATCATATTCTTCACAGATGAACTGTACCCTCTACCTTTCCCAGTCTCCTTCCTCAAGAAGAGTCACTGGCAGTGTGTAGTCTAGCCCCTGTGGAAAGCCTCCTTCTGAAACTTCAGAGGGAGTGGATGCAGACAGCGTTCCATATGTGCGTTTAAATTTGGACCTCTCTGCAGATTTCCTCTTTCTTGGATCAGGAGAAAATAGGAGCTGTTTTACTGCACTGCATGGAGAAATGCAGGCTGTCCAATGTGTCCAAAGCAAGTGACAAATGAAACTAAGGCAGCTCCCTCCCTTTCAGGGTGTTATATCTGAGGTTGCAGTGCTTGTCTGTACACTGACTGGATGTAATATGTGGCTCTTGCACAATTTCAAATTTGACACACAAAAATCCACAATATTTACTCGTTTACTTCAAAACCAAATATAGTCCTCCTTTTTACCAGAGCTCTCTTTTTTTTAAAAATACATATTTTTAAAGATAGAGGCTTAATGACCACCTTGGGAGGAGAGAGTTTTTGGAAAGCATGGCCACAAAGGCTAAATAAACAGGAAGCAAAAGGATTAGTGCTTGTAGGACTTAGTAATCCTTCTCAAGGCATTGAACACTATGTACCAAGGTGATGGAAAGAAAGCTGTTGGTGGGAAGCCCAGGAAAAGCAACACTGAAATAGCTTTATAAACATCCCGTTCATTTCTTTTGGCAGCAGCAAGTCTAACACTGCCTCTGAAGCCATCAGTCCCGCTGCAGAAAATGGTTTGATTGGGCTCTCCTCATAACCTGAGCCTATTTTCATTAGCATTTCATTGGTGAGATTCTGCTGGCTTTGTTTCCAGGTATCTTTCACTACTCGCTGCTCCCAGTCTTTAGCCAGCAGTGTCACAGACACTATCTGGGACACAAGAATCCCAGGGAAGAAGGATGTTTGCGGGTGAAGCCTAAACACAGATGACCTTCATGGAGATTGCATCCAGCCAGGTGCACATTTAAAGTTGTGTATAGGGAAACTGAAGTGTTTTGGGTAAGGTTAAAGGTTCCAAATGACTTTTCTCATGAGCCATGAAAGCAAAGGGTCAGGTTTGCCAAGCACCATGGTCATCATATTGACTTTTCATCAACTGAAGAATGCCTTCATTGAAGGAAATGCACCTCCACAAAGGTGCAGATGGTCCGTGACTCAGTAATACAGGATGGAACACTTTTTGAGGACCTCTCCTGCCTTTTGAGCAATAGCTGTGGCTGCTGATCTCTCAGTATCACTTGAATTAGCTACAGAGCACTGGCAGTGATGGCCTGTAACCACTTCTAGCTCCAGTCAGGGGCTTTCATGCAGTGCTCGATCACTGTGCTGGATACAGAAGGAACTTTGCACAGATCTTTAGTAAGGCCTCTTACACTTTATATTTTTAACCTACTGAAAATCATACTCTGCTTGAAAACCAGCTCTCTCTCCCCTAAATTGTCACTTGTCACAGACTCCTAGCTGCCACTGGAAGGATGGCAGCTCCACTGCAAGGCTCTGCTAATTTTCCTGAAAACCCCATGAAACAGTCAAAGACTTTTGTCAGGTCATCCTTTTATTCATACTGTCAGTAAATTAACTAGCAAAGGCACTAGCAGCCACATCTACTAAACCTGGGAACTGCAGGAAACTTCATATAGCCCCACACCTTTTGCCTTTGGATGACTGGAAGGCAGGGGCTTGAGGGGCTGCACCTCTTAAAGCTGTACTCAAATGGTGTTTTACTGTGCAGCTCGTGGATAACATTTGGCCTTTGTTGTTGTTTTTTGTTTTAATTTTTCTTTTTTTAAATTTTTTTTTCCCCTGCAAGCAGACTGTTGGACCATATGCCTGCATTGTCTGTTTGGTCGGTCTGTTGCTTCGCTCCAGGGCCTTGGTTCCGTGATCATCTACACCGTGTACATGTGAGGTTTTGCCAGGACTCCAGTCTGGAGTTAAAGAATTACTTGGTTTTATGAGAGGCTGGTTTGCTGCAGGATCCACACCCTGTAGATAATGCAGGCATGGAATATACCAGGCTTCATTCTTCCTGACCAGAGCAATCTGCTCGTGTATTCCTAATGTGCTAGGAGTCCAGCATGCCCTGGCAGAGTGTGGCACATCTTTGTAGGCACACTACAAAACACAGAGTGCCTCAGCTTTGTCCCAGGGAGGATGGGGAAGAGCCCTTTTTCCAGGAAACAGCACCCTCCCCCCGACACAGACACACACTGGAATTATTCCTGGGACTTTCTGCCTAAATCCACCAGGATGCAGCACCCAGAAGTACCTGCATCTGATTTAAGTCGTTTGTAGGAAGGAGCATGGCTTGTTTGTGCTGAGCTTACAGCTCCACATAAGTGAAGAAAGGAGACTTCTACCACGGGGAGCGTGGTACTTGGGTGGAGAGAGGCTCACAGCTCACACAGGAACTCTTGAATTAGCAGCCTGACAGATGTGTTTTTTGACAGTTCTGACAAGCAGTAATATTTGCCACAGAACAGCCAAATACGTCACTGCTTGTCTTGCTGGTGGCAAGGGGTGAGGCATACAGCTGAGGAAATGGCCAGGACGCCTTGGAATGTGGAAATGGCAGCTTTCCGAGCAGAATGGGCTCTGGCGGCCATCCATTCTCAGCCACACACATGGGCATGCCCCAGGAGCCATCTCCTGGTTTTCCAGAGTTGCAGAACAGGTCATACAGCACCTGAGGGAAGAGATATCCACTGGGACAACCTGCCTGCATCCCTCGTTCTTTGGGCACAGAGCCCGGCAGCAGAGAGCAGCAGGTGTGGAAGGGCTGGGTGAGGGGAAGGAAACCTGCCAGTGAGCCAGCCCCAGGAGCCATGGAATTGCAGGCCTGCTGAGAAGCAGCAGGAAACTGGTGGAAGGAGATAAGGAACCAGCAGTGGTAACTCGTCTGGGAGCTGTACTCCTGCCCCAGAGCCCCTGTCATGGCTCTGTCTAGAAAAGACCTTTCCAGCTTTGCTGGAAATTGAGCTTCTTCCCTGGACAGACACCACCCCAGTCCCCTGTTCTCTTGGCTGCCGGGCTGCTCTGATGGCCAGTCATATCCTGGCACAACCCAGGTCATACCACAGGGATAATTTGCTCCCTCTTGTGTATATGGCTGTTCTGCTCAGCTAAAAAAGTTTCATGACACAGCAAGGGTTTGGGTTTATTTTTTTTTCTGTTTACAGCTTCTGGCCTATTCTAGTATTTTAGTCAGGGGCAATCGAACTGTATGTGTGGGTGGAATGCCTTTTGAAATATGTACATATGTGCATGTGTACCACACAGTACCTTCACAGTGGGATCTGAGCACCTAAAGTGGCCCTTTTCAGAGATCACAGAGGCTCTCTGTAGCTCCTGAACAGCTCCCCTTCTTGGGAGCACACACTTCTGAGGTGTGCTTTGCTCAGCAGACTCAGTTTTGAAGAGAACCAGCCGAGAGATGCTGTAGCTGCACGTCCTGGCTCATTCAGAGATGTCTCCAGAACTCGTGACCTTTGCAAATAGCAAACCTGCACCGAGGCAGGGAGGTGACGAGGCCTGGAAGGACTGCTGTCTCATGAGGCTCTGGTGTCCCCAGCACAGCTCTCTTGTGTGGGGCACCCGGCTGTCAACACGCAGCCCTGAGGCGCTCCAACTTGCACCTGCTGCTTGGTCAGAGAAAAGCCAGCTCTGCGCGTCACGGCCTCCGCAAAGGAGAGAGAGCAGCAGCCTGGCAGGGGACAACCAGGGCCAGATGTTGTTTTTCACACAGAGAACACCCTGCTCAAGGGTGGGAGGGAGGAGCACACTAGGAGAGGCTGTGCCTGATGTGGAGCAGAAAGGAGAACTCTCTAACCAAGGTTAGAAAGTGGTATGTTTATTACAGCGCCGGGCAACGTGCGAGGCAACCCTGGAAAGGCATGTGCAAAGTTCCCTGGCTCCCCATTTATCCCTGAAAGTTTTACATCGTCATAAAATTACACACCACACCTACACATATGCATCACCTGCCCCTGCCTGTTCTACGCTTGCGCAGTTCGTTCCTTCAGATGGGTCGGTGGGTTTGTAATGGGTCAGTGGTCTCGTGGGATGAAGTCAGGAACATCTTCATCTTTTGAACTTTTCCCCTCTGTCCTGTTGGCAAGCTCTGTGGTCACTCGGGCACAGTCCAAGCTCCTCATCCTGGCTCTGGCTGGTTTCGGGGTGCAGGTGTTGTCAGGGTTTTGTTCCCCTCCACAAAGAGCTGTCCTGCTGCAAATGAACTAAGTAAAACAAATGAGGATCCCTAACTTGCTTAGCTAACTCCATCCGCTAGTAATCATTTTTTCAACTAAATTTTATCAGTATACATTGCCTCTATCTTTCTAGCTACTTTCTTAAATCTCAAATCCTTTTAACCCTTTGATTCATGCTGTGGCAGCACAGCAGATCCTAGGAGACCTCTTACCAGGGTGAATTACATGGAATTATTGAACTGTTCAGCTTGGAAAAGAACTCTAAGATCACTGAGTCCAACTGTAATGTCTGTTGGCCCGTGTGGATGCAGGCAGTTTGCTGCAGGTGGCCCTGCCCTGGACAGTGCAGGCCTAACTACTTGGCCTGGAGACCAAAGCAGATCCATGATTTATTCCCAACCCTTCCAGTTGGCCCAGACATAGCATTTAACACAGCATGGGGAAAGCTGATTAAGTAGCAATTTAACATTAATCAATAAAACGTGGTTAGACTAAACAGAAGTTATGTGACTAAAAAAGCATCAGAGATTCAACACAGATAAGAGCCAGAACTTTTTTGTTGCTTAGGAAAAACATGGGCTCCTGCGTGGCGTCACTAATTGTTAACTAACTCATGCTGAGATAAAATGGCACTAATTGATCTGTTGATATGGATGGAAATTATGCAGATGCAGACATTTTGCATTATTAACACGAGTAAAGCATCCTGTCCAGATTCCAGATTGCTTTCCTCTAACCTTAAACACATACTTAACACAAAGATTCCCACCTGCAGCTACCTAAACCGCACCTGGCTATCAAAAAAGATTGTCCACCCGACAAATTTAATTCCCCAACAGTGTTCTTGCAAATATTTCTTTCTTTTGTATCCAATGAATTATTTTTTCTTCTTACATCTATTTTTATTTTCATTTTATAGAATATATATATACTTTATTTTCATTTCACTCCTCCCAGTGCAGTACATGAATTTGCCTCACCACTTCTGTGTGATCTTATTCTTCATTTACGCATTGCCTTACGTGTCTGAACTGCCAGCAGAGATTCTCTGTAACTGTCTCCATTCAAACTTAGTCCTCCTGAGATGGCTGCCTTGAACTCTCAGCATTTCCAAGCTTTGATTTGATGGCCAGTAGCAGGGCTTGCTCCCTCTCCCTTGCCTCAAAAGAAGCACCCAGCTAGAACTGCCTATTCTAAATCCCTCCACTGCCTGCTTTGCAGTGGGCTGTCACTTCACCCATGGTGACAGCAGCATCCACAATGCACTCCAAAATACCAGATCGCTTTTATTCGTGGCATGGAACAGCCAAAGTTCCATGCTAATTCCAGAAATAACAAGGTCTGGCACAAGCCAAAGTATACCTGCTGCTCCATCTCTGTACCCAGGTAGCTAAATGCCTCTTCAGGACTAATATTTTGCTTCAGCTAATGAGTGTGACTACAACTGTGTGCATCTCAAGGCTCTAATTTTCATTTGCAGCAGGAAAATGCCTACTCTTTCAAGCCAATAATTGCATGAAGGAACACTGTTAGCATAAGGAGATTGTTATTTTCTTTCTGGAGGAATCAGAACTAACAGAGAAGTTAGTTAATCTTAATTTCCAATTACAAAAGCACAAACTTTAAATTCACTATGTGGAAAGCACAAAATCAGATTAGTTTCCCCCTGTTTATTCTGATGTATTCTAATTTTAAAATTCTAGCTTTTACACATGCAACCTGCAAAACACATGTTTTGCATTTGTTTCCTCGTAGTGAGGAGTTCATACAAGATGTCTAAGAGGGCTGCTTTTCTTTTTCTTATTCCCACTTTCCTTGATCTGCCTTCATGAGCTTTTAGCATCAACACACTGGTGAGAAAATCAAACGTGCAAGCATCTGGATTTATGGGGATGAGACCAGAAAGTATGAAAGCAGAGATTTATTTTCTTTTTCATATTCACTCAGCACTTTTTTAATCTCGGTCTGAGACGTTCTTTGTTTTCTCTGAAGTCGGAGCTAGCCCAGGGAACAGTGGCAGAGTTCTCTGACGTCAGGCTCATTGTGTAGGGTGTGTTGGGATGTTCTAGAATTTGGTTCGCAGTTATGCAGTGAATTCTTTTTAGCCCTGCACTGACATCCTTACCGAACCAGAGGGAAGATTGTCTGCAGTAGAAAAGTAAGAGTGTTAGAAGACCCATCACAGAGATACATTCTTTATCCTGTATAATTACTTTGTGCATTAATCATGGGAGGTAACGGAACGGATGCCGTGCCTACAAAAGCAGCAGTACACAGGATTATTTAGCTTCCACAGAAGAGCTATATATCTCTAAGAAATTCGGAGCTATAGATCAGTGGTTCAATGGTTGCAGCTGTGTAAGGAGTGAGATGCTCAGAGCTGGGCGTTGCTATGGATGACATTTTCAAATGGTATGTAATGCTGAAAGACCGCAGAGATTTTTTTTTTTTTTTCCAGCTGTATCACCTGGTTAAATAAAAGATAGAACCTTTTTGTACAAACTTTACGTGTAAAATCAAATATTTGTTTATACTGGATTTAAACCTTGGACGGATCTCTCTGCATAGCTCTCTGATGTGAGCGTTCTGCAGTAGTGCAGACTGGGAGTGTCACTGGTGTGGTTTGTGGCTTACTCACTCACCTGCAAGTAAATTATCAGTACCGGGAGATACCTGTGCTGATAGGTAAGTCTTTGGAGAGGACAAGCCCCAAGTCCCCTGAGCACTACCAAACACAGTAATTCTCCAGGGAATTTGCAACATCGGGGGTATTAACCCCGATACTAAGGCCAGATTCCAAAGTCAAATACAATGATTGCACAAAGCACAGGAAATGTCTTTATTGGTGTTCCTCCTTCGCGGGAGGCTCTGAAGCAAGGAGAAGCGACAAAGGCTGGGGTTGAAAATTCAGTTCTGTTGGGTTGGGTCAGGCTGCCCCTGTTCTACAGCGGGCTGAGCCCCAAGCGAGCACTGGGATAAAAATAAAACCGATGTGCAGCACTGGCAATCCAACAAAGCAATTCACATGGATAGCGTTTGATATCAACCAGCTAATAGTGTTTGCCTTGCAGCCAGTACAAGGAGACCGAGTCGCTTTTCTGCACGGTGGAGTCATCTGATGTTTGCTTTAATTTCTGGCAGATCGGGGCAGCGTGAGTCAGATGCTCTCCTCACAGCTGGCTCGGGCGGGGAGGAGGCCAGCAGGGACCCTGACTCACCAGAGCCGCCGCATTCCTCCCGAAAGCCCCGCTCAGCTCAGGGGGCCGAACTCAGGGGCCGAGGGCAGCTCCGGGAGGGCGGGAGCAGCGAGTGCGGGGGGCAGGCAGNTGAGCTCAGCTGTAGCCGCGGCCTCGCGCCTTTTATGGTCAAACAACTTTGCCTGGGCGAGGCTTTTTTCGCGAGTCGGGAGGAAGCGCTCGGCAGCTCCTCCGCCTCTCGCTGCCGCCGCCGCCGCTGCT
>VWZN01002777.1:237628-265279 GCA_013396955.1 Regulus satrapa
CGGAGGTAAAGGGGCGGCAGAGGGGGCGTCGCTGTGGCGAGCTGGGCTGGAGAGGAGCCGGCCGGCGTTTATCGGGGAGAGGAAACGCTGGCTCCGCTTCTGGGGGCATCCTTTGGGGTGAGGGGCATCGCCCTCCTTCTGGTCAGCGCAGCTGCAGGGCTCCGGTGCGGTGGAAATCTGGGTTTTGTCTCTTGCGAGAAGCCGTTTGTGGTTAATGCCACCCTGAGTTGAAATGGTGAAGTGTGATGGCTCGTTCGAGCTGTCTGCAGTTTCCGTTCTCCCTTTTTCCTCTGCTGGTCTTGTAAGCGCACGGCTCAGGCACCTCAGCCTCTGGCCTGAGTTAAATTCCCGTATGCCTTTTGTTTCACTTATTCTTCTCCGTTCATTTCCACTCTGGCCCAGGGATGACTTCATATGGGTTTCCTCCCCCTCCTCTCCCGCTAGGTGCTGAGAAGATGGCCTCCCCAGGTGCCCCAGGGACCCGCATGACGTCCACAGTCAGCATCAACATTTCTACGCCTTCCTTCTACAACCCGCAGAAGAAGTTTGCGCCTGTGGTTGCCCCGAAACCCAAGGTGAACCCCTTCAAGGCTGGGGGTGCGTCAGAGTCGCCGCTGCCCCCACCTCCTGCTCCTGGTGCCCAGCGTGCTCAGATGGGGAAGGTGGGGGAGATTCCACTCCCACCCCCGTCCCTGCTGGCAGAAGGTAGGCGAAGGCTGGCGTGGCAGATGTGAGCGTGCCTTTCTGAATTCTCGGGGTGGGAGCTTTGTAGCTGGGCTCCATGTGAGGACGGGGCTTTAACTGCTGTAAGTGATGGATATTCCTGCTGTGGAGGCTAGCAGGTTCCATAACGAGATAATTGGATTGGGAAGAGACCTCGAAGGGTGTGGTATCTCCATGAGGAAAGGAAGGGGGGGAGGCTGTCCTGCGCTGCACTGATGCTGGAGGAATGCAGTGGATTTTCCACGGTATTCCCTGGGTGCACAGTTGTGTAATTGCAGTCGGTTTCTGGCCCGAGTGTCTGAGAGCAAGTATGTTGCAGAGAAGTTGACCCTGACAGTGATGAATCATGCTGCTCTCCTTCATGTTCATTGGTCCCAGCTCAAGTTGGTTATCTCTGACTGTCCTTCTTGTGGACTCTGCAATTGCCATCTTTGATGCTGGGAAAGAGAAGGGAGAAATAAAGGGGTGAAAAAATAGTGGCAGTGGCAATAAACAGGAAGTGAGACTTAGAGTTCAGTTTGTATGGCTTGTACAGTTTTGTACTTTTTCCTAATGGTTTGGGTTGGGTTTTCCTGTGTAGAATAACTTCTTGTTTCACTGTGGTTTTCTTATTTCTTTCTTTCTTTTTGTATGACCTTTTTTTTTTTTCCTGCAGTGGTAGAGTGGCTGTTTTGTTTGGTTGGGTTTTTTTGTTCCATGTTTTGTTGCCTGGTTGGTTTTGTGTCCTTGAAGATGCAGGTGTCTGGTGGTGTGACTCTGTAGTTTGAACTGACGATCAGCATGGGGCCACCAGAAATTTCTATGGGGATCCTTTGCTAATCCTTGATACTGCCTATTTCCCCAAGGCTCTGTCAAGTAAAGGACGTGCCTCAATTGGGACACACATGTTCAGAGAATGCCTGCTGCTGCTTTAAATTTCTTTTCTTCCACTGTTTAGCAGAGACTGCAACACTGATGTTTTCCAGGTCAGCATGCTAAGTTAGTGGGCAGCTGACCTTGATGGTAGAAGACTGGTCCTGTGCTTAGAGGAGAAAAATTATTTTTCCCATTTCTCAAGGCACAAGGATGTGCTGGTGCTTCTGCCCCCTTAAATTGTACCAGCTCACTCTGATGACCTATTTCTTGCATGTTGTTGGCTGGAATCTTGTGTCTCTGGAAGCCAAGGTCGTATTTTAGGACCTGTCATTTTCTGCTGTAGTTGTTTGGATCAGGGACGTGTTTGTCAGAAGGTCTCAAACTGATATAAATATTACCTGAAGTAGACAGAAGGATGTTAGAAATTATTTTTCTATGTAGAGTGTGAGTGGAGCGTTCCGTGTTGCTTGCTCTGCTTCTCCTGTTGTTAAAGTGGATGTTATGGAGTAACTGGACAGAAAAAACAGCAAAAGAACCATTTGTCCTAAGCTGCTGTGTCATCATTGAGTAAGGGCTGCCAGCAAGACATCTGAAGTACAGATGAGCCACCAAAACTCAGTCATGAGAGAAATGCATCTGGTTTGATCCTTCTCTGGTGCATAACTTCAGTCCTTCTCTTGTGCCTCTCTTGTACTCTCCCCAAACAAAATGTAGTGTGATACAAACCTGTAGCAGTTGGACTCTTGTCTTAAATGACAGGATGGCTAAGTTAGGAATGTTATATTTAGTATTGATTCTTCTGTAAATCTGGTATAACAACTTTGTGGGGAACTTTCTTGTCCTGTGAAAAATTCATAAAACGGCTTTTAGTGCATCTGAAATAATGTGACAACAGATCAGGGTTTTGTTTCTTAGGGTTTCAATAAACCAAAAGGCAAGCATGTACAAGCTTGTTCCCAAACTATAATTTCAAAGAAAAAAAAAAAGAAAAAACAACAACAACAAAAAACCCAAAAAAGGCAAACATACTATTGCTCCCTCCCCCCAGCAGAATTTCTGCAGCACAGGCAGGCTTGGAAGAGGTGTTGCATACCAGGGCAGTTTATGCATTCCACAGGCTAATAAGATTTTGGCTTTCATTTTCTACAAGGGCAGTATTGTCTCCCTTAGGTTACATCTGAGAAGTCCTTATAAAGCCTGCTGACAACAGCTGGATATATAAAGATGAGACAGTTTGATTACTGCTGTTAAAAGTTGCACTTGGAGTAGCTGGAGTGAAAAGCTTGGTCTTTCACCCTACTGCTCATTGGGGCTAGCTGGGAAGAGAGGTGGGTGTCTAGAAGAAGGCATGTGAAAGTTAGAGCTCCTCATCTTCCATGTTCTTTTCTGTGTGGTTGATAAGAGGATGCTTTCTCCCCTGCATGTGAAGGGAAGAGGGTTCACATTTATTTGTCTGTGTTGTAGTAGAAAATGGTTGGTTTTGCCCATTCTGCATCTTTGGGAAATAGGAACAGGAGGAAGCAATGGGGTTTTTTAGAAAACTGAGGTAGTCTGGTGCCTTTCAACCTGCTTAAAAGGGTTTTGGGAAGTTTCTCATGTCCTAATGTATATTGGGTGTGAAGACATACTAGCCTCAAAAATCAAAGCTGGTTTTGTCCCACCAGAAAAGCAAAGGCATTTCAAAGAGTCTTCATTACACAGAAAAGGGGTAATTGGTCCAGCTTGCTTTTTTCTCCCCCCACTTGTCCTGCTGTGAGATGCCAGCTTATTTCCTTATAGAAACACAGGCTCTCCAGGGTCCTGGGCTGTCCACTGGCATTGCATGTATTCAGGAATGGTCAGTAATATTCAACTGAATTCAATAATTCAGAATTCCCCATGTTCAGTAATCTGAGCCAGTTTCTGGCACGCTGGGGACCAAGGAATGAGACAAGGAGTGGGAAAGAGCAAAGTGGGACACGTTTCCCAAAGATACAACAACTCCTGCCCAGTGACTAATAGCAGCAGCTGCTGAGGAAAGATTAAATGATTGTGAAAAGCTTTGGAAAAGGTGAAAAACAGTTCAGTTGTCTTTGAATGGGTGCTGAGGTCCTGTCAGCACAGGGAAACCAATGTGCACTCACTGGAATGGAGTCCTGGGCTGCATCAAAAGGGGTATGACCAGAAGATGGGGGAAGGATTCAGGCTCTCTGCTCCATTCGTGTTGAGACCCCACCTGGAATGCTGCATCTGGCTCTGGGGTTCTCAGCACAAGAAAGATGTGGATTTGTTGGAGTGAACCCAGAGGTGACCACAGAGACGATCTGAGGGTGAGAGCACCTCTTTTAGGAAGACAGGCTGAGAGAGCTGAGGTTTGTCAGCTTAGAGAAGAGAAAGCTCTGGGGAGAATTCATTGTGGCTTTCTACTACCTTAAGGGGGTTATAGCAAAGAGGGAGATGGAGATTTTATGTGTAAGATAGTAAAGGGGCAAGGGTTTTAAACTGAAAGAGGGCTGGTTCAGATTAGATGTCAGGAAGAAGGGTGGTGAGGCACTGGAACAGATTGTCCAGAGAGGTGGATGCCCCATTTCTGGAAGTGTTCAAGGTCACACTGGATGGGGCCCTGAGCATCCTGATCTAGTGAGTGGCATCCTTGCCCTTGGTAGTGAGGTTTGAACTAGAAATTTTTTAAGGTCTCTTCCATCCCAAACCACTCTCTGATGCCATGATCCTGCAATACCTTCAAGAACCCTCNAGAATTCATTGTGGCTTTCTACTACCTTAAGGGGGTTATAGCAAAGAGGGAGATGGAGATTTTATGTGTAAGATAGTAAAGGGGCAAGGGTTTTAAACTGAAAGAGGGCTGGTTCAGATTAGATGTCAGGAAGAAGGGTGGTGAGGCACTGGAACAGATTGTCCAGAGAGGTGGATGCCCCATTTCTGGAAGTGTTCAAGGTCACACTGGATGGGGCCCTGAGCATCCTGATCTAGTGAGTGGCATCCTTGCCCTTGGTAGTGAGGTTTGAACTAGAAATTTTTTAAGGTCTCTTCCATCCCAAACCACTCTCTGATGCCATGATCCTGCAATACCTTCAAGAACCCTCCTAGCTAGGAGTAAGAAATTATCTGAAGTTGCTTTTATTCTCATTTTCCCTGTAGACCTGCCACTACCACCTCCTCCTCCACCTGGGGAGGATGCAAGCTTGTCCTCAAACTGTGCATTTCCACCACCCCCTCCACCCTTTGAAGAACCTTTTCCACCAGCCCCAGAAGAAGCTTTTCCTTCTCCTCCTTCTCCGCCTCCTCCTCCTCCTCCACCAATGTTTGACGAAGGGCCTGTGAGCAGTGTTCCTGCCCCCCAGGTGAGTGAGGTCCAAGCTTGCTTTCAAGGAAGGGTGGTTTCTGTGTCATGCTCTGAGCTGGGACAGCTTCTTGCTCCTGCCTGTGCTCAGCAATGGGAAGCCCTGAGGTCTGGGAAGGCAGAAGATGCTACCAGCCAGGGGGCCAGCACACGTTAGGGTCGGCTGTGTGGGGTGCAGCTCTGTGGGGAAGGACCTGGGCTTTTCTGCTGGACAGTGAGTGTGAGGCAGCAATGTGTCCTTGTGGCAGTAAAGGCCAGCCACACGCTGGGCTGCCTTTGGGAGAGAAGGACAAGGATGGTGAACACTTCTCCCCTCTGCATCTTGGGGGACTGTACCCAGGGCTCTTCTGTGTAAAAACCCCTCTGGAGTACTGATTGAGATGCAATCCAGTGAAAGTCACAGCAGCCTTTGGAGGTTGGAGCAGAAGAAGCTGCCAAGGCAGGGGGCTGACTGGAATCTGCAGTACCTAAAGGAGGGCTAGAGAGAAGACAGATTCTTCTTACTCGGGCACAACAAGAGACAATGGACAGAAGTTGTGGCAAGGGAGATTCCTCTTGGACAGAAGAAAACCCTGTTCCACTCCAAGGGTGGCTCATTGCTGGCATATGTGCCTAGAAAGACTGGGGAACCTAGTCATCATTGAGGAATCATCAATGGGAGCTGGGAATCACCAAAGCATCATTGAGAATGTTGTGAAATTGGCTGGACACAGCCCTGAGCAGCCTGGTGTTGCTTGGGAATTAGCCCTGCTGTGAGCAGAGTGTTGGACTGCGGATGTCCAGATGTCTTCCCCTACATAAATCTGTCTGAGAGCTTCCTTGGGCTGTGCATTTTCCCACTGTTTGTAGACGTTCGAGACCGTGTCCTTTTCTTCCTCACCAGCTTTTTATCCATTCAAAGCAAGGAGCAGATCTGTACCACAATCCAAAGTATCAAAATCTGCTCTTGTAAGGGAATGATACACCCATTTCTCTGGCTGCTCCAGAGGCTGTTAATGTGCTTTGCTCCCTTTTTCCTCATGGATGGCCGTGTAGGTACGTGGCAAGATGAGCAGCGTTGATCTTGAAATTGATTCACTGTCTGTAATGTTGGATGACATGGAGAGGAATGACCCCTTCAAATCGCGGGTGAGCTGTCCAGAATGTTGCAGGTGGAAGAAGAGGTGACTGGTTTGCTGAAGAGAGGTGGTGAGGAGGGTGCTACTGAAGATTAAAATGTCTGGATAAGCCATAGCATGGATGCGTTGGTGAAGGACCAGAAAGCACAGACTTTGCAGCTTGTCAGTGCTGCTGAATGTGTCCCAGTGTGGAAACTCCTCATGTTCTGGGTCTGGGATAGCTGCTGGCTGACTCACTGCTGTACATGGCGTATTTTCTCTTCCACCTTGCTGATACCTGGCTGTTTTCTCTCTGCTGCTTCTCTTCACAGATAACTCCAGGATCCACAGGTTCTCTGGAGAAACCTTTGGCCCCAAAAGCCCCTGTGGATATACCATCTGCACCCAGAGATATTCCTCATTCTTTTCCTTCCAAGTTCACACCAAAGCCAAGTGGAAGCTCATCTTTCAAGCCCCCTGGGGTGGATTTGAACCCCACCCCAACCCCATGGGCAGCCCCACAGCAGCACAAGGAGCCCCAGGCACCAGTCCCTCCACCCCCCTCCCTCCCTCCTGCTCAGCCTGCACCTAAATTCACCCCATCTCCAGTTGCTGGCTCTCCTAAGTCTGTGTCCAAATCAGGTGACAATGTTCCAATGGCTCCCTCAAATTCTACAAGATACCCTACCTCCTTTCAGACTCAGTTCACAGCCCCTTCACCCTCAGGCCCCTCCTCTAGACCACAGCCCCCCAGTTTCACCTATGCCCAGCAGAGGGAAAGACCCCAGGTGCAGGAGAAGCCACGCCCGACAGAACAACCTGCTGCTGCAAAAGACACGGTAGGGGAAAGAGAAAGAGCCATGGGACTCGTGTCTTTGGACAGGCACATGGGGAGTGGAGTTGGGAGGATGAAGGTGGGTCTGCCCCAGGCTATGGGAGGCTGTTACCCCTCTGAAAGAGAGATGTAATTGCAGGGATAATGGTGGAGGACTTCATGTAAAAGTGGAAAGAATCAAGCACAGTGGATGGCAGATTGTTCCTAGAGATGAACAGATAGGACCTGTTAAGACAGAAGAAATAGGTTTATTAGAGACAAGGTGGGAAGGAGTCTGTCCTTTGGGAATGAATGTTTCCTCTTCCTGCAGCATAGATCCACAGGTTCCAGTGCAGATCCACCTAGGGGCAATTCCTGTCTGACAATGAAGGAGGTGGAAGAGCTGGAGAAGTTGACCCAGAAATTAATGAAGGATATGGAGCATCCACCCCCAGCAGAGGCTGCGACTTCTGGTGCGTTCCCTCAGTGGATAACAGTAAGATTAAGACTCTGGTGGGTTTTTCAGCCTTCTTGATCCCTGTCCTCTTCCACGGACAGAGCTCTGTGGCTTCTGCCGGAAGCCCCTGTCACGAACCCAGCCAGCTGTGAAGGCCCTGGACCGACTCTTCCACGTGGAATGCTTCACCTGCTTCAAATGTGAGAAGCAGCTGCAGGGGCAGCAGTTCTACAATGTGGATGAGAAGCCCTTCTGTGAGGACTGCTATGCTGTGAGTCGCTGGGGTGGAAGCTGCTGGAGAGAACTGAACTTGCTGTGGTTGTTCTCTCTTGCTTTCCTTTCCTCCTTCCATCTTTGCTTTCTGTGGTGTAGCCTCAAGGGGTGGGAGATTTGAATTCATGTGTCTTACTTGTTTTCTTTGGGCTCAGAGCACCTTGGAAAAGTGCAGTGTCTGCAAGCAGACCATCACGGATCGGATGCTGAAGGCCACTGGTAACTCCTACCATCCCCAGTGCTTCACCTGCGTGATGTGCCATACCCCCCTGGAGGGGACCTCTTTCATTGTGGACCAGTCCAACCAGCCTCACTGTGTGGATGACTACCACAGGTACAGAGCGAGCACGTGCACGTGGTGCGTGAGGGAAGGCAGATTCCCTCACACCTGCTGCTCTTTGCTGCAGTATGGGGTTGGGTTGCCCATGTCATCTCTTGGACATTAAGTTAAAAACTGAGTCAGCCAAGTATTAAGAAGTCCTTCCACGTAAACATTTATTATTCCTCTGCTGCTAATGCCATTGAGCAGCTCTGAGAAGCCTGCCTTGAATGTCACCATGGTGGTCATGGTCTCCTCTGTGGTTCTGTGTTGCAGGAAGTATGCTCCACGCTGCTCAGTCTGTAGTGAACCTATCATGCCAGAGCCTGGAAAGGATGAGACAGTGCGTGTTGTTGCACTGGAGAAAAATTTCCACATGAAATGTTACAAGTGTGAGGTAAGCCTGGTAGCCCCACTCCTCCCGTGTCCATCACCAGCAACTGGGCACCTTTGTTGTCTGTAGTGACCAAACACTGAAGTTGTTTTGGATGAATCTGGAGTGCCTTTGAAGCATGTTCAGAAAAATATTAGACATTCGTGGGCCATGAACACAGGGACTACACAGGGCCGTTGCATTGTCTAACACCCCAATACATCAGCTGTGTATAGGAAAGGAACTTGCTGGGTTTGCTCTCCCCTCAAAACAGCATCTCCCATTAGCAGGGACAGAACAGTGGGCTGTGAGTGATTATCCTGACCCCGTGGGACATCACATCCTTCACCCTCTTCCTGCCCATCCCTGAGCTCCCTCCCTCTTCTTTTCCCGTTTAGGACTGTGGGAAGCCCTTGTCCATTGAGGCAGACGAGAATGGGTGCTTCCCTCTGGATGGGCACGTGCTGTGTATCAAGTGTCACACCGCCCGTGCAAAAACAGCGCGCTGAGGAGCCCGGAGGGGGCATTCCCTCGAGAGCCCTCCTCCCCTCCCTGCCATTGTCCTCCCCCTCTGCCTGACAAGGCAGACTGCTACCAACGGAGACTATGCCAGCGCAGTTTTTTTACTCGTGTAGGATTCACTGCTCCTAGACTTCACTCTGCACACCCACCAAGAAAGGGCCTCTTCTCCTGTCACCGCTTCCTGGCCACAGTGTATTCCAGGCTGGGGGCTGTGATCAAAGGGGAGTGCACAATCCCTGTTCCCTCAAAACTCTGGAGGAGAAAGATCAGACCTCCACCTCCGCCTGGTGGAAGAAGCAAGAAAAAGACCTGGTGGCAGGTACTGGGAAGGGCTGAGAGCATTCCTCAGTTCCGTGGAGCCAAGGAGGATGATTTGACTTGAGAAAAGGTGGTAGTCTGCATCTCGGCACCACTTCTGTCTTTTATTTGATATCTTGTGACACCTCATTATCAGGATGTCTTCCTCTGCCTGCTCCCTCAACTGGGTTAGGGTTTGGAGGCAGAAAGTAGTGAGAATCTGTTACTGTTGCTGGAAAAAGCTAACCTGCTATAGCTTTTCTGTCTCTAATGGATTTTACTGATTAACTGTCTTGTCATCTTTTTCCTTAGCCAGATTAAACTGGCAGTATTTGAAATACTACTCTGTTTCTGAGTTTGGAAACTTTGTTGTTTAAAAAGTCTTTTTCCCCCTTCCCAAAATGAATTGTTTCCCAGTGCGGTTTCTGGACAGCCAGGCTGGGAACCAGAGTAGCAAAAAGCAGTCCAAAGAATGCATGTTTACAAATAAAGGCCGTCGTAAGGACAGGCAGCACATGGTGAGGAGGCGTCTCAGTGCGTGGATGAGGATTCAGCAGACTGAGGAATGTCTCCTGTTCCAGTAGGGTTTCTTTCACTGCTGTCGGTTAAAGCTGCGGTGTAATTGCAATGTACTGTCTGGCTCTAAGTGTTACTGCACTGAGCCTCATTTCCTGGACTAGAAACTGTCTCAAACTGAGCAAACCTTTTGAATAACAGCACTGTCTGACCACTGTTTGCATTCAATAAAGTGTGTGGGTTTTTTCCATTAACCTGTGTCTGCTGTATTTGTTCAACCACCCATGAGAGTTGCTGTCTTTGGCAGTAGAACTGCAATTGTATAGCTTTTTTATACATTGCCAAATGCATGTAAGGCTATTCCACCCATCCTCCAGAGAGCAGGAGTCTGAACATGACCTTTTGTCTCTCCAGCTCTTGGTCTCCTTTGCAGATTTGTATTTTTCTGTGCCTGAAGAGTAGCCCTCATTTAAAGCAGGGGAAGACAGCAGTTCAGTACAGAAATACAGTACTCTGCTTCATGCATCACTCGGAGCTGGGTATTCCAGTGAGCTGTAAGTGGATTGTAATAAAAGTGCACCCTTTGTTTGGTCTGCCCCAAACTCTTCTTCTCAAAAAAGTGTTTGGGCTCGATGTTTGTGGTTCTAAGCATGGTACTGTGATGGTCACTGCAGGTGACTCTTCTTTGTGGTAAGCACCAATGTTTCTACACTTCAGAGAAATGAAACCTACTCTTGATCTCTTGCCACTTTGGGCAAAATCTTTAATGACTCCTTGCAAATTGATCCAGTAAATGTCTTGAGGTTTTCTATAGAATGAGTAGAGAATAAACAAATCCTGTATTTATTTTTCTTGCTGTAGTTGTTGCTAGTTTGTAGGCGTTGGTGTGAGAGGTTGTTTCTAGAACATGTTATTAAAAGCTTGTGCCCACAAACACCAAGGAGTGCAGAAAAGAACAATGCTGGGGTGAAGCACTAATTCTGCTCCTCCCAGAGCTATCAGAGCACCATAGCCCTGGTGTCTGGCAATGGCACTGCAATCCAGTGCAGGCAATGGGAAGGAATTACCTTTTGAGTTAAAGGGAGGTTTCCTCTCTGAGGGGCATGGGATATGGAGGGGGGAGATCAGAGACGGGAAACGGGAGTAATCAATGATGGGAAGCACCATGGGAAAACCCGACAGGAAAAGGGCACAGGAGGTGGCTCACGTACACAGTACGCGTGTCTGGCCATGCCCCTGTGTGTCATCAGTGTGGTCTGTCCTGTCATCACAATAGCTTTTTTTTTTCTTTTGGTTCCCTGTGCATGGGATTTGTTCGGGGCATGTGTATCTAAATGCCAGCAACTGGACAGACCTGAGTGCATGCATATTGTGTGGGTGTGTGCTACCACCAGTGAAATCAAGTCCGAGTAGCTGGTGAGTAAGGTCAGAGATTTGAGAGCCAGCATACGGCATGGCTGTGGGTCTGGCTAAATGCTGTGAAGACATGTGTGAATCAGCTGCTTGAGCTCCCAGGAGCTACTCTTGGGTCTGGAGACCAGCTGAAAGAGAAGAGTGCATCTGATCTGAGGACACTGGGAATCCTGGAGCCTGCTGCTGGGAAGAGCCAGTGTCTAAGGCTAACTCCTGCAAGGCTCCAGTGTGTGTGTGTGTGTGTGTGTGTGTGTGTGTGCATGTCTGCATGCCCACCACTGCAGCAGGGCTGCAGGTCTGGAGGATCTGCGTATCCTGGTGCCAGCAGCTGAGAAGAGCAGCTCAGGCTCAGGGCGTGGAGCCAGCTGTAGGACTGCTGGTCTTGGGCACCGGAGGGATCCATGGTGTGCACGGATGTTTCCCTCTAACAGGTTCATCCTGATCAGCCAGAGCTGGGGAGAGGATTAGGCTGTTTGTGCTGTGCTTGCATGTCTGCCGTGCTCTCTGCCTCCGGCCAGTCATGCACGGTGTGTGTGCGTTTATATTCGCGCACACATTATGGGCTCGGGGATTTTCTGTGCATGAGTGCCTATTGGGAATACGTGCTCAGGCTTGCTGCTGGCTGTACCCTGAGGACATGGAACTGAACTGCCTCTTCTCTACCAGGCCAGCTGATTCAGCAGCTCCTAACACTTGAAGTTGGAGGGGACCTCCCTGCTCAGAGCAGGTTGCTTTTTAATACCTTAAAGGATGATCTGGATAATCTGTCCCAGCGTTAACAACTCTCACTGTATGTTTTTTTTTTCTCTCATTCAAATGGAATTACTGCATTTCAGTGTGTTCTCACTGCTGCTTCTTTCACTGGATACCACTGAGGAGTGTCTGGCTCCTTTTTTACTCCTGTCAGGTATTTATACACAATGATAAAAGCCACCCAAATATTCTCCTCTTGAGACTGAACAGCCTGCAGCTCTCTCAGCCTCTCCCTGTATATCAGATGCTCTAATCCCTTCAAAACCACAGTGGTCTTTCATTGGACTTGCTCCATTATATCTTTATATCCTTCTTCGTACTGGGGACCCCAAAATGGAACACAACACTTTGGGTGTCTGACCAATGCTTAAATAAAGAGGAATAATTGCCTCCTTCCAGTTACTGGTGATGCATTTGCTAAAGTGCAGCCCAGGTGCTGTTGTCTTCTTTTGCTTTATAAAGGGCTCAGGTGCAACTTTCTGTTCACAATGACCTAAAAGTCCTTTCCTGCAAAGCTTCTTCCCAGCCCCCAGCTTTCACTGGCACGTGAGACTATTCCTTCCCAGTTGTGAGGCTCTGCCTTTTCCTTGGTCCAACTTCCTGAATCTCCCCTCTTCTTATTTCTCCTCACTATTAAGGTCCCTCTGCATGGCAGCACAAGTGTGATCTGATGTATCAACCACTCCCACTTCTCTGTCACCTGAAGTGACTGGCCAGAGTTTACATGTGCATGACACAAGCTCATCATCTTGTGTCAGCCTCGTCAGGGCTTATCTGCTAGCTTGGGTATCTGCCAGGTAGCAACTTTACTGGTTGGTTATCTGTACTTCATGTTAAAGACATCTGTTACTAAGACTGATATACTAAAAACTCAGAGCTTTGCTTTTCAGCTCTCTCTCTTGCTATAGTTACAGTGATTTGAGGGACTTGACCATGGTCTGTGTTGAATAGAAAACAGCCTTCTTGCATCAGGTTGCAGTTCTTTAGATCTCTGCTTCTTAGCCCTCCTGTCATCTATTCCTGATTTCCAGAATCAGCAGTGTTCATTTATAGCCTTAAGAATTGAGAGCGCTATAGTTATGGAAAGAAAACACTGTTATCTCTAGCAAGTCACATCCATGAATGTGTAGCACTCACCTTCACCAACCTGAAAAATAAACCTTGAGGTAGCTACTCTTCCCAAGTGGGAGAAAGTCTTAGGAACATCAGTGAGAAATCTTCTTTCTCCTGGACAGTCTAGTCTGCAGGAGAAAGAAATACTACTCACATGTATTTCATCAAACACATCAGTAGTTGCTAATATTTATGATTTAGGAATAATCACAGGATCTGTAAACCAATGGACTTGGATGTTAGATAGATATGCCTGTAAATGGGTAGAAAGAAAAAAATCTGAAGTGCCCGGCTGCAATGATATCCTTTAATCCTGATGCAATTGCACTTCTGTGTTACATCTGCAGTTAAATGGACAAAGACCATTGGCTGAAACAACTGAAGATGGATGTCAGGACCCTGCTGGGACTTATGTATGCTAAAGGTCTCAATCACATTTGAAATAAGCCAAAAAATTCCAACACGGCCTGCTCTGCCACAGGTTTATTTACAAAATATTATTTACACACTATAACTGTCTTGAGATCTGATAAATAATAACATTTCCTCCACAGAGAAGGAGTAAGACAGACCACCTACACATTTTTCTGTTACAGATACCCTATTCCAGCCAAACAAGACTTATGTCTCTCTTAAAAAGGGGCAGAGAAAAATGGGTATGTAAAGGGTTTTCTGTCCACCCCATAAGAAAAGGTATTAAGCAGTTTGGAGAGATGTAATGCTGAGGTGATGTGATCACACAAGTTACAGTGGGGTGTGCTTCTACTCCCAGTTTCTCCTCCAAAGAAAAAAGTACACCACAGGGTGGTGTTCACAGCAAGAATAGCTGCATTAAAAAAATACATGCCTTACCAGCAGCCTTGTGAAGGACTGAGTAGTTTGTTCCTGATGCAAAATAAGAAAGACAGAAGAGTGCTGAAGTGAAAAGGAATGTATGCCAAGGAGTGAATGAGCCCTGTCTCTACCTGTCTCTATTCTTGTGCCTGCTCCCTGAATGTCCCAGTCTACCTTGAACCCTCATCTCCAATCTTAAAATATTATCCACCACCCTCCACCCTCTTTGTGTTCCATGTGATATACTGAGGGTCTGAAACTCCAGGGTGTGGACTACAGGGCCTACTTAGTGCTGCACAAAATGGACTGCAGAAAACAGAGAATAGTTTCTAAGACCACTGCTCTGAAAGGTACTGATGGCTGCTGTAGAGCTAAAGCAAGGGGGAACAGAAATGAGAGCAGGTGGTGTTGCCTCATGAGCTTTTTCAGTTCTTGTTGTTTTGCTTTGCTTGTCCAGTCACTCATTTGGAAGCAATTGCCATAGGAATGATTCCAAGTGATATCTGGTAAGAATAGGCATTTTTCAAGCTTAAGAATGCAACGACTGATCACTCCTTAAAGCCTTGGATGCTGCACAAGATCCTCTTCTGGTGGCCTGGAAGTGACACTCCCATTTGCTTCAAGTCCCTGAAAGAAATGGGAAAATAAATGAAAAATATTAATTGCTATTCTTGTTTCTTAGGGACTAGGGTGTAGGTAAGGGCAAAAATAGTTACCAAGCATTAGTTCAGAAAGCTTCCTTTCCCTCAATGCCTTCTAATACACCTAACTTTTCTCTAGAGGGAATAAATTTCTGCATATTCCTGCCCTTCCCTGGCTACTTCTGCCCCCAGTCAACTGACCTCTTCCACCCCATGGCCAGGCCTGTGCTCCCAGTCAATCAGGACTTGTGATTAAATCAGCTTGTGATAGGGGCCATGTCTCAATCCTTCAGCAGGTCTGTGCCTGCTCCTTTGTTTTTGTGCTGGTTGGAGCCGGCTGAACGTCCCTGACAAAATAACACGGCTGTGCTCTGAGCCCTTCTGAGGAGCCCAGAAAGATCTGCTCTGTGACACAACAGTGCCTGGCTGATGGACTGGGGGGATGTCACTAGTCAATATGGAGTTTGTGGCAAGGAAATTTTTTTACAAAGTCCTACAAGGATGGGGAGAGGGTCAGGTTAGAGATCTGTTTGCCATCTATTCTTTCCCCTTGCTGTTTGTGTCAGATGTGAGTTCAGAGCAGCTGAAGACCCCCGAAGAGCCTCAAGCATGGACATGGATAGTTGGGGAGTGAGTCTCACAGTCTGGGCTGCTCCCAGTTCTGGGTTGATTCTTCCCTTTTAGGTCAAGAAGCCAGTCCACTTCCATTTAACTGCCCGGAGAAGGACGGAGCCTTCCAAGTAAATGTGAGTGCCTGTTCAGATCCCACAGGGACGAGCACAGCTCCTGGTGGCGCAGCCCTGTGGGAGCCTGGCGTGCACTTACTCAGCAGTGAGCTCCAGGATGGACTCCATGGTGTCGAGGCCGGCCGTGCGGAAGTTGGAGATGTAGCGCTTCATGCGGATGGATTCCAGCCACTCGGGGATGGAGCGGTACGGGATCCCGTCTGAGCCGCTGCAGCTGGGCAGGCGCAGCGTCACCCTGCAGACACGGAGCCCCGTCAGCCAGGGCTGAACCCGTCAACCCGCCCGAAACGCACAGGAACCAAAGGGGCGGCAAGCAGCCTCTGCCAGGGCTGAGCCAGCTAATCTGCTCTCTGCCAATGGCTCTGCCCTCTGCCACCAGGAGACAGACGTGACCGCGACGTTCTGCGCGCCGAGCACTCAAGGCGCGTCTTTGCGGCCTGCGCTGCTCGCACTGCCTCTCCTCCTGCTGGGGACGGGGAGCTGAAGCGTCCCAGTCAGCTCCCCCTCCTCTGGTGACAGCCTGCTTACCTGGGATCAAAGTCTGCAACAGGCCGGAGGAGCTGGGGACTCGAGATGAAATGTTGCAGCTGTGCCCGGATTTCCTGAAAATGAGGCCGCCTCATCCGATCGTGTGACCAGCAGCTCTTCATGAGTTCGTAGAGGATAGATGGGCAATCCACAGGCGGGGGCAGCCGGTACCCATCCTCTAAGCTTTTCATCACCTGCACAGAGGACACAGAGAAACCTGGATAAGAGCAGAGAGTGCAGAAGAGGAGCCAGAGACCTCTGGGATTCATTCTCTGCCATTCAGCACTTCACAATGTGCAGCCAGGGAGGGGCTGGAGATTACACGCGTATGACACGGGGTTTGGGCAGCATGGAACAGGATCAAGACACCTAAGGGATGCCAAAAACTTAAGTGGCATGTTTTCAGTCCTTTACTAGTTGAGCTCCCATTTTCCACTCAGGATATGTTCATGAGAAGTGAGGAACAGTCAGGACCCAATGGTCCTGGCACAGGCACACTGAAAGAAGGGGAACAAGACTCTGAGGAATAATTTTAACAGCTAAGCCTAGAATGAGACCAGTACATAATGCAGCAGAGCCAGAGGAAGGAGAAAACAAAACCAACAGAAAGTATCTCCAGATCCAAATGCCATGGCTGATTTAAACACTCTTTAATTTGGCTTATTCCTGTTGACACCTCAATACTTACTGCATTTAACTTGCTTGCACTGACTTTCAGTAGGGAGGGAAACACAGTAGTTATGAGTTCAAAAGAAAGTCAAGATGGCAGGCTGAGGGACATCTACAAGAGTTTTTCCCACATGCCCCATTTATTTTTTAAATCAGCTCTTCAACGCAGTGTTTGTTACCTCTTGATTGGTCATGTGCCCATATGGCTTGTCACCAAATGACAGCACCTCCCACATGACAATTCCAAAGCTCCAGACATCACTGGCTGAGGTGAAAATGCGATGAGCAATGGCCTCTGGGGCTGTCCATCGGATAGGAATTTTACCACCCTGTAAAAGAGCAGAAACACAGTGTATCCAGCATGTATTACTGAGTTGCATTTCTCCAGTGTTTTCATCCAAGGACCTTACAAAGTGGTTCAGAGATTGGGCCCATTTCATTTGAAGTGACATGTAACCACCCCAGGGAAATATCTCAAAAAGAGAAAAATATTCTCAGAAAGTAAATGAATTTAAGCCCTCTGTTCAGTTGAACGCTACACAAAATCTCTGCTGTGGGAGTAAGAGCCTGACACCAGTCACAGCCCTGCTTTGAAGGACACCACACATTAGAATTACTGGAACTTTCATTGAAAGAGACATGGAGATGACTCTAGTCCAAAACTCGGATCACAGCAAGGCTATCTTCAAAGCTAGATTTAGTAACTGAGTCCAAGAGATCAGAGCTCTTATTTTTCTTCTCATTTTAACACAGCCCTCACTCTGAATTCCTTAGCAAACAACATCAACACGGACTCCAGAGACACAACTACCACCTTCCGCACCATGACTTGCAATTTTACTACAGGTTTTCCTCAGAGCCTACAGTTAATTTACAAAGCTGAAAGATTGGGTGTGCATTACCTTGGTTTCGTAGGTTCCCTCTGCATCATTCTCCAAAATTCGGGAGAGACCAAAGTCAGACACCTTGCACTGGAGGCTGCGTGTCACCAGGATGTTGCGAGCAGCCAGATCCCGGTGCACGTAATTGTGTTCTGAAAGGTAGGTCATGCCAGAGGCTATTCCCTGCAGCATGCTCACAAGCTGCACAGGGCTAAACTTTTCCTCATTCTCCTGCATGGAAGAAGAAGTTAAGAGAAGTGACATCGATCCACTTGGTTTCTAGTCACTGACCTTACCAACATATAAAAGTGGACAGTGGTGAACAAGCAAAAAAAGGCAATGCCGCAGCCCAAAGGTCCCAACAGGTTCTCACTAAGGGCCTGGTGGTGGTCTCCAGTCATCATTAAGCAGTTGCATTTCAACTACCAAAGACGCCACTGAACAAACTGGATGGCATTAAGCTTCTACTACGGACGCTGAGAACGTCAGTAAGCAGAAAGTAAGTGGATGTCTGGATCTTATTTCTCGTTTTATTTTAGGGCCCTAAATCCAGGTCAAGTGCAAGTTCTGGCAGTACACAAGCCTATTAAAGATTGGAGTTTCTCACCCGGAGGAAGGTATCCAGTGCTCCATTTTCCATATACTCAGTGATGATCATCATTGGCCTCCCTTGAGGAAGACAACAGGATTTCAGCCTTTTTCAAATTCTCATACTCATGCTTTTCAATGCTCTCCATATTCCCCAACAGAGAGAACCATGTCCACCCCCCGCTAACAGCCCCAGTCCACTGGCACAGCTGGCTGCCCCTTCTCCTTACACATCTCCCAGTGATCCTCCTTGTAGTGTACCTATGACCCTGAAGCATCCCTCACACCATCCCAACTTCTCATCTACTCACCAGTCCTAGAAAATCTCTCCTAACACTGCCTCAGGACTCTGCTGGAAATCCATACCTCTCCTCATTCTCTGACATGACCATGCCTGTCTTCTCCCAGAACAGCCTCTCTGACAGAAAACTCTCTAAGAAAGGCCTGAGAAATGTGCCAGTTTCTGCTCTTGTCCCAGGACTCTCTCACGCGCACTCTTCCTTACTTTTGGTGACAACTCCCTCCAGACGCACAATGTTCGGGTGGTTGAACTGCCCCATAATTGTTGCCTCACGCAGGAAGTTCCACCACTGTGAGTCTGAATATGTTGATTTCAGAGTCTTGATGGCAACCACAATACGTTCTTTCCCCGGAAGTCGCAGGGACCCACGATAGACCTCTCCAAACTCCCCTGAAGACAACCAGAAACAAAATGAGCTCATTTTGAACTCCAGGACAGGCAGCAAAACAACAGCGTGAGGAAAACAGAAAGATGGGGAGAGCAATAAGTAACTCACCCTCTCCAATCACATTCTCCATAGTGACACAGGAGATGTCCAGTTCCTTAGTGAATTCCAGCACCCCTCTGCTGGGGTCATCATATGGTTGCAGGTCTACATAGGGTTTCAACCAAACCTTCTCTGTGGTAAAGGGAAACAAAAGAGCAAATTAATCTCTCAACCCTTTGGACAACCTTTTTAAAGCATAACTACAAAAGCAGAAATTAATCCACGGGCTTCTGACAATGGCAGTAAAAAAAATCTACCAAACATATGTTGAAGAGTAGAACTGTTGTGGGAAGAGGCAAATTACATCAGAAAAGCCATGCTAGTGTCTGGTTTCAAACTAATGTTTCTTTTCATTCCTTCCAACACATTCCAGGCTTCCTCCTGGTTTTATTACCCCTTTGAAGCTCACCTCTCTCAAAGCCTGAAGTATTGTAATCTGGCCGCGCATGTCTCCGACGAGCCCTCCTGGAACACCAGAAAGAGGCATGAAAATAAAATGGTCAGCAGATAGCAAAGGGAAAAGCAAGACTTCCAAAGTGTCTGCCCTAGCTGGTTAGGAACAGAATTCAGGGTAGCACAGAGCAGAGTGGAGCCAGACGCCGTACTGACTTGGAAAAGTACAGCTGGCAATAAAATGTGATGCCTCATTAACATGTAGAAATGGAGCTTTGTTTGCAAACAGGGAGTTTTGTGCTGAGTTACAGATGAACTTCTGTTTATTTCATGTTTTCTGTATGCTTTCAGTAGAATATCTGATCTTCTCAAAACCAAGCAATAGCAGCCTTATAGACATTGAGAAGGAAAGCAGAATTCTGTATATGGGTAGAGGACCCCAACAGTAATGGTATATGGAAAATGGTTTGCAATTACTGGATACATGTATTACCACTCAACTGGTCAACAGCTACAGAAAGGATTGTACCATAACAGTGTTTCTATTCCTCTGTCATGATAGCAATACCATACTGCTGGATTATAAGAAAACTGAGGGAGGAATCACCACATTTTCCTCTGTTCCCAACAGCAAACATTATCTTACAATATCAATCCCTCCAATCCTACTAATCAAAATTATTTACTGAGACCCTTTCCATCATGCTGCAGCACACTGCAGGTGGTTTTTTTCTCTATCTAACCTCTACCTATACAACATCCTGTGAGAAATCAGGGTCTCCCTTTCTCAAGCTCCCACAGCTCAGCTCCTCCTACGTCTATACCTTTTTCACTACCAAAAATCAATACTTACTTTTGCCGAAACATGACAAATCCCACAATTAGCCCAATAAATAGGAGAACTCCAAAGATAATAGAGACTATCTCTCCACCAGACAGAGCTCCCGTGTCTGCAGAAACAAAGAGAGAGGCCATATCACTTAAAAGACCAATATCTATTTGTCTGGAACGCACCAACCAGCTTTTACCAGTTAGTGGCATTAGGAAAGTTACAGCCACTTGTCTTCCAGGCAGCAGAGCCAGCAGATGGGAGTCCTATCACACTGTTCATGTGCATGGAGCACCTTCTGGTGGTTATCTGGTTGACTCTTACCTACAGTCTTGGTCTTTCTGTTGAGTAATTTATCCCTATGTCTGATTTCCTATTTAAGTTCCATGACACTTTCAAAAATGAAGAACAGATGTTCCTTCCCTCCCACTCCTCTCCAACAATCCTTTCAGATCAAGCCCTTCTTCCTGCTCAGTGGCTGATTTAAATTATGGCAAAGCAAAGATATAATTTTTCCCAACAGTCTAAAGTGACTCTCTTCTTGTTTATGAAATTAATTTCATGCTCCCCTCCCATCAGTATCTGGGACTGGTCTCATAATATTCCTGTTTTCTAAAAACTGAGCATCAGACAATTCCATTGGGTTGCTTTCAGATAGTGCTCACATAACACAGGCTGTCTCCTTCCATTTAGGTTCTCAAGTAAAGCTAGCATTTCCACAAAATACATTTGAATTCATCAGAGAAAATGCTATATTACCTCTGCTGGTCTTTTAAAAATTTATCTCCCATAATTTAAAAAAAAAATTAAGAACTTAAAATGCATTAATGGAAAAGTAGTGAGAATCTTCATCTTTTTAATATTTTCCCAAAAGAGACTTGGGAAAACATCCAGAAGAAAAAAAACCCCCAAATCATTATTTTTCTAAAATACATGAAAAGATTTTTAAAGCAAGGAACAGATGATACACACAACTCTGTGGGGAAGTGTTTCCTAACATCTAGTCCAATGGTCAGCATCCATAAAGCCTAATTAACACTAGTTATTCTTCCTCTGACTCATCCCACTAAAATTATTAAGAATCACCACCTTAGTTAGGCAGAAATCGAGAGACAGAGCTAATGTCCTTGTCTTGTTAAAATCAAAAAGCTAAGATTTGGAAGGTGAAATAGCATTTTTATTAATAAAATGGACAAGCTTTTAGATACATAGTACTTCTTCAGGAATTTAAGAGATCTAAATTATCAAATCCAGATTTAAATAGAAAATGGCCATTCCTTGCAAATCCTGCTACACTAATATTCCTAGACTATAACAGCTAAAAAATGCTCCTAGTATTATCAAACAAGAACTCTCATCAAATTAATCCTTCCTGGCACTTCTTTTTAATCCCCTTCATGTTCAAAATACCTTACTCTTGGCATGATAAGGTAATCAACTTTCATTTGAAATAAAGCAAAACATTGATGAAAATTTTCTCTAACTTACTCTTTCTCATTCAAAATAATTGTGCATGCTAATTTACATCTTTTTCACAGGGCCTTTGTAGTACATTATTTAATTGGTTAACCACCATTTTTGTCATCATCATTTGCCACTGTGACTTTTCATGAAGATTTTACCAAAAGCTCCTGGAGACAAAAAGGGCCCAACCTTTATGTTCCAGTAATGGTATCCCAACTCCTTATCAGCTTTTACACTGTTAATTTAACTTTTTAGTTACATTAAGGTATGCCTTAGCTTTCTTCCCCATGTCCTTATTTTATTACAATAAAATTAGTCTTTCAAATGCAGCACTTCAAGGCATGTATTTCTAAAGTTATCCATGGGGTCACTAGGAGTCTGTGACATGAAGAGAGAGCAAATTCCATTACAGAAAACTTAAGATCAAGGGGAAGTTTCTGGGTGAACCAGGGAAAGAGGAGGTTGAATGTCAGGCCTACATAAGATGTTCTTTCATGCAGGAGAAAGGTCTTCTTGTGGTGGCCCTGACAGCTTGGCCTTCTAAACACTGTACTTTGGTGGAGAACTTTTTTCAGTGGCACATACCATCTCTCTGGGCAGAGCTACATTCAGGAGCTGACTATATACATTGGAACTGATAAAGCTGTAAAAAACGGTGCTGAGGTCCTCTGGGTTCTCCTTTTCATTAGGAACAGGTACACAAAAGGAGGCATATGGTAATCATTTTACCAGTATTCAAATTTAGAAACATTAGCCAAAATTAAAATGCCTTTCAAGAACTAAATGAAAGTCTGGTTAAGCATTGTGCCAGTACAACACACTAAACTGTGACTGTCCAGGTCTAAAGGGGAAAGTGCAAGCAAATTCTCTAAGACAGCAAGGAAACGAGAAAAATGCCTTTTGTCTTTACAAAGCAACAGGCTTGGCTCTGGTGACACGGAACTCAGGAGAGCGGTGTCTTGCCTTACAGCCAGCAGAACACAAAAACAGATCCATGTACCATATGCAACCTGCTGGGGAAGTGAGTTTCTCCCAGAGGAGACACCAGTGCTTGTCCTTTACCTGGTGGAAGGGTGCGGAATTCCTGCTCTGGGGAGTAGGGCCCAGGCCCAAGGGGTGTGATGGATCTCACCCGGAGCAGGTAGGCTGTGTCTGGCTGCAGGTCTCTCAGAGTGACATTGGGCTCCAGAAGGTGCTTCACTGTGTAACGTGCCTCCTCTCCCTGCAGGAGCCAAACAGGATCAAGTAACAAATGCACGCTGAGCCGGAGGACACTTCCACCCCTCTGGGTGAAATGGGGAAGAGCAAATCAAGGAGGCCTTACCTTCTCAAAGAACATGACCTCATACTCCACTGAGGTCCGGCTGCGCTGCCGTGGGGCAAGCCAAGAAACAGAAAGACTGCTGTCATCTCTCTGGGTCAGAATAAACTGGGATACTGTCACTGGAGCTGCAGTGGGAGAGAACAGAGAACATGAGCGAGAAATACAAACAAAATGCAAAC
Source organism: Regulus satrapa (assembly GCA_013396955.1). Lineage (NCBI taxonomy): Eukaryota > Metazoa > Chordata > Aves > Passeriformes > Regulidae > Regulus > Regulus satrapa. Next base: position 260,358 of record VWZN01002777.1, read on the forward strand.
TACATCCTCTCTCCACCAGAAGCTTTGGTCGTGCCATGCAACTGGAACTGAGTCTCATTGCCACCGTCATTTTTCTCCTGTGTGGTAGAAGGGAAATGAGGTCTCTGGTTGTAATGAATTGCTTTCTGTCAATAGTGTGCTTCTGCCCCAACAGTGGGAGCATAACTTCGTTTGACCCTCAAAACAAAATCCTTGTTCCAAGAAATTACATTTATTCCAGGACTGCACTGTAAGTGTCCAATTTGAAATAAAAAAATCTTAGGATCTTATGTTCCTACAGCAGTAGCACAGCTATCCTATGTAATGATTTATGAATGCAGCTGCATTGCATAAGGGCACAGTGAAACTCAGTGCTCAAAATTTCTCAGCTGACTGCAAATGCATGCTGTTCATGAATAAAAAGATAATTCTCAAGAGTCCTTGCAGACTAAGGAGTTAAGCCTGGTTCTCTCCTTGTCCTTCATCATCATCAGGAAGTGATGAGGCAAGCCAAAAGTAGCTCTGTTTTCCCAACTCAGAGTTGTGCTGCCCCCGCACAGCATCAGGAAGAAAAGTCATATTTTGTTACCAAATTAGAACCCAGGGAATGCTGTTGAGCACTGTGATGTCACTTTCCTATAATCACATTTCATGGTGCTCTGGAAAATATTTACAGGACAGCCAAACTAGCCATATTGAAGCTAACCTACAGAAATGTGTCAAGATTTAACATCCTCATCCCTCCATGCTTTCAAAACCCTTTTTTTTTTTTCCCAGTTACACCAGGGTTTCTGTTGTGTTTGGTGTTTTGCAATATCTGAGTCACGGGAAATATTTCATGACACAGCCCTCGTTCTTCCTGTCACACAGGTAACAATACTTAGGCTGTGTGACAGGGAGGGCTTCATCCTGCTCACCTCTGTTAAGTTCTTGGTGGATTCACAGCTCTTGGTGGATAATGATTACTGCTACACTTTGATTTGCAAGGAATATGACTAATGGACTTTTCATGCCAGAGGCAGAGGTACTTTAGAATCCTTATCATACCATACCAACACATGTGTCAGGCAGAAGGAGAAGATGGAGAAAGCTTAAATATTCACAGAGATTCCTCTTCCTTTTGTGACGAGCAGGAAGAAATTCTCTCTGCTTTTGCTAACCTGCATGTCCAACTGAGACCCAGACAGCTGGAGCAGTTCTCTGTGGGGCAGGTCCCATTCCTGAGACACCATTATGGGCTTCCACAGCAAATGTGTAGTTGGTGTAAGCTTCTAGGCCATCCACGTCCACTGCAGGCTTCGTGAGGCCAGAGGCACCGGGGGTGAACACCACGCCAGCCTCACAGGGCTCACAGGACAGGAAATGGCAGCGCTGGCAGAAGACTGTGTAAGTCAGGTCCTTCCTCCCGCCGTGGTCACTGGGTGGCTGCCACCACAGACTCAGCTGGGTGCCCATGAGGGAGAAGCTGACATTGCGGGGCGCCGAGGGTGGGCCTGCAGGGAGCACAAAGGGAAGGGTTAGATCCAGCTGTTAATGCCCAAAGTTCTGCCACAGCTTCCCATCAGCAGATGCGTTTCAAATGGAGCAATCTCTCCACCCCAGCCTCTCCCTCTCTGATCTCTCATTCCCATTTTCCAGCCTTTTGTTTCTTCTCCCATATCACTGTTCATGGAATCACTGGATGGTTTGGGATGAGACCTTAAAAATCTGCTAGTTCCATCACCCCTGCCATGGGCTAGGACACCTTTCACTTGACCAAGTTCCTCCAAGCCCCATCCAACCTGGCCTTGAACTCTTCCAGGGATAGTGCACCCACAACCTGTTCCAGTGTCTCATCACCCTCATCATGAAAAATTTCTTCCATACGTCTCATCTAAATCTACCCTCTTTCAGTTTAAAACCATTGCCCCTTGTGCTGTCACTACAGGCCTTGGTACAAAAACCCTTTATTCATCTTTCTTGCAAGCTCCACTAAATATTGAAAGGCCACAAGATGATCTCCCCGAAGCTTTCTCTTCTCAGGCTGAACAACCCCAACTCTCTCAATCTTTCCTCACAAGAGCAGTGAGGAAGCATTTTTAGGGCCTTCCTCTGGACCTGGTCCAGTAACTCCATGTCTCTCTTATACTGGGGGCCCCAGACCTGGATGTAGCCCTCCACATGAGGCTTCACAAGAGCAGAGTGGAGGAAGAGAATCTCCTCCCTCGCCCTGCTAGCCACATGCTTTTGATGCAGTCCAGGATACACTTGTCTTTCTGGGCTGCAGGCTCATGCTGCCAGCCCATGCCCAATTTTTCACCCACCAGTACCCCCAAGTTCCTCTCTGTGGTGCTGCTCTCAAAGAGTTCATCCCCCAGCCTGTGTGGATATCGTTCTTTCTTTCTGTGTGCAACTCACGGGTGCAAGCAATGTTCTGGCCCTCCGAAGGTGCTCGGTAGAAGCCTGCATTGCAGGAACAAGATGTAGCCCCTGACTCATTGGACAAGCTGTTGGGGGGGCACTTCAGGCAGCCTTTAGCATCCAGGGAGTGGCGGTAGAACCCTCGCTGGCAGGCTGTGGAAGAACAAACAAGCCAACAAGCTATATCATATTGATATGATAATCAATAAACCCAGATTAACAACAACAACAAAAAAAATCTGCCTGGCAGTTTTGCTCAGCTTCTTGAACACTCCTTTATCTGCCTCCCTTTTATTTTGGTTCACAGAAAAATTTAGGTTGGAAGGAACACCTGGCCACCTGGCAGTTACCTAGATCAATCATCTCAGAGCAGACAGAGAGAAGATGCAAATTCAAGGCAGCATCAGTACTACAACAGGACTTGCAGACTGAAGCAGGGGGATCTAGTTCCTCACAGATGCTGTATGAATACAGAATCCAGTCAACCTCAGAAACTTCTTCCAATATAAACCCAGAATGGTCCCCGCCTCATCCTTCAAGCTTTTCACATCATAAATTAAAATCATAAATAGTAGCTACAAATCCTTGTGCATCTCAGAGTCTTCTGCTTTCTGACTTCATATGGGGTAGTCAGTAGGCTTTTTAGCAGAAGTATCTTTGCAGATTTCAAGTGTTGTACTGTAGCATCACCTAGCAGAGCCTGGGGACTATCTAGGAAGTTATCAGCTCACCTCACAGCATCGAGTGGAACGGGCTATGGAGACAACACAGACTGCAAGAGAATAGGTGCCATGTGTTTTCTACTTCTACAGAAATGAGCAGCCACACTCTCAGTGTAACATCTGACAACCTGTTTTTGCTGTGCTGCTATTAGTTCAATCCACAGAAGAAGCACAGGTCAGCTTGCCAGTTGTCTCCAGGTCAATGCTTCACCTCTATAGTTGCATAGCAAGGAGGAGAAAAATCAGTGATGGAGTTTAAGTCAACGTGTGAATGTAATGGTTTGCCAGCCTGTGCTAAATGAATCAAATCTTCTTTAGCTAAAGAAACAACCAACCTATTGCTAATCAGATGGTTGAGAAATACATACACTAATTTTCTGCCAGAGCTACCACTTTGCATTTAACTTGCACATTGAGGGAATGACCCTTTTTATACTGCACTATAAAAGCAACAATATCCTGTGCAATCCCTTAGGAGATCCCAATGGAGAAAACCATCTGTTCAGGAGCCTCATACAAATGGCTTGCTGTGGTGGAGCATAGCATAGGAAATTATTCTTTATCCAGAAGACAAAAAAAATCAATCCAGCTATTCCTAATATGTGACACAGAGGAACACCTGAGGGACCTTGAAAACTTTCCACTAACACAGGCCAAACAAGACTACTCATCATCAATCTGCGGAAGGGATGCTGAAAGAGCCCAGAAAAGAGAAATAATCACAAGTAGGAGCAACCAGCCCCTTCTGATTCCGGGAAATGACAGAACCACTCAGGAAAAATCTATCATTCTGAGATACAATAATGCAATTATGCGATTAGTGATAGCAAGGCCATTGAAAATAATTTAAAGCCTCAAGTATTGATTGCAACAGCCCAAAGAGATTCCATTTATACTCCAGATCAAATAATCCCTTTAGAGAAACAGGCAGTAAAAGTTTGATCTTCAGGCTTCTGACAACTGGAGATGAAAGTTATGAGGCTTCCTGCCACTTTGCTCCAGCATAAGATTTAAGAGTTCCTGACATTGGATCAGTTTGGGTCAGAACAGCTATGACACGAAAAACAAAGGGAGTGCATGGCCACATTCCTGTATAACACAGAAGTTCTGATGTTGCCTGTATCATACTACCTGCCACAGATATGACACAATATACGTATACTCTAATCAGGCTGAGACCATCTGCAAGTATATTATAGAAATTTTGGGTTGGGAATCTTTGCAAGAATCACAGAATCAATTATGCTGGAAAAGATCTCTGAGATCATCGAGTCCAACCTGTGACTGAACACCACCATCTCAACTAGACCATGGCGCTCAGTGCCATGCTCAATCTTTCCTTAAACGCCTCCGGGGATGGTGACTCCATCACCTCCATGGGCAGCCCATTCTAATGCTTAATCACCCCTTCTGTGAATAAATTCTTCCTAATGTCCAACCTAAACCAGCTAAAGTCTTATGTCCTCTTGTCTTGTCACTACTTGCCTGGGAGAAGAGCCTGATCCCCACCTGGCTACACCCTCCTTTCGGGTGTTTGTAGAGAGTGATCAGCTCTCCCCCGAGCCTCCGTGCTGAACACCCTCAGCCCCTCCACGTATCTCGTATTCCAGAGCAGGCAACTCCGACCCCAGGAGAGCCTCTGCTCCTGCACTTCGGAGCTCCAGCGCCCCTCCAGCCCACATCTGCTGCGCCACCGGCGGTGCCGAGCCCCTCCAAGCAGGGGATGCCTTGCAGGGAGACAAGAGCCTGGCGGGAGCTGCACGGGCGGCTCGAGTGGAAGGGACGAAGCCGGGAGGGGAGCGCAGCAGCCGCGGCGACAGG
>VWZN01002779.1:0-10431 GCA_013396955.1 Regulus satrapa
TGAATAACGTGGAAGCTTGCTTTTCAGTTATATTGATTGGTGTGTGATACTTCCCTCGTCGATCAAAAATTCAGAGGATTCAGTTTAAAGAGCTTGAAATCACAGTATTTAAGGCACACATTTTCTTCAGGTATCCTATTTCTGCATAAAGATCTTTGCTCTACTGTCATCATAAATATTCTTTCCCTCAAAGGTTTAACAAAATAAAATTTGAAAAAAAAAATTATTCTTTTCACTGAAATTCCTTTCCCGTTTTTTACGCAGCTGTCAGCTACTCTATGTTCCTTGATGACATGCTATACAACAAAAACTTGCTTATACTTGAGATATATTTTTTCCTCTTTTTTGATTTTTTATTACTTCTACACCTTTTCACTAGTTGTTAATTTCTGCATTTATCTTTACCTTTTCTTTTCATTGCCAAACATAATGATTGGGAAAATACCTGAGGGATATCCAGCTTCACTAGGACTTTTTTAAGCTCAGCACAGTGATGCTGGCAGAGTACTTTATTGTAAAGCACATGCAAATCTAATTGGGTTAACCTCTGAGTTTTCAGTATCTGAATGTAAGAAATACCCAAGTTACTTTAACAGGATAGAAGTCATTACTTCCAATCATATTTTATGTTTATAGTTGAGAAATACTTCTGAAAACTCTAGCTTTTATTAATGATGTGATTATGACTGGTGATGAATGAAAGCAAAGACAATCTAGGTAAAGTTATAAGAGATTAAATTTAATTTGCCTCACAGGCTGAGTTTTACATATTTTTTCCAGATCCATGAAATCTAAATGACTGTAGCACAATAAAGTATCTTACTATGTGTACGCATAGGAGCACTTATTGTTCTTTCTTTTGATCCTATGTGTATCACTGGACACCCTTGTTTCTTATTTTGCCTCTTGTTTCTCTCCTGCAAATTGAAGTAATTACCTTCAATTTGCAGTGTGTAAATACATGCTTTCAGCATACCTTTAAAAAAATTGTTAACTTTACCAGTAGTTTCTAATTTTCTCTTATTTTGGTATTAGTCTTACTTTTTTTATTTTTCCACTCTTATGTGACAAATTTTTCCCCAAAAAGTTTGCAGTTGGCTTTTTTTGTGTGGGTTTTTAAAGAAAAAATATCCATGGGTTTGTTTGGTTTGGTTTATCCCCTCTCTCTCTTTTTTTTCCCTCTCTTTTCTTTCTGTGTTTTTTATTTGTTTGGTTTCCTCTTTGTTTTTTAATTTTAGCTGAATGACCTATATATATTTAGGTGTATGCCTTGTGCAACAGACATACTATGCCCCATGTTGTTTGATTATATAAATTAATGATCATTGAGTAATTCCATAGAAGGCAGTGGATTATTTGCAAATCAATGGCTGTTTTAATAATAATGGTAATCTTTATTAACCACTAATAATAGTTTATATCCACTATTATAATTAATATAAACTATTAAATAATTTCTATTACACTTTTTGACTAATATGAAGAAGAAAATATTTTGTTTGTTTTTCATAGTACATATGACCTTGAAAAAGAGATAATGAGTATATATGGATGAGTTACTGATAGTCAGAAATAAGTCAAAAGGCATTTCATTTCTACATTCTGTGGAAACTAAAAATCTGTGAAGAGAAACGAAAACATCTTAAAGTTTAGAAACTTTAGATTCTTCCTTATAACTTCAGTTGCCTCAAATGATCTTTAAAATATTAAGAGTCATATGGCTTTTGCTTTCTGTCTTTTCTTATTTAAAAGGCCTGTCCCTTAATTAGAACTGGATCAAAAGCTCTAGCCCTTAAAAAAAAAAAAAAAATTGGTTTTAGACTGCCTTGCTGTGGCCGTTAACACATAGAGCTTGCTGCTGGGAAAGACTGATGCTCAAAAGATAAAGGAATATAGCACCTGCTTTCTCACGCTGGTTTATATTTGCAGTCTTGATAAAAATTCAGGAGAGCATATGCAGAAACTGTGTGGAAACACTATTCACATGGTAATTCCTTTGTATCTGAATAATTTCTTTTCAGATGCCTGAATGAGTGCCTGACTAGCGGGAGGATTCAAACATCCCTTTCCTTAAGTTAAGAAGTTCTACATATATAATCTAACTGATGTCTTAGAGCAAAGACCACCACCATTTTGGGCACTCAGAAATTAAATGTAAACTTGCTGATTGACATTAAACCCAAGTTAAACTAAAATATTTATCTTTAGATAAAAAACCTCAAATAAAATTTACCAAAACCTGAATTTTTTTCAATGAAAGGCAAAGGCATAAGGTTTTCCTATGTTATTTCCACTCATGTCAAGTGACAAAACACAGAACTGTGCTGACATTTACTACATCTCAATAAGATACAAAACACTATTTTTCATTAAGTTTGTGTCACAGGTCAATGTAAAATAACCCTAGATCAAAGATAACATTCATTACATGAGAAAAATAAGTGTAATCAAATTGGTAAAACAAGTCAGGACGGGTGGATCAGAGCTGACACTGAACTGAACTAATCTTTGTTCAAGTTAGGAAAAGGCTTAACTGAGTGCAAGCATTCTGTACCCTGGCCTTCTGCTTCATGTTTAACGTGTTTGAAAATTAAAGCAAGTTATATTCCTATGTGAGCATATCAGTGTTATTTTGACAAGTTTCCTAAGACTGGCCAGTAATAACTGATAAAATAATACTCTGACTGGAATGAAGTAGCTGGTCAACATCTGTAGCCTCTCATATGCTGGAAGGCTAGCTGAATGGCATGGCATCATCACCTTTAGTTCCAATATGTAGGTGTACTGATATGTTGCTTAACATCTCTTGGCAGCATAAATTAACCTAAAGAACTGCGCCAATGCACCAAGGAATCATAAAGTAGAAAATGATCATTAGACTGCAAGTCACTTAATCTATGTCCTCGTCTTTCATTTTTACCTGTCAAGCATTTTCTGTTCCAACATTACTGATCAGACTGGAAATGATTTAAGGTAGGAGTAAGGTGGATTTCCTTTACAATCTGTCACCTCTATCTGTTTCTGCTTGTGTTGTTTCACTATGTTTTCATTACACTTCTCCTGACCCAAACAACAAAAACCATTAATCAGCATCTTGATTGCTTAATTTCAACCCAAAAAACTAACTCAGTTTTCATGTTTTCCTGCATGTGCACGGATAGCCAATGTCTACATCCACTAAAAGCTTTTTGAAGATTATTAACAAGTCATGCCCAAGTATGCTTATAATTTTGGCAAAGTCTTTGGCATCCATAGCTAAGCATCATTTTCTGAGCAAAACAATAAACTGGACTCAGATTTATATAATTTTAGTTTTGCTTACGGAAAGTCTTTGATTTTATAACTGTTGACATAGTACCACAGAAAGTTTGGTTATTGTTTATAGGACTAAAGAAGTATATTAGTTCTACATAGGACAAAAACATTTGAATTTGGCCCATGTTCGTAAAATAATTGACTCAATTTTCCTTTTAGATATACACCACATAAAGGGAAAGAAAGAGAAGTGGTTTTTGTTTTGCTTTTTATTTATTTTTATTTAATGAAATCTCAAAAGTAACTCAAAAAGAAGAAAAAAAAACTTGCTGAAGCAAGTCTGGGAATCTGTGTGTGCTTTTGATAATTCACTTACGAACAATAGAGAAAACATGCAAGGATCCATGTGAGCAAACTTTTTGTTTGCCAGAGGTATTGAATGTGCCTGAAAAAGGTTGTGAGAAGCATTCCAGGTGCCCTGTCGTGAGAAAAGTTACAGAAGTCTACTCTTGCACCAACTGAGTGGGTAAAGGGCTAACTATTGTTCAGTGCCGCCTGCTGGAAGGCAGAGGCAGTGGCATGACCGAGAGGGCAAGTGATCCTGTTCTCAATCACCCAGTTGTGTGCACGGTACATTAATATAGTTGACAAGAAAAACACAATAATAGACAACAATAAAGTAGATTATAAGATGCCTGTACCTTCCTTCCAGAACTGGGTAAATCAATAGATCTTCCCAGTACAAAGGTATAGAAGGTAGAGTCAACCGAAGTGGAGAACTCTGTGTATATAAGAGGAAATAACTATTTTCTGCAGTCTCAGGAGTAAAATGCAAGGGATGATAATGGCCTACTGCCTTTTACAAGCCTGTGCTAAAAAGTCATTCCTGAAATGCATTATTTTCTAACTCATTTTGAAAGCCAGTAAGCTCAATTTTCACAGTAATGTAGAAACTGATTGGCAGAAGGACAAACATGCATTTAAAGATATGGAAAAAACCCAATCACGTCTTCCCCTTTCTCTTAGTCACACCAATTAGTTGTCTCAGCTTCAAGGAAATCAGAGGCTTTCAGTGATGCAGACAAACTTGCCCGGATTGCATGAAGAAAAAGGACAAAATAGGAGGAAAAGATTGTTAGAGAGGTAATATTGCCAAGAAAGACTATGGCATTTGAAATACCATTTTGATGATCAGTATACTCTGAGACTGGAATAGTAAAAAAACAAAAAACCCTCTCTCCCCTGAATTTTTACATCCTTTAATGCTTTTCTATCTACGTCTTCGAAGGGGGAGTTATTCTACATTTACATTAAGTCTGGCATTTTAAAAATTATTATTTATATATGTTTCTGTATCTTTGGAATGTTTCTCAGCAGTCTTTTAGTTGTAGAATAAAAATGTTATGGCCTCTAATTAGATCTTCCACATTGTGAAGGGCTTGTTGGATATCATGTCAGTCAGTAAACATAATATTAGCCAAGATGAATTACAGATGAGGATATGGATTTGTGACTGCTGAGGTATTGTGTTGTGAAGCTGTTCTAGCTCTCTCTGTTTGTAAATGTGAAGGGAAGGGATTAAATGCAAATGCCACTGCCACTGTGTTACTTGTAGGTTAGTGTTTAATGCTTTTCATTTAAATTGTTCTCAAAATCCCACTGACTCATATTTATCAGGTGTAGCCAAACCAAACCTTAACTCTTGTCCTAATGCTGATGGGACAGATTTCCTGAACTATAATCTGAGGAAAAACATATTAACTGTAATAAATAGGTCTTATAAAAGTTTTAAATCCTACTATAGTTAATCAGTTTGAACAAGACATTTAAGCTGTAAATAGCTTTTAAAAGTAAACAGAGCTTTGCACTCAATGACAGCTATTGTTACATTTGGGCTTCTGAGTGTGAGAAAATTAATGTACCAAGAAAGTGCCTACTATGTAATGACATCTTGCTCCAGACATTTTAAAAAAACCTGAAGTGTCTAATAATTAAATTATGCACATTAGAATGTATGTACATATGTACATTAGGAACGTATATACCACTGGAAACCTAGAGGACAGCACAGTCTTTAAGATCTGCCAATTTAGGATGCTGCTAAAACAGAAAACCAGCATGAGTTACAGACTAGCTGGCCTACCTAAGAAAAAAAGACAAAAAAAGAGCAAGGATTTTCTGTTCTGCAATACCACTCCATGTAAGAGAATTAACAAATGGATTAAGATTTAATCTGAGGATTTTAGTAGTCTGAATTTGTAAAAAAAAAAAATGTAACAGAGAAATTAACATAACTAAGGGTGATAAAGTGATATTGGAACATTATGTATACATTTACATAACATTGGTTTTTTGAGGAATGATTCAAGTCCTGCCAAGATTCAAGATGAAAATACTGTAAACCAGTTCCTTTATATATGTAGCATTGCTAGGATATGGATTTTTTGTTTGATTGCAGTTAGTTAAAGAGCAAAAAAAAAAGTTATGCTGTCAACCCAAATTATTTTATTGTGTCTCTCAGAACACAAGTTTTGTCTCCAAACTCGAAAATATTTATATTATGGAAATATATATTTCTATTTTGAGCAAACTCCTTCGTGTAACCTTAGATTTCATGTTGCTTCTTTATGAGAGATGAGGCTAAAATGGTTAACTTCCCTCTTGTAAAAGAACAATGAAATCAGCAGTCACTTTAAAGGAGGATTAAAAGGCTAACAAGAAAGCTAGTGTAGGCGTGCTTTAGGTGTTAGTGTTCTTTATGTTTGGTAGATTTAGGAAGATGGACTGCAAATAGGCTTTATACAGGAAAAGAGTTTAACTATTTATTTTTAAATGTTTTGAATAGTTTTACTAACACATTTAAAAATTTTCTGCTCTTCAAAAAGTACGATGTCATGATCTTCAAGCATGGGAAGGAGTATGTGTTTCTTGAAATGATGATGCTTACACTGCTCAGCAGTGAATATTATCTGGAGTGTTTGTCAATTCTATCAAGGAAAAGTGGTTTTCTGAGTGAAGATATGTAAATCTTTCATCTAAAGTTTTTGATTTTAACATACATTGGGTTTTTTGTCTCCCTCCCTTTATTCTCTGGGCCACTTCCCTTTGGTGAAGGTGATGAAAAACAGCCAGGACTTTGCATTCCTCCTCCCTCCCACCAAACATCCACTCCCTCTCCCATTCAGCTGTCTCAGATAGGCAGTTTGAGTTGCCCTAGGATAAAGAACACCAGGTCAATATTGCAGGAGGAGATGTTTGGACAGTTGTATAGTTAATACACTCCACAAATGGGGGAACAGAGATATTAGCAACTGACTGTAGATGCACATTGGCCCTGAAAAATCATATAGAAGACTATTGGAGACTGGACCAACTAGACAAACTGGTCTTTAAAGGTTGCAGGCAGCTTTTAGGTGCATATTCCACTCTCCCCCTCCCCTACCCCTTCCTCCCAGAGACACCTGCAGGTCACTACTGAAGACTGGGAACACCTTCTGGGGTTCTCAAGTAAGTGTTTTTTCTTTTTTCCCACTTTATTGGGTGGCTGAGTAAATCCAAGACCAAGATCCAGGCAAATATGGAGATAGTATCTTAAAGTAACTATGTAAGTAATTTGTTGCTTCACATTTATGGATTCTGTAAGGCAAAAAATTGTAAACCTGTACGTTTCTAGCTCAACCTACTTACAATTTGTTAGACATAGACCACTGACCAAATCTGAGATGAAGCAGACCTAGATGCACCTAGCTTTGTCCAAGTTTAGAAAGCAAGAATGTCACTGAAGCTCATGACTAAATAGTCTCATAATCAAATCTGATTATACTGCAATCTGTAGAAATAGATGGTGGAGTTGTTAATCATACTCTGCATTGATAATATTTAGATACTGTGTCAGCAAAAAATCTAATCATAATCATTTACCATTATCACATGTTTGTTATGCCTGGCCAAGAAACTTCTCTTGAACTACTCTGCTTCACCTTCCTATGATTTTTCTGTTCTCACCTCAATTTTAAGCAAGTCCATCAAAAGAGATATGGTTAGGTGGAACCAAAGGTAATAGCAAAATGCAGCTTTTGAAGAGGAGATGAGTTCTCTATCTCCAACAACAGTGATTCAAAAAAAACCAAAACAAAACAAAAAACAAACAAACAAAAAAATTTGCAGGAAATAGATTTGGAACAAACTGCACAAAACTAATCTTTTACATAAACAGGACTACACAGAAGGCTGCAGTACAGGTAATAAAGACAAGAAAGAATTTAAGTGTCAAAATATTTCAAAAATTATGCATATGCCAGCAATTAATGAGAATAAGGCCAAATCTGCTGCTGACAATTGCTGAGAATAACATTCACTGGAATAATTTTTGACAGTAAAATGCTACTCGGTTTACAGAATTTAAAGTAAAATTAGGATCAAAGTACTTCATCAATTTATGAATGATATGATGGATCAGCACTCAGTGGTCAACACATTCAGCATCATTTGCAATAACATGACAGATGAACTATAATACCAGACAAAATATGCATATAAAATATTCATATGCACACAGTCACATATGCAGACACAGACATGGTCACATGCATATACCCCCTTCACACAAACTTTGGAGTGTGCAGTCACATCTGTAGGGTCCTAAAAACTCTTTGGATGAGACTATCAGGAAACCTTACATTTTTTTTTTAGTGCACACAGAGTTAGATGCAAGGGAGAAACACTGACAAGAGATTCTCAAGAAGCCAAAACAACATAATACTTTACTGTCCAATTCAGAAAATCAAGAACTTTGTCAAAAGTTTAGAGCAGCATTCAATCAATGCAGAAAATTTTACAAAGCACTAACATAGCTTATTTAATTCAGCAAACTTCAAGCACATCTGATTTTAAATTACTCAAATCTTCAGAAGAGGGAATTAGAAGAAGCAGCAGAAAGAGAAAGAAAGGAAGACAGAAAATATCTAGAAAAGAACAAATACAGGTACCAATCCTTGTTCCAGTGCTGTTCAGCTGATAAAATTTCCAGGAGGAGGCAGGGTCAGGGTGTATATTTACAGGTTTTGGTTTAAATACCCTTTGGCCTTCCTGGGCGCTTTCCCCAGGTGGGACTTGCAGTCGTTTGGCCACTGCAGGCCAGGCTGGGGCTCCAGGGGTGGCCATGGAGCCTGGCCTGCAGCAGGCCAGGGATGGCGGCCACTGTGGGGCCGGGACATGGGCCCAGGCTGGGTGTGCGGTCAAGGGCTCGCCTCAGGGGCAAGGCCTGGCCTGCCCTGCCCCTCACACACACTGAGTGCTTCCAGCTACCAGTCCTTACAGCCTCTCACAACACCCCTCTTCTGAATGTGTACTTTCCCTCCTTTACCTGCCTATGCTTCCTAGGGGAGATGGATATTTCAGCATTACTTTCACCTACGCTATACTCTACACCATGCTGAGCCATGTTTATTTGTCCTGAGATTTTTAACATAATGTGTTTTAGCTGCTGATTAACAATAGCAGCTACTATTTTTCTAAACAATGGTTCCATATTCTAAGTGTATTTCTTTTATAAAATGCATATGTCAAAAAAAAAAAAAAAAAAGAGAAAAAACAGAAAGAAACAATGAAACACACAATGACCATAAGAAGCAGATTTTGTTTTAGTAAAGACTAGTAGAATAAGCTAGTGACTATACTCAAGGTTCTTCTTCTTTTGTTGGTAGCTTAATTTTTTTCTTTTTCAGTATAAACTATGATTTGTTTCTGAATACATGATTGTCTGAAGTTAGATTTTGCCTATTTTAAAAAGCCCAGTAATGTCTTTGAAACAAAATGAATTTTCAATTCAATCATTAGCCCATGATTGGTAGCATCCTTGTAGAAAACCATAGTATCACTGCAATTGGACCTTAGATAACTGCAGATTATTCTTTCATACCTAATTATTCAATTGCTCTTGGATCTTGCTGGATAAAAACATGAGATGTTTTAAAATAAGGAGTTTTTTTTGCCTGAAGTTTAGCAGGAAGGCAAAGAAACTTTATTTTTTAATTAGCCGATATCAAGTCAGGAGTTGGCCATAATCAGTGCAGACTGTAAGGAGTCTCTGCTCCCTGGCTGTATTTTTTCAGTTGCTCAGAAACTAATTTTTGATTTTGATGAAAGATTAAAAAGGCAACTTATCCCTTGGTGGGTATGATACTAATGAAAGATTTGATGAAAAACAATAATTAATATTAGATTTGTTTAGAGAAGGAAGAGATGAGGGGAAGAAGAGACCACAAGTATGTTAAAACAACACTTGTGGCTTTCCTCTCTCTTTCTTCCTCTAACTGGATGGTACTTTGAAGCTGTCAGAGATGTGATGACACATCTCTAGAGCAGTAAGAAGCAAGAGCCTGAAATCTGGCCTTTTTCTGACTGGAAACAATAAACTAAATGAAGATTTTATTGGACTGTTTCAACAGAAGGTGTTGGCTGAATATCTGCTATTTATATTATAGTCAACTTTAGATTCTGTTTTCTTTAAACAGGGAAGACAGCTGATGCTTTATGGAAAGAGTTATGAGTTAAGTGGAAAAGTTGTGAGAAAAAAAATAGAATGTGCTAGAAAGTGAAAAGGAGGAAGTGACTCTGAGAGACTGACATAAGGATAGAAGATAAACTCTGTGGTGGAGGATTGAAGGAGGAAGTACTGATTTTCAGTAATATTGGGGTAGCGTTGCCAGTTTGAACATCAGACAAGAAAGGATAAGGTGTCCCCTTTCTCTCCAAGCCTGATAACAACAAGGCTAAATTTCTACTTGTGTTCTAGGGGGCTGACTTTCTAGGCTTGCAGAAAGTTGTGTGTGTGAGTGTGTGCGCCAAGAAGTGGATTGTGTTGTTTGCCTGACATATGAGAAGGCTCTGCTTTCTTATATTATGACCAGAGAAAAGAACCCTTCACCATGAAAAATTGATATATTTACCATTACTAAGGTATTTAAATTACACTCTTTGGCTTCAGCCTTAGCCATGGACAGACCTTTAATTACTTAGCAATCTGAGATAGAATGATTGTCACAGGGTCACAGAATCAATTAAGTGGGAAAAGACCTTTGAGATCATCAAATCCAGCTTAGGACTCAATACTGTCTTGTCAACTAGATCATGGCATTGAATTCCACATCTAGTCTTTTTCTTAAAAACCTCCAG
>VWZN01002782.1:8106-123966 GCA_013396955.1 Regulus satrapa
CTTCCCAGTTTCCCACCCATCCCTGCCCTGTGTCCATTCCCCTCGTCCTGTCCCTCGTGGCACCCCCCAAAAGTGTGGATCAGGTTTCTGCACTTCCAGCTCCCCACTTTTGGCTTTTTTAGCATTCCTCGACCCTCCAGCTCTAGCCAGGACAATTTTATTTTGGTTTGAGGCAGCATCCAGGCGCCACTTCACATCCTAAGGATTCACCAGCCGATCCCATCAGTTTTCCACAGGGTGCCACTGATTTCCCAGGCTTGGATTTGCCGCTGTTATTCAGGAACATCTCCCTCAGCCCCAGGGAGGTGCCTTGATTAAATCATTAGTGCTCCGTGGGACCTCATGGGGGAGGCAAGACTGCCTCAAATAATGAGCTGACAAGATGGCATCAGCATCCTGCCCCATCCCTTCCCCTCCTGATTTCTTTTTGTTCCTGGGGGGCTTGGCTACGCTGCCAGCTGATTTGTGCCAGAGGGAATTTTTTTTTTTTTTGGTAGTTTGGTTGTGGAGAAATGAAATTGAGCAGGGATCGTGTAAAAACACAGTGCCTGGTTGTGTTTGAGCTGCCCTTCCTCTCCTTCATCCTCAGCTTGGGGGCTTGCTGGAGACTTAAAACAAAAAAGCAACCCAAAAAAAACCAAAACCCAAACTCAAACATCAAATTGCTTTGGAGTAACGTGAACTCTCGATTATGGAAACGTGAATGGTACATTCACAACTCACATATTCCTGTTCTGCCTGCTCACAAATCCTGCTGGTGGCCTCTGCACGGGCATCTCAAGGGAATTTTAAAGAACTTGTTGGGCTGGCTGTGTGAAACCAAAACCTTCCTGGCTAAAAATGGATGGGTTTAGGTGCAAAGCAGCGCTGATGTGTTATTGGGTTTGGGACAGCAATGTTGAGGTATTTTCCAAAGCACCAGGCAGCCTAAATTGGGTATTGCAGCAAAGCAAACTAACAGAGAAGGGTGGGTGAAAAATCCTGAGAGGGACTGCTGGATGTTCTTAATCTGGGAGAGGGGAATGGTGGCATTGCTAAACTTTTTCTGTGTTTGAAAATCCCCTTTTTCAGTTGTTCATATTATGCCAAACTTCAGGTAGAACATTCCAACCGGTTGCTCGTCGGGTGCTTTTTGGGGAAGGCTGTAATGAAAGCTCTTCAGCTCTTTTGGAGAGGTGAGACTGAGGAAAAATACATTTCTTTACAATTAAAAATACAAATAAAGGCAGGCTGAGCAGTCCTGGTGCCTCTGTGCTTGGGAGCAATGATTTGATGGTTGGTGAAAAACCTCGCTTGCACTTCCCCTCAAAAATCCACCAAAGCTGGGTCAGTTTGGAAACACCGAGAGCAGGGAATTAAAGAAGGAGAGGAGGGGAGAAAAGTTTTGTTTCTTCATCATCGCTCGGGTTGGATCCCGCCCTCGCTGTTCCCGTGTTCTTGTGTCATTTTGGGGAAGCTGCTGGAAACAAATCTCTTGGGGAATTCTTCTTCCCAGAGCGCTGGGTTTGAACACCCTGAGTTTAGTTTTGCAGGGATTCAGTGGGACCTGCCCTCTTTCTCTATGTGAAAGGATGTATTTATATACGGGTGGGTGGTAAAGGTGGTAAAATGTACATGGCAATAAATATGAAAGGGTTCAAGGCCTGGCTGGATGGGGTTTGGGACAGCCTGGGATAGTGGAAAGTGTCTCTGCCCCATGGCAGGGGGTAGGACTGGATGATTTTGGGTCCCTTTTAACCCAAACCATTCTATGACAGATTAAAATCTGAGGCATTCCCCTCATGAGCAGAAGCTGCTGATCCTTGACCATCCTCTGAGGCTCCTGGCCTTGTGGAAGGACAATGTTGGTGCCTTAAGAGCTTCATCCTGGGCCAAATTTGGGATGAAACAGCTTCAGGAGATTTTAGAAAACACACTTGTACAAATTGTGTTTCTGTAATGGGCTCTTGGCTTGGAGCCTCATGAGGGGGGATAAAACCCCTTCTTTTTCTTTTAGTGGAGGTGGTGGTGACCTGCAAGAAAAGTAAATATGGTGAGAAATTACCCAGTATTTTGGACCTGTCTTCCTGCTACATTAAATTTTTCCTTGCACAGTGGCTGAGATGAGCACACACCTCCCCCCGTGCTCAGTTAACCCAGCAGGAATCAGTGCAGGAGATGTTCTTGTGTGACCAAACAAGCTGCTTTGGGCTTCCCAGCCTTCTGAGAAAGCTTTTGCACGTGTTGGAAGTGAGAGAATTCAACAACCCCGAAAGCTTTTGCACGTGTTGGAAGTGAGAGAATTAAACATCGCTGCTGTTGGCACCACCCTGTCGTTCCCGTGGTGGCAGGAGGAAAATGTGAGAGTCACTGAAGGATGGATCTGCCTTATCTGCTGGGCAAACACTTCAATTCATCAGTTTTCCAGGTTATTTTTGTTTGATAACGAGCAGATAAGCAGCTTCATTTTAAAGGAGAGCTTCTTGTGCCGAATCAATTTTCTCTTGTCCGTAGTGAAAAGGAATGGAGTGTAAAATTGTGCTCAGAGGGAGGAGTGGGGTTGCTCTGAACAAATCCTCTGTGTGACCAGGCAACGTCAAAACTGCCATGAAAACCCTGTGAGCCCCTGTCTGTGCTCTTTTTTTTTTTTATTATTCAGCAGGATAGGAAAGAAAAATCATGGAAAAATCAGTGACAAAGCTTTAAATGGGATCATGGGAGTTGTTAGGAGTAGCTGCATCCCGGCCCTCGTGATTTTCATCAAGTACAGAGAACAAGAAAACCTGTGGAGCTCACAAGAGCGGCCGAGTAAGAAACGATTCCAAGAAGACTTCATATGTCTTGGAGCAATGCAGATGATTTTGAAACTGGAGGATGGAGTGGGCAGAGAAGAGGGCTCAGCCCTCCAGGAGCAGCTGCTGAGGTAGTTGGGGTTGGACTGAGCAGCCAAATCTGCTTCTGTTCCCAGAAGAAGAAGTGTTGAATGCCATCCATGGACATGGGAGCTGGGAAATAGGAACAAAGGATGTTTTCACTGCAAAAAAACTGAATTCCTGAGAATGCTGTTCAAGTAGCTTTTTTAGCTTTGATAGCTGTATGTTAAAATAGATGTGGGAAAAGCTGGAGAATCCTGCGGAAGGAGCAGCAGGGTGAAAATATCTAGAGTTGAACTTTTCAACTCTCCCACTGTGTTTATGGGTCAGGAGAGTGACCAAAGCTTGAGCCCCTTCTCTGGGGAGAGGGTGCTGGGTGCTGCTGAGTCCTGGAGAGGGAGGGGAGAAACTGTTTGGCATTGAAAACCAGGATGAATCACTGGAGCAAGTTCCCAGGAAAGGATGGATTTTCCTGCCTCTGAATTTATCTTTGGAGCTTGAACTCGTATTTTCTTTACCTGTGGGAATGCTGAGATCCAGAGAGGGTGACAGCAGCTTGGTGGCAGTGAGAAAAGGAATTGCCACGTTGCCTTTCTCCAAGACAAAAATCTCAAGGCACCTTTTCTGCCACGAAAGCAAAAATGCCGTGGTGGAACCGAGGGCGGCTTTGCACCATAAAATCCTGGAAGCTCTTGCTTGGACCAATTCCTTTCAAATGAGTTTTGGCAGCGGGAGCTCAGGACAACTTTCTGCAAGGGGATTGTTGCCACTTCTGGGTGTTCTTCCTGCTGGAGCAAGAAGAGCCTGTGCCAAGGCAGATGCTGACGTGCCTGGAGTTATTCTTTGCAGCAGTTCATCCGCCCCTGCTGAGCATCCCTCGCTTTCAGGCTAATTCTCTGTGCCACTCCACTGGTTCGAGATGTAAAAGGATTTGTAATCTCCCCAGCTGTTGGTTCAGGTGAGGAGGAACGCTAAAAAAAACCCTTCATTTGAAGGTTCAGTTTTTATCCCTAAATGTCTTGAGCCTCTGGAGTGTGTGCAAAGCCGTTTCTTTTATAAAGTTTTTTCGAGTGAGGTAAGAGGGAAAAGAAATACTTTCGTAGAAATCCCTGTGGCAAGGCTGGACAGCTCTTCTGAGGAAGAAATTATTCCTAATACCCCATTTCAATCTCACCTTTTGTCTTGTTACTCCTTGTTGCTAAGTGTTAGGAGTAACAATCCCACAGTAAATGTCCTGTTCTCCTCATCCACCCTCATTTCCACGCTGGAAATCCTTGTGCATTCCTTTTTTTTCCCCCTCTCTGATCAGCTTAATTTACAGACTTGAGCTTGATGAGGGAATTCAGGGATTTTTAAAGGGAATCTTTGTCCCTTGGGGATTTCATTGGTCGCTTGGACATCCCGAGGTCAAGGTCTAGAGTTGTGTCTGCTGCATGAAAAGGGAATTGTGGCATCTGGAGAGCTCTCAGCGGAGCATTTCCAGCACGGCTTAAACCCTGCCTTGTGTGCTGGCAGGCTCCTGCTCAGCTGGAAAGGGTCAGGATTCCCTTAAATCCCTTTTCCTTCCGCTGACTCAGCAGCTTTTAGGGCACCTCCAACTCCTCTGAATTTGGATGGGGATGCTGAACCCAGCCCGGCAAAGGCTGTGAAGGTACAAGGCAAAGGCAGGAGAAACTTTGCTGGTGGGTTTGGATTTGACTCTTGGGGCCGGGGGGGGATCATTTCCCAATTTCTTTCTGGGGAATCAATTGGTTTTGTTCAGTTTTATAGAAGAAACTAACAGTTGATCCTTCAGCAGCCTGTTAAAATTCCTTTCTCACAGCGGGATCAGAAAATCTTTCTCTCTGCTTGCAACAACAGGTTTTCATTTCCCCGTTTCTGGGATTTTGCTTGCTGAAGTGGAAGGTAAATAGGGGCACTCTGGAGTTTTCTTGTGGGGATTTCTCCTCCCAGAGACCCCTCCTGCGTTATCCCACTCATAATAACAGGATTCCCAAGCCCTCCTTCATTTCCAGCTCTGCTTTACACGTTTTTTTTTTCTGGAGGATGAATATTCTGGGTAAGCACAAACTGCAGTTAATGGACCCTGATGGGGTTTTTTTTGGCCAGTTTTATATAGAACAAGTTGCCTGAATTAGCCTGGGAAACTTTACTGCTCTTAAATATCAGAGCTCCATTTAATATTTCGTGTTGTCCAAACGTCTGCTGGACTTTGGCATCTCCTTAATGACACTTGGGAGTGCCAGGAATGCTTTCCAGAGCTGTCACCCGGCCTTGTGTTGCTCTGTCTCCATCATGTTGGCCTTCAAACATCCCAGGCATGATTTCCTGGGCATATTTCTGTATTAGGTTGCAATATTTCTCTGCCTTAGTGCGGGAGAATGAGCTTAAATAACTGGACTAAAACTGACTTTTAGATTGGCAGTGGTACCTCTGACAGTGAGGAAAATAATGGTGGTGCAGGCAGGTGAGGGCAAGAAAAAAAGCAGCCAGGATAAGAGCCTGGAAAGAAGAGAAAATAGGGAATGAAGTGGAGATAATTGTCAGGGAAGAGTGAGATGGAAGCAGATTGGGATGTTTCTGTGACCAGGAGTAAAGGAAAAAGCTTTTTGGTGAGCACTGTGAGGCTGAGCAGAGAAAAATGGACAAATTCCTCTGGCTGGTGAAGAGATGAAGTCAGAAAAGAAAAAAAATGGAGCTTTAAATATCCCATTTAGTGCCTTTCCCCAGCCCCCATGGACAGGGATTGCAAATTCTCCATCCCTGTTTGCTGCAGGGCACGAGGAGATCTGGGGACATCTCCGAGAGGCTGGGTTGAATAAAAAAAACCCCCAAAAACCAAAAAAACAGCTGAAACATTCTTTTAAAAAAGATAACAACAGAGAAGTTCTGTTTTTCAAAGCGTGGAAGGCTCCTTGTTCACTCAATCCAGCCCCATCACGTCGTGCATCCCTGTGATCTTCAAACACCTCGAGGAGCTGCAGCTCAGAACATCAAAGGAGTGTCCGTGGGGGCTTGGAGTCCAAACGTGGAATATTCAGGTGCCACCAGGGGGGTTCACAAGGCCCAGGGAACAGAAATATTCCCTTGCTGAGGCACCACCTGACATCCTCCCCCTTCCAGACGCCTCTGCAGCAAAGGTGACCTGAAAAACTTCTCGGAATGCATTAAAAACCACGGCCCAAACTTTCAATCAAATGCCAAAGTCCGGCATGAAGAGCTTTCCCCTCTGCTTTTAGGGATGTTTTTTGGCAGAGGCAGTTTTGCTTCTCCTCACAGATTTTAAGCTCTGGGAAGCTCCTGGCACAGTGTCTGAAGGGGGGAGGGACACGAAGGGACCCGTGGCAGGGGGACAGCTGAGAAGGATCTGACAATCTGCTGGTTTCTCAGAGAGCAGCGTGGGAAGAAATCCTTGCCTGGGAGGGTGCTGGTGGCCTGGCACAGCTTCCCCAGAGAAGCTCTGGCTGCTCCTGGGTCCTTGGAAGTGTCCAAGGTTGGATGAGCATGAGGAGTTCTCTGCCTGTGGCACAGTGTCCCCTCCATGCTGAGGGGACAATGCCAACCCAATCCAGGATTGTCCTCCCTCTCTGCAAGCACCCCAAGAGGTGGGAGAGGATAATCCACGTGTGTTCCGTGGCTCTTCTCTGTAGGGAAGAGCCCAGCAGAACCCTGGGTGCTGCTGGCTCAGGAATCTCCCAAACCATTTCTCCACTCTTGGAGACTTTTCCTGCCTTAGTTCTGTGCCAGCCTGGTGTTGCTCCTGTCCCTCAGCTTGTCACCTGCCTTGCTGTGGCCCAGCAGATGTGATGATGGCAGGGAGAGTCCCGACGCCTTTCTCTGTGCTCCCGTGATTTGGCAGAGCTGCAGAAATCTGCATTTCCACCCCCCCCTGTTTGATGATTCCCTTTCTGCCAAGTGGGAATAACGCTGCAGGGAGTGCCTGTCCCCGTGAGGGAATGATTTGTGGTGGCATTCAGGAGATGCTGAGTTTCCAACACTTTCTGCTGGTCCAGCCAGTTCTTTGAAAGTTGGAAGTTTTTTTGGATACTTTTTTTTTGGGTTTTTTTTTTTTTTGTTGTTCAAATAACAGCTTGAGACTGGCCAGAAGCTGTTAACTCTTAACCTCTAAAATCCTTAAGCTGCTTGAATCACTCCAAGGAGCCAGGCAATAAAAGAGCTGGAATAAAATGTATCCCACAATGTCCTTCGCTTCTGCTGACAACTGCAGTTTAAATGACTGGTGCAACCTTTTAGCATAGCCTGCTTGTAAAAACTAATAAAACATCAAATGAAGTTTGAACGGCAACTTGCCACCTCTTCTCTGGTGGAGAGCAGGGAGAAACCACCCCTTTTCTTTGGGTGTGTTATCGCTTTAATGACTGATTTGGATTAAAATATTAATATATGCTGGAATCTTTGCATCATATTCATTATTGTGGTGTTTATTAGACGAGGGCCTTCACTTTCATCATAAAGTGGCATTTATTTGATGAAGAGCCTGAGGTTTTCCCGGGCTTACATTAAAATTAAATTTAAAAAAACCCAAACTCTTAAGCTCTTTTCTAGTGGAAGGTGTCCTTGCCCGTGGCAGGGGGTTGAAACAAGATTTGAGATTCCTTCTAACCCCAACAATTCTGTGCCTCTCAGGAGAGCAGTTTGTTTGACTGATAGGTTTGGATGCTCTGATTCCTTGGCTCCTTCACCCCAAGTGACCGAAGTTTCAGGGAATTATTCTCGAAATAATCGGTGGCTTTGAAAGAAAAAATTAAAAAAAAAACCAACAATTTTTATTTTGTAAACTGTCAGCATTCCAAGCTTGCCACAAAACATCTCCAGAGCGAGGAGAGACAGCGAGGGCTGTGCAGATGCTGGGCCGGGCGAGGTTTGGAGTGGACATTTCCCATGTCACATCAGAACCCTCAGCTGTTGAGTGACACCACCTTCCCTCGGGATTTCTGGAGAAGGAACTTTTTCAGGGGAGGAAAGGAGGGGTGGAAAGGGTCCTGGCTGTTCTCCTTTCTGCAAACATTTTGGAGCCCGGCTCCCGTCACCATGTGTTTCCTTCTCCCTATCCCCGAGGTGTGGGCACTCGGGAATTGTTTTGCCAGCTGAAGGGGGATGGAAAGGGGGGATGCAGCAGCATTTATAAACAGCAGCAGCCTCCAAGGACCAGCCCTTTAGGGTGGGGGGACGGGGAGGGTGGGATGCTCTGCCGTCCCAGGGAAGGCAGGATGTGCACGGTCCTTTTTGTTTTAAAACAAAAAGGGAAATGCCACTGATGGCCAAGGCGTCGCCCGCCCGCCAAGGATAATCCTGGAGCCTTGGGCTTTTCTTAACAAAAGGTATTTTATTTTTATTTTAATTTTAATTTTTTTTTTAATCTGCTGAGATCAGACTGGGTTGTTTGCAGCAGAGGCGTGGCTGAGAGAGGATTTGAGTTTGGGGAAAAGCTGGATGAAGGATCGGTGGGAATTGCTGGGCTTGAGGCTGGACTCGGTGGGTGGAACAGGGTCGGGCTGGGTGGCTTGCAATGATCTTATGGGACAATGGAGATCATGATTTTATTTAATATTTTTTTGTGGGAAATGATGGCATGGATGGAACCTGAGAGGTGTCAATTATCAGATGCTGCACAAGGAAGAATTTTGTGTGAAGTGAGTTGAGAAAGCTGAGAGTGCCTGGAAGCAGGCTCAGAATTCTCCGGGGATATTTGTGCCTGATTCCCCCTTCAGTGTCCTTCAGCCTCCCTTACTCCTCAGCAGCCCAAATCATCAAATTGGAGGGAGTTTAGACCATATCATCAATCCCAGAATGTCTGGGAAGGAAAGGACCTTAAAACCCAGCTCATTCCACGCCCTGCAGGGCCACCTTGCACTCTTCCAGGTTGCCCAATCCCTGTTTGGAGAGGTCCAGAAGGAATGTCTGTGTCAGAGTGCCTCTCTTGCACGATGCCCTGAGGCCACGCAGAATTGATATCTCCAATCCCTGGGGTTCTGTCCGTGTTTTTCTCTTAGACAGGAGAGGAAAACCTTGAGATCAGCGCTGGGAGGAGGAAAAGTGGCAAAGGAGTCGATGTGGGACGTGGGACGTGTCAGGTAAAGCACAAAGGAGCCACGCCCGGGGTTTAAGCTGCTTCTTCCCTTGCTGGATTTTAGCATAATTGACCAAAACTCTTCTAGCAACACTCTCCTCCTCCCCAGAGTCCAGTTTGAAATAGTGGTGAGATGAGAAAAGCTTGACAAAACATGGCTTTAATCAAGCCCCTTCCATTTATTTATTTTTTTGGCCATCAGCTTTTTCATTTAATCATCCGTTAAACGCTGAAAGTTTTAGCCAAATTCATTTGGCAGAACCTCGGGCTGAGGAGAGGCAGCGTTTCAGGATATTCTGGTTTCAACAGTTTCCAATTCTTGATTTTAAGAGGAACATCACCAATGATCTGAGCTCAAGTGTTTGGGGGTCTCGGGATCCAAATCCCTGCACACACACAAAGCTCAGGGGAAAATTGAGCTCTGAACGTTTTCCTTTTCTTTAGCATCGTTCTCCCGGGCAGATTCTTGTCCCCCAAACTCGTTGTGATCGAGGTGTGAGGATTAGTCCGTGGGTGCTGATCACAGTTCTTGTGGGGGTGTGTGGCTGCCTGGGATCCTTCCAATCTCTCTGCAGAGGCTGGAATTGCTGCCAGGAGCACATTGCTCCTTCTCACTCCTCTAAGGAAGCCAGAGGATGAGATTTTTTTGCACCTTTCATGCTCTGGAGTATTGTCAAAAACTGCTGATGAGTTTGGCCTCCAGCAGAAGTGTCAAGAACGAAGCAAAGGAGCCACTCCCGCCTGCTCCAGGGAATGGCATTTCCTGGCACGGTGACACAAGGATGCCACCAGGATGCCACCAGGCAGTGGCATCCTGCACAAAGCTACCCTGTCAGCCCCGAATTTTGGAGTTTTCAGCACGTGGATTGTGACTGGGAGCCCCCAGAGCTGCTAAATCTGCCTCCTCCTCTCAGGGAAACCTGGATGAGGTGTGGTGCAGACAAAGCCCATCAGGTGCTCTCCGGGTCCCTTTTGGCCACCAAGTCTGCTCCCGTGTGATCACAGCTGCATCTCTAAGGACACGTGGGCACCCATCGTGGCGTTCTTAAGTTGTCTTTTAATGATTTTTAAAAAAAAAAACCTCTTGGCTGTCTCCCCACCCCCCCCAACCCCATATCTGTGCATCTATGGAGGGTTTTTTTTTCCCTGCCTTGTTCAAGTGAAAGAGTAAATCCTTTTTGATTTATTCCAGAGCAGCCCTCGAGCTCAGCTCCTGTGAGAGCCTGCTGACTTGGAGTTCAAAAGATCTCCCGTCTTTGAGGCCAGGCTGTGGTCTTTCCATCTTGCCTCAAAGTTAAAGTGAAAGAGAAAATGCCTTTTTTTTTTTTCTGAAAAAGAAAAATCACCATGCTGTGTAAGGGAATTAGACTTACCTGGAGCAGCAGCGAATGCCAACATACAGAATTTCGTGTTAAAATCTGGTTGTTTAGCAAGGCTTTATTTTCAAGCACTGAGCATTTTGTTTAGGAAGTGTTTTATGGAGATAAATACTCCTTTAAAAGCAGCGCTGTTGCCTGGCTGGGATCCAGCCTGTGATCCTACATTAAAGCAATTTTTTTGGGGGGTGTTTAAACCACTACATTACCACGGTGGCTAGAAATTCTTATCCCTAATTCCTGCAGATCTGCAGGGTCAGAGGAAATAGTAAGAAGAAATTCTTTAAGAGTGGTGGTGAGGAATAGAATCCCCAGAGAAGCTGTGGCTGCCCCTGGAAGTATCCAAGGCCAGGTTTGAACAGGGTTTGGAGCAAGCTGTCCGTGGTAGGGGAGGAATGAGATGATCTTTAAAGTCCTTTTCCAGCCCCAATCACTCCACGAGTCAATGAGGTGCAGACATATCTGGCATATATATATATATATATATATATGTGTGTGTGTGTGTGTGATTTATATACATACATAGAGCAAAATAAACCTGTAAGAACTATTTATATCCTATTTCACTTCCACAGGGCCCTGTTTAATCCAGATTTATGCAGTTGTGGCTGCAGCTGTGAGCTTGGAAGGGCAGAGGTAATGGATGGAAGACTTTTAATAACTGGAGGGACCCTCCTCTTAAAATCCAGCTGCTCTGGGCAGGGGTGACCTTGGCTTTGCAGCAGAAGTGGCAGCTCAGGTAGCCCTCACAGGGATGAGGAAAATCTCACCCGGTGTTTTGTCTGCCCTTCTCAGCAGAACTATTCCAGACATCCTTTCCTTGAAAGCTTTCAGCATAGAAAACCCACATCCCCAACCTTCTGCCGTGTTCTGAGCCAGCAATAAAGCAGGGAAATGTTTTTTCCCCCCCAAATCTAATTTGAAACACGATGACTGGACCGTTCTTAAACAGCTTCCAACTTAACAATGAAGAAACTTTCCGGAGTGCTTGGCAGGAGCCTCCGTCCATCATTTAGATCATAATCAGATGCATTAACACATTTGATATGGATCTCATGGGGGCCAGGAAGATGAGGTGTGCTGGGTAATTCCTTTCCAGATTTCTTTACCTGATTGTTTATTACTTCTGGGGATTTGATTTGTGATCCAAGCGTCACCAGCAGAATCCTGCTGCTTCATTTGCCTGCATTCAGAGTAGCTGCTAGCGAGGCTTCCAATTCCTACATCGCTGTGTTCTCCTCAGCCTGGTTGTCAAAGGGAGGATGGGGAGGGAGAAAGGGAAGGGGAACAAAAGCAAGGACCCAAAAATCCTGCAGATTGCCGAGTTTCCCCTGTGCCTGCAGTTCCATGGGAGGGAAAGTGCTGCGAGTGCTCCCACTGAGTACAATCAGGAGCTGCTGCTGGAGGGAAACACTTCCTCTGCCTCCCTTTCCCTTTGAGATGTTCAACAGAAGCAGCTCTTAATTCTGTCAATCTCCTGAAAGCTTTTTGACACTTGGAGAGAAGAAAAATTGGTCGTGTGTCCCTTGCCTTGCTTGATTGTTTTGCCACGAATCCACCCCACGCCCAAGGATTTCACATCCCTGTGAAATCTCTCCTTTGACAGAAAAAAAAAATCTGTTGCTGCTTTCAAAAGTGATGTTTTGGATATCTTTCTGCTCTGCTGGTTTGTGTTATCCCCACAAAGGGTGGGAAGGGAAGTTCCCTGTCCCTTCAACATCTCCTTTCTGCAGTGATAACCCTGCCCAGTTCTGTAGGATTGATTTGTTACTGAATGCTCTAAAACTGGAACTCCCAATCCCTCCCCAGCTCTGCTCCCAGATGGGGTTGGGATGTGAGGGGCTGCTCTCTTCACTCTGTTCCAGCTGCCACCGATCCAGAAGTTGGCACAAGCAGGAATCAAACCTCCAAGGCAAGTCAGATGTGGCCTGGCTCTTTGTCAGGTGAGAAAGCTCAAGAGCATGAAGCTCAAGAGTGTCCACCCCTGGATTTGGGCCATTGAGATATTTCTCGAGGCCGTGTGGTTTTGTCTGTGTTTTTCTGCATTTTGTGGGGTTTTTTGGGGACCACAGCAGCCCATACCAAAACCACAGAGCTCCTTCTTCCCCTTTTTCACTGATAATTGTACTGAAAACCACCCCAGGCCAGAGGAGAAGCATGGATTTGTTTGCCTCTTATTTCTTTCTTTCTTTCCTCTTTCATGCCAGTTTATCAACATCAGGTGATGCTGCCACAAGCATCCCAGATGGGCTGAGCTCATAAAGTGGCTTTTAGCACAGAGCATAATGATGATGGAGAGATGAGTATCCTTAAAAACTGGGAGCTGATGGGGTTGCTGGATTTCCATTTCAGGTACCGAGTGAATCCCTGTGTCTCACCCTGTAACTCCCAACGCTTTGTGCTGTTGAAATGTCCAGGGAGAGGGAGAAAAGCTGACTCACCTGGGGCCTCTCCCACAAACTCCTATTTTTCCCTGGGTTTTCCAGCTAAGTACTGAGGATTGGAGTTACTTGCAGGATATTCTCCCTCAAGATACAAAAGATAAAAGTCATTTTGAAACCATTTCACGTCCATCTTGTGATTCCAAATTGGCAGCAGAGCAGCCTGATCCAGGCTCTGAAGGGTTCATCTGAGCAGGGCAGGCAGAAGTACACGAGAAGGAGAAAATATCCCCAGTCCCTTTGGTATTTTTAGCTGTGTTTCCTCGCTCCCAGTGCTCAAGATCTCATCTGGGATTGATCAATTCTCCTTAGGTCAGTGGCACACACAGTTTGGACAAGCTGGAGGCCTTTTGGGTCTGGCTGCCAGGACTGCAGGAGGAATTGAAGAATTCAGGTTTTCCTTAGCACGGGAATATACTCTGCTGCTTTAAACTGACAGAGGGCAAAATTAGGTTGGATTTTAGGAAAGAAATTCATGACTCAGAAGGTGGTGAGGCCTTGGCAAAGGTTACCCAGGGAAGCTGTGGCTGCCCCTGGCAGTGGCCAAGGCCGGGTTGGATGGGGTTTGGAGCACCCTGGGACGGTGGAAGGTGTCCCTGGCCATGGCAGAGGGTGGAACTGGATGATTTTTAGGGTCCCTTCCAACCCAAACCATTCTGTGATTCTGTCTGGGGGATGCTCTTTAAATATCACAAGGAAGGGAATAGACATGATTAAAGCAGAATGGAAAAAATGAAAAGAACTCTTCTGGTGGTTGGGAACGGGAATGAAGTGTGTTTTTCTGGATGAGGCAGAAGGGTGAACTGTTGTGAACGTGTGTGATTGCCCTCCTCTGGCTGAAAATAGAACAACTTCCCAAAACCAGGGACTTCTCTGAGGGCAGCATCGTTGTGTTTCTGGCCGAGTGGCTTTGGAATGTGAGTCAGGATCGTTTTAGATGCTGGCAACTGTTCCGTGCAAGGTCTCTCACCCTTCATATCTGAGCAAGGAGGGGGGGACTTCTGAGCTGCTGGAGGAGGAGAGCGCCGAGGGACGCACCAGAGCGAGAACTCGTGTCATTAAAGATGGGCAAACTCTGCAGAGAGGTGGGTGCAGGGTGAGCAGGGCTTGGAGAGGCTGCAAACCACAGCTTGCTGCAAGATGTGGCTCTGAGGAATCTGTCACCGAGGCCTGGGGACCCTCACAGCCATGTCCCACCTCGGAAGAAGCAGCTGAGCCCAGCTCTGCTGCTCCCTGGAGCTGGCTTGAGTTATGCAGCAGGCTGAGAATGATGTGCCAGGTTTAATTAGCAAATCATTTGCTGACCTGGCCGGTTTTATGAAAGTAGTCTGAAAGTGAGTTTATCAGCAGTTAGCTGTTCCAGCAGAGAAATGGAGGCTTAGAGGATTTAAGGGAGCTGCATCCAGCACTGGTGATTTCCACTCGGGTGTGTTCGACCGTGTCCTTGAAGGCTGCTGATACTAAGTCAGGTAATCCTGGTCAGCAAAAAAAAACACCCTGACTTGTGCTTTGGGATTTTTTATTTTTTTTTCCCATCTGGATCAGGACCAGCTCTGTCAGGGAGATAGTTGTGTGCCTTGCAGGAGTGTCTTAAAGGTGAAACCTTTGCTCTGCGTTTGGAGCCGTTTCAAAATGTGTATCCTAGGAACTATAGATTTTGTCTTCTATGGATTTTGGCAGGACAGTTGTTGGAGCAGCTGAAAGGGAAATGAACCTGAGAGGAGCTTTTGACTTTGGTGAAACTCAATAGTTGCTTTCCAGTAACAGGGAGGCATTAAAAAAAAAAAAATCCCCAAAAAGCCAAACCTGGTGACATCTGCAATTCAGACAGCATCTCATTAATGCTTCTTTTTTCCCACTACAGCAACCAGGCAGGATCCAGGGTGGGATGTGCACACCTTGTGTGTCTCTCTGCATGTTGGATACGTGGAAGGACTTGGGGAAATGATGGTGTAGTGCTTGAGCAGAGAGCTGGTCCTTCAAAGGCTGTCCCTTCAATGGCTTTTAATGCCAGCCCAGCCCATTTAATCTCACAGCATGAATGTTTTATCACCTCCTACAAGTATTAACTCCTACAGTGCCACTAAACCACATCGAATTGAGTGTGAAAGCGGTGTAAATGTCTTCACTGAAGAGATGTATTCCTGTGTCCAGAGGTAAATGTTGGAGAGAGGGAAGCACGGTGTGCTGGGAGGCTGCTCGCTGCCACCAGCTCATCCATCCACTGGGAAGCTTACAAAGAGTTCTTTTTATTATCCATCATAGCTTTATCTAGTGCAGATACCTCCATGAAAGGTTTCCACCTTCTCTCTGGCATTTCTTTGAATTGCAGAACGAGTAAGCTTGGAAGGGATCTGTGGAAGTCTCTCGTTCAACGTTGGTTATGGCAGAGGTGGATGAGATTGCTCGAGGCTTGATCCAGTTGAGGTTTGACTGTGCTGGGCTGGAAAGTCCACCAGATCTCCAAGTTTCTGTTCCAGTCACTGGTTTTCCTACTGAATATCCAACAGGAGACTCTCAGAAACCTTGCTCCTGTCAAGATCATCGACATCTACCAAGGATGCCTTCAGAAGACAAATCAGTGAGGTTCAGTTTACCCACAGCACATCTTCTTACCCTTCATGGCCACAGGAATGGATGAATCCAGGAGGATTTGCTCCATCCATCCCTCCCTGCCCACACACTTCAGCTGGCAGCAAGGCTTTACTGTCTTCTTTATTCCTCTTTATTCTTTATTTATGTCTTCTGCAGAGTGAGTTTGTGCTGTCAGAGTTAATACTTGGGAAGTGAGTGCAGGTAACCTTGGCTTCCTCTTGACTTGGCTGCTCAGGAGCTTTCATTGCCTTCTCTAATAAAGCCTTTACAATTGCTTAGAGACACTTAAAGTTGTTAATGTTTAAATAAAGGGATTAATTTCAGGCCTCCCGCTGCTCAAGTTGTACGTTTGAATTTTGAGGAAGTGCCTTTTCCCTGCGAGGCGTGAGCAGGCTTGGCAAAGAGGCTCCCTTTGAGCAGCTAAATGGACTGGAACTCGTCACGAGGAGCCACTGAACTCCTCGGCATCGACCTGCACTTGGCCAGACAATGGAGACGATCCAGATGGCTCCGTGAGGAGTAAATCCAGAGGGATTTTGGGGCAGGGATATAGGCAGGTGCCTCAGGAACGCCCGCCCTTTCAACCTGTTCCTGCTGTTGGTTTTATTGACGATTGAATCGGTGTTTTAACATTTCCATGCCTTTGTTTCCCCACCTATAAATTACTTGTGCCTTCCTTTTGGGTTATTGAGCTCGGTGACACATATAAAAATTGCCAAGGTAGGGTGCCAAGCGCACACAAACTCTTTTATTTTTAGCGCCTTTTGAAATCTTTGGACTTTTTGTTCTCCCTTTTATCCGTCTCTTTTCTTTTTTAATCACACCAAATGGAAATAAATTCAATCACAGCTGATGCTGTGCAGAGGAATCATTAGGGCCCATCCAGCTGGCTGTCTCGGGGCCAGAGCGGGATCGTTCCCTACGCTGCATTCCCAAAGTATTTTATCTCCTTTAGCCCTGCGTTTGTGGAGTGATGAGCTCCTTTCGCTCCTCTCGCCTCCCGTCATCGATCCGAACGGCAAGGGCTAATTTTGGGTGCCTCTAAGTAAAATGGACATCAGGCACCGTGGAAAGAGGACCTGGGTTATTTTTGGAAACCCATCAGCGGCCGCTCTGGCAGCTCCTGCTGCGGGATTTGTCTTCGGCCGCGCTGTCTCAGGTTGTGGTATCGGTTCCTGAGGTTGTGAACTTGCTTTCTTGGATGTGATCTGCACTCTAAATGTGGAATTAGCAGCTGCTGCTGGAGGCTGCCTTGATGGCATCAGTTTCTGGGATTTAATTCCCCCTAGGCTGGGTTGGACGGGGCCCTGAACAACCTGATCCAGTGAGTGCCATCCCCGGCCGTGGCAGGGGCTGGAATGAAACGAGCCTTAAGGTCTTTTCCAACCCAAACCAGTCTGGGATTCTGGGATTCGAAACCAGCCTGGCTGGGAGGGATGCAGAGCAGTGGCTGAGCTGGAGATGTTGGGGCAGAAGGCGAGGTTGGCTCGGGAAACGCGCCAGGAGCGGAGCCGAGCCCTGGAGATGATCTCACTGTTGGAAGCCTTGATGAATGTGCAGCCTTGGCATCTGTCAGGGGGGTCACACGGCAGGTTTTGGGGGTGCTCCTGAGAGTTTGGGATTGTTCTGCTTCAGGGTTTCTTGGCTTTGCTCGGTCCTCGTCGTCAATCGTTTTGTCCCACGGGGACGCGGCTCAGGGTGGCCTGGGCAGGGTTGTTACTTTGGCTCAGGGTGGGCTGGGCAGGGTTGTTAGTTTGGCTCAGGGTGGGCTGGGCAGGGTTGTTAGTTGGACTCTCTGATCTCAGAGGGCTTTTCCAACCTCCCTGATTCTGTGATTGCCTGGCTCCATCAGCAGTTTGGGTAATTTGTGAGTCGGAATCTGGAGGGCAGCGACCGAACCAGCGCCACCGCCGCGGAGAGCTCGCAAAGCCCGGGCAGAAAACCTCCTGGAGGGGATTTAATGCACATTATCTTCTCTCTCGGCCTCAGCAAAGACCCAAATCTAATTTCAAAGGTCAGGACATGCTCTCACCTGGCTGTTCTCAGCCTTTTATAGAGTGGTTGAAGGCCATTCCCTAAAATTAGCTGCTGCAGGGGAAAGCTGATACTGGCTCCATATCAGACCCTTTCCAAAAGCTCTGGTGATCATTTACTTGATGGGCTCCTATTGAAACTCGTGGGTAAAAAGTAGAAAATGGAAGAAAAGCAGAACCCGATGCTGCTTCCTAACTGAGAAATAAAAGCATGTGGGTTTTTGGGGCAGAATTCCTCTTCTTGGTTATTTTTGGAGGTGTTTTTTTTTGTTTTCACGAAGCTTTCCCAGTCAGGCCAGTGGCCTGCCTTTAGAATCAGACTTATTTTTGTTTTCCTCAAACTTCCTGGTGATCCAAACATGCTGGGGAGCTCTGGGAAAAGGAACATGTGACTCTGAAAGAGGCTGAAATGGTAAAGCACAGTCAGATCTGCTAAGCAACAGCATTGACACGTTTAAATAAATCTGCTGTTGACTAATATAGAGTGACATATTGAGAGCAATTAAAAAAAAAAAGGAAACTAGGCACAAATTTGGGAAATGAGTGGAATGGGAACAGAACAAAGATGTTAGAGAGGACGCTGGATAAAAGAGAGGGAGGGCTGCTCCACAAAAGGAGCGTGCTGGAGAGCCAGGGTGTCCATCAGGAAGGGGGAGACAATAGCAGAAGTGCAGATTTGTGCTGAAATTATCCCTTGGCAGTAGGATCCTTATATTTCTGCTTCCCTGCCAACTCTGCTGGCTGCCAGGATTGAAAAGATTTGTGCTGCCTGGTGCAGAGAGGAGCATGTGGTGGGGTGTCAGGCAGCTCAGAGAAGGTAAGGCGACACTTCTTGTTCCCGTGGTGGCTTTAGGACTCTTGTTCCTTCTGATCTGCTGTGATTTGGAGGGTGTGGGGGGGAACTCCTGTCATTCCCACCCCAGTGGATGTGTGCAATGCTGGAGCAAAGGGAGCAGGGACTGAATCAGGAGGGGTTGGGTTTGAAGCTGGTGAAAGGAAATCCCTTAAAATCACAGAAGGGTTTGTATGGGAAGGAGCCTTAAAGCTCATCCCATTCCACCCCCCTGCCATGAGCAGGGACCTCCCTCTGTCCCAGGCTGCTCCAAGCCCTGTCCAGCCTGGCCTTGGGACACTTTTAGGGATCCAGGGGCAGCCACAGCTTCTCTGGGCAGCTTGCAGAAGAGCTCATCTGTAGCAGCTGTCAAACGCAGTGCTGGGTGTGTTTTTCTTTTCCTTTCACCCCTCCCCTTTTTTTTTTAACAATTCAGCCTCTGTAATATTAAAGATGTCTGTGATTGGTAGCTTCAAAAAAAGGTATTTTTGGTGGACAGCTGCTGTTCTTCAAGGGCTCCTACGATTCCTATTTGTTAATGCTTCAGGGGAAATTGTGCTGAATAAACTGTTCCACGAGTATGATTTATGGTTATTTTACACCAAAGCAGCTGGAAATGAGGAGCGAGGGGCCAAAGTGAATCATTGGCTCCATCCAATACAGCCAGCCTAGTGCTCCCTTCATATTTTTATTTTTTGGATTCTCTACTAGAGGCCAAATGGAGTTGTGAATTTTGGTGACTTTTGTTCCAGGCCGATGCCTTCGTGTGGCACCTTCACGCTGGAGCTGCCCCTGGGAATGGTTTCCCTTCTCCTGGCTGCCCATCAGAGGCGTTTTACTGCCTCTGTGCAATAGAAAACTCACACTCTGTGCAGCCTGGGATGGTGCGAGGCTGAAAGGGAGGCAGAGAGCTCTGCTGTCCCTCAGGGAAATCCTGCGCCGTCAAAACCGTCCGTGCCTGAGGCCGCTGAGATGACGGCGAGATGGTGGCACAGCTCGAGGTGCTGGGGCTGGCTCTTTTGTCCATAATAACTGCTGGGAATGGCCAGAAGAGGCGTTGGTGGATTCCTCATCCATTAGCACCTCTCAGCATCTATTTTCCAAACGCTCCCTGAAGTGAGCTGGAACCAATTCCGTGAGCTGGAACCAGCCTGATCTTTGGGATGATGATGGCTGGGAGGCAGCAGCTTGTGTTGGAAGCAATTCCTTCGTCTGCGTGAGCCTTGTGCTGGCACTGTGGCCCATTTTTTTTCGAGCTGCTCTGAGGACATTTGGCCTCTCTTCCCTACCAAAATAGCTGCTGCGTGTCGGAGATTCCTGCCCGGAGGATTTGGGAGCCAAAGGAGCCTTCCCAAAAGTTCCCTCTCTGCTGGCATTCGGCTTCCCCCCACGCCGTGCTGTGGGCAGGCAGGAGGGTTTTTTTTGGGAAGGGTGATCTCTGGAGTACCCACAAGATCAAATTCTCTGGGAATTTTCCCTCCTGGCCGTGGGATGACATTTGTGATGTGAACTCTTCGAAGCCCTACGAGTGAGTTTTGGAACGTCCTGCTGCCAGTCTAGGGAAGCTGTTAAACTTTTAACTCTGCAAAAAACCTTGACTGCTTGGAGGTGCTCAGTGGTAGTCACACCACTCGTGGCTGAAGCATTTGGACTTGGTGTGATTGCAGCAGACAGATTGTCTCAAAGCCACCGAGTATTAATTGGCTTTCTGTTGTTGATATCAGTTAATAAAAATTTCCTTAAAAAGACACATTAGATGATCTTTAATGTTGTCAGAGGGTTCTGATAAAACAGGGCTCTGGCATCTGCTCTTAGTCTTCCAATGACTGTTGAATCCATCAGCTGTGTTTGCACTCAGATTTGAGGCAGATTGGAGCTCACCAAAGCAGTAACTCTGTATAAATGCTCTGAAAATCGGGGACTGAGGCTCTTTATGGGGGTCCTGCAAAACCCCATGGAAAACTGAAGGCATCAGACAGGAAGAATTCAGCTTCATTTGTTGCTGCTGTTCCCAGAACTCCTGGGGGCACGTCGACACCACAGGTATTTTCCTCAAGACACCGTGCCGAACATTGCAGGGCCATTACAAGCACTTGACTAAATTAATAATCCTGCCAGCTCTTTGTCCAGCTAAGAGGACACCGTTGGGTTCAGGAAGTGCATTTGGACCAGGCTTTAAGCTTGACAGGTTTTGGTTTTCAAAGGCATTTTAAAAGTGCTCCCCCGGCTCTCAGGAAGAGCCACGCTTTGGTGCCTTGGCCTGGAAGGCAGCGTGGAAGCTTAAAAAAAAAATAAAAATATCTCTTAGTGGGTTTCAATTTACTCAGGATAAATCCTCCCCCGAGGATTGCTCTTGTTCTCTGGAATGACAGGGTTTGGTGTGATCATGTGGGGAGGTTTTTTCCCCTTAATTTGTCCTTTTTGCACTTTCTTGGTGCGAGCGGGGAAAGCAGCAGCAAAACTTCGGCAAGGAGGAGAGGTGGAGGAGGTTTCTTTCGGACCAGGAGATGTGTGGAGGGTGCAGAAGGAACAGCAGAGCTGCAGGAGAGGGAGGACAGGAGAGATCCAGATGGGTGCCATGAAATTTGGACAGCAGGGAAGGAGCTGGTGAGAGAGGGGGGCAAAGAAAACCATCTCAGCAGCTGCATTTTGTGCGGCCACTCCTGTATCCTGCAGCTGTTCATTAGAAATTCTGTTTATGCCACAGGGAGTTTTGGAGTCTCTGAAGCTGACACAGTTTTAATAGACAAAGACATTTTGAGTGCAGCACATCTGCTCTGGGATGCTGAGGAAGAGGCTCCATGCTGTAGTGCCATTGGTTGAAGCATTTCATCGTGCTCTTTTTTTTTAAATTTTTTTTTTTTATTTTAAGTCCTCCCTTTTATCCTAAAAAGTAATTTTTGAGGTCAAAAGAAGTGCTGTGTTTGCTCATTAAGTTTGCAACCCTTAAATTGAGAGTCCTGCTGTATTCTCCTTAATATCCCTGAGTTCCCAGCTCTGGGAGCAGGCAGAATCACCTCTGACTTGGAAGGATCCTAAAGCATTTCCCAGAAGTGGCCATCACAAAGGTGTGAAGCACAAGCACAGGCCTGGGGCAGGAGGATCCTTTGATCGAAGCTGCATTATTGAATATTTGCTGAATAGGTCTTAAATGGATCCATTTATTTCTCGGCAGGCTCAATCTAACCCTCAGCTTAACTTTTATAACCCGTGGCTTCCCAAACCCCATCTCATCTCTCTCGGTGATTGAATCCACTTTATGCAGCTGCTGAGTTAATTCCTTCCTTCACCTCCAGCTCTGCTCAAGTTCTTTGGATCCCTCCTTGCCTGACCTCTCTCTTTACCCTCCAATAAACAGAACAATGTCACTTTGCCCTTCCTAACTGCTGTTGTTGTTCCATCTGCCCTGCAGCATCCTCTGGATATTTTCTGCCTTCTCTTTTTGGTAGGAGCAGTCTCTCCATGCTGGATGGAGTTTGCCATCTCCCATCCTGTCTTTTCCAAGGACTGCCTGTGTGGCTCTTCTCCAGCCAGAAGGAATTTGAGGAGAATTTTGTTTCTGATCTCCTGGAAAGGAAGCACTGGGCACCAGTGACAGAGCACAGCGGGTGTGGGATGATCCAGGACCCAGCATCCCAAATCCAAGCGTTGTAGGAATTTAATTACCATGGACTCTGCTGATGCTGCTTAATGACTTCGTTAGGCATCCACACGAACCTCCCTGTGCCCTGATCTCGCTGTGTTCTCGACTGTTTGGCCACCACGTCCACATCTGCAGGTCCTGCAGGGACTTTCGTTGGGTTTTGTAGGATCCCAGAATTGGTTGGGTGGGAAGGACCTTAAAGCCCATCTCATTCCACCCCTGCCATGGACAGGGACACCTCCCACTGTCCCAGGCTGCTCCAAGATCTGGTTCAGCTTTGTTCA
This sequence comes from Regulus satrapa, assembly GCA_013396955.1. NCBI lineage: Eukaryota > Metazoa > Chordata > Aves > Passeriformes > Regulidae > Regulus > Regulus satrapa. Next base: position 30,254 of record VWZN01002782.1, read on the forward strand.
GGGGGGGAAAATGGAGACTTTCAGAGATAACTCCAGGGCTGGAGCCCCTCTGCTCTGGAGCCAGGCTGGGAGAGCTGGGAGTGCTCACCTGGAGAAGAAAAATATCCAGGGAGAGCTCAGAGCCCCTGGCAGAGCCTGAAGGGGCTCCAGGAGAGCTGGAGANTGAATTTCCCGCTTGCTTTGCAATAAACTGTGTGGGATAAAAACCCACCTGCTCTATAGATGTGGGTGATCCAACCCATCAGGTAATTAAATTTTTTTTTTGGTGTGTGATTGATCAGGCAGAACAGAACAGCTCCCTTTAGGTGGGGATGAAGCATCTCCAGAAAGTGCAGCTGGAGGCTGGGGGTGAGTGCCCACCCTGCACATCCAAGAGAGGAGGGAGGAGCTGGAGTCGGACACAGCAGCAGGGATAACACGGGAGCAGGTGAAGGAGCTGTCCCAGAGAGGGAAGGGACATTTGGAGTTGGGGAATTTGGCCTCGTGGCACTGGTGAGCTCCCAGATTTCTGTTGGCTTTCCCTGGGTGTGACCTTCCCACTGTCCCTGGGCTCTGAGGACTGAGGTGCACAAGGAAGCATCCGTGTGGTTTCATGGCTGTCAGGGGCCTCTCAGTGGAGGTGCTCAGTCTCCAGAACTGGTGCAGAAAAAAGGGGCAAACTTTGCATAAACCCCACACGGGTGGATTATTTCCCCCTAGAGACCCACCCTGCTGAGTGAGGTGCTGTTAAACACTCTTTATGTTTCTGTGCTTTTCAAGCAGCATTTCCTTTTCCTCGTAACTTACCCAGGACAATGAAACTTTTAAATTTGTGCTTAATTACGACCTGAAGCTTCTGTCAGAGAGCAGGAGCCTGAACCTGCCACGTGGTTCTTTCCAGCTGTGGAAGCAGCAACGAGGGTGTTTTAGGGAGGGGAGAGAGGCTTGTGGTTTTGCCTTGGGGAAAATAACGTGCCTGAACTATCTAGGGCTGGAAACCACAAAGAATACCAAGGGTTGGAGCTGTCTGATGGAGTCAGTGTTTGGGAAAATCTCTTCCTGCCTGGAGTTGACCTCCTCACGCTTCTCTCATGTGACGGGGAGCGCCCGGCTCTTGGCTGTGGTTTAACCTCAAGAGAGTTCTTGTTCATTAACCACTTCAAGGTAAAAGCAAAGAGAGGCTTTGCTTCCTCCCACACCTAATTTATCCCTTTTAGAAGCGAGTAAAAGCTTGTGCCACTGCATCCTGGAGCGTCCTTGGTTTGCTTCCCACGTCCCAAAATATCTTCAGCCCTGGGATGTGGTGAGCACTCTAGGGATTTTCCAGCTTCCTTGGAAAACTCTGCCCTGTGGTCCCTTGCTCTGAGCTTTGCAGAGGAGAGAGGTGAACTTTGCATCCAGGGTTTTCTGCTGCTCCATCCCACAGGACACAGCAAGGATTTGCTCCTAAGCTGGATTTTCCTCTGAGCGGAGAAGTGCTTGTGTACAGCCTGGAAGGATAAATAAAACACTGTGACTGGTTTATTACCCGAAAACAACACTAAATAATAAATTTAAGAGCTAAAAGCTCTATATGTAAAGTAGATTTCACAATGCATTATGCAAAAAGCAGGAAGGCACTGGAGAAGGAAACCACTGGAAGAAGGCAGGCTGGGAAGATGGATGAGCGTGCAGACAGGACGAGGAGACGTGGAGTGAATCCCAAGCTGGCACGGCTTCTCAAGTGACCTTGGGCAAGTCCTTCCTCCACACCTCCATTACCCGTTCTCTAAAAACACGATGTGGTTTTCCCGTCTCCAGGATTTCATCAGAAGAAATGAGGGTTTGTGAAGCCCTGGGCTAGGCCGAGGAGTGGGGACAGCCTGCCAACCTTTGGCAGAGGGCAGAGCTCAGAGCACCTGGGGGAGAGGTTTCTGCATTTTCTCAACACTCCTGAGCATCTCCTGGAGCACGCCCTCGTCCCAGTGCCCAGATGAGAACACAAAGCTGAGAGCCACACTCAGTTTTTCACTTGTCTGCCTTGAAATGTTTGAGGTCACCTTTGCTTTGTGGAGAGAGAGATGGAGGCCTGGGAGGTGTTTGATTTCCTCTGGGTGCTGGAGAGAGGCAGTGTTGGAGCTGGGGGCAGGCCCAGGGTATCTTAACCCCAGGTTTCTCTCACATTTCTGAACTGCTGCCACCAGGGAGCCTGGACACAGAGCCATACAATCAATCATCTCCTGGGAGGGGACCTCGGGCTCTCTCTGAACCTGGGGCATTGTCCAGCGACTTTTGGATATCTGTTGGCCTTTTACACCCTCCTTCAAATCCTGTTTAAAGCTCTTTCCCTGAGCCCTCCTAACTCCTGCAGGATGATCCTTTTCTCCCTTTGCAACAGCTGAACCCTGTGTTCAGTGTTGCCACTTGGTGTGGTGTAAACCATGATCCAAAGCCCCCAAATTCCAGCTGCTCGCAGTCAGGTATTGATCTCTTGGCTCTTCCTGCTTTTCCCCTCATCATTCCCTGCAGCTGGGAGGACAGAGGAGAACATCCCTTGTGGGCTGTGGTGACAGGGGTGAGCACCCTTCTTCCCCAAGAACTCGGGGTGGAAAAACTCAAAGTTCCTCAAGATGCCACTTCTTCAGCACATGTGGTTTCCTACTTTTCCAGAGTGAGCACGTGGAGGGGCTCTTGGAGCATTTTTCCAGGATCACTTTACCCCCACACATGCTCATGTGGGTGAGGAACAGGGCTGGGAGCAGCTTTGGCTTTGCATGGAGCTGCAAATGTGCAAATAAAACTCCCTAAAGCCAGGGATGCAGTTTATCCCTGGAATTTCCAGATTACAGAACCTTTTAGCTGTGCATACAACAGCACTGATCTCAGCCTGGGAGCATTGCTCTGTACCTGTGAGCTCTGGAGATGGTACAAATCCCTCAGGATGATCCCTAAGGCTGCTGCATGCAAAGCATTTCCGAGTGAATTTTCCATCTGCTCCTTTGAAGGATCTGCTCCCAACCAACTGTACCTTAAAACATGCTCCAGATAGATTTATTCTCCTTGTTCAGCTGCTCCTTTTCCCAAAGCGATTGAGAAATTTGGGATGTGATCCTTCCCTTTGAGAGCATTAGGAAATAGAAAGTTATCATTGCTGAAGGGTTGTTTGAAGTTTGTTTTCTTCCACTACAGCCTGTTCTGAAGGGGAGAATACGCTGTATTTTTATGTCCTCTCTTTGATTTCTTTCCTAGTGCTGATGAAGGAGAGACTTGGCAATAGAAAGCCAAGTCTCTCCAAGCCCAGACAAAGCCAAATCCATCCCAGATAAAGCCCCTTCCACACTCCTTGAGGTCCTTGTCCGTTTGCCAGGAGGGAGCTGGCGTGGCAGAGGTGGGTTTGTTCTCCACGGAGAGCAGCACAGCAGAACTTTGTGGATAATCACACTCTAGACTCCTCACTTCTTAAGGAAGGAGAGTAAGGATGAGCATGGATGCACACAGAGAGAGTTTGGGAGCTCTGATTTAGCAAGTGCAGGATTTCCCTGTGGATTTTCCTCCCCTCAGTGCAGTCTGTGCCACCATGTTCTGCCTCTGCTGAGCTCTGAGGGACCGTAAGTTCCAATTTCCCAGGCTCTGTTCACAAATGTGCTGAGAAAAGAGCAGCATTTCCCTCATTTTCCAGGGAGATGGGTAACAGAGGTGTAAACAGGGAGGAGTGGATGTGCTCAAGTCTGAACGTTGGCAGAGGAACGACCGCACCGACACTCACAGATCAGAGCAGCTGGGTTATTTCTAGAAATGCAAAATGAGAACCTCAGGTATTCCCATAACTTCGGTGGCTCGGGGAGTGCCTGCTGTGGAGCTGAGGAACACAACCCGAGCTTTGACAGTGAGCCCTGAGCCAGCTGGGATTCGTGGGAGAAGGAGCTGCGGCGTGCAGACCTGAGAGTTCAGTCAGGTTGGCATTTGGGGGTTGGCTCTGGTAATTCTTGATCTTCTCATCTCCCGAGAGCTCTTCCTGCCTCTTTCTGCGTGTGGGCAATGAGCTCCATCAGGCAGCAACACGGTGCTATAACATCACCAGGAGTTTTCAGTGTGGAGCTTGGGAAGTTCAGAGAGCTAAACGGTGCTTGGGAGTGAGAGGGATGAGTTGGCTGGAAAGCCCAGCAGCTGTCCTGCTTCTCCTCCTCCCAAATTCCTATTGGGGATTGATGGGAATCAACAGCCTTTTTTCACAGGGCAGAGAAACACAGCCCCCAAGTCTCTCTTGATAAAACCACAGATTGGGTTTTTACTTTGTCTTTTTTGTTGTTTTATAAGTCCTAATGGCAACTTGTGACAACCTCAGGCTCTATTGAGTTGATGAGGAGTAAAGTCTTAATAGTGAAGAAGAGTCCGGGAGTGTCTAAAGTGCTCATTTTATCGTCAGCACATATTTCATACTGACAGTCCATACTTTTAACTAATCCCAAGCCACGTGTGCTGCATTTTAAATCCTTCCTCAGCCTGCTCTGGTCTTTCCCATGTGGTGTTTTCCAGGAGAGCATCGGAGTCACACTGGCAACCTCAGACTTCTGAGCGTACGGATATTTTAAATTCACAACCCACATTTTGAGGTGAGGAGGATGAATTTTGTTCTGTGTCGAGGAAGGAAAGGAGCAGAGGAGCCACTGGAACCGTTAGGTAGCAGAACAGCTGCTGAGGACCAAGCGTGGCGTGATGAATTTGGCTTTTCAAGGACCCCAAATGCCATTTTAGGGAGTCCAGTTTGCCATTTCATTACCGTTTATGGCTTTTAAATGGGCAAAGTAACCAGAAAGGAATAAGATTTGGATACAGTCTTACCTTTGGGGCTGCGTTTTTTTTTTTCTGACCAGCCCAAAGCAGCGTGTCCGTGCGTCCACATTTACAATCCCTCGTTTCTGTGTTGCCTCAACACCCCACTTTACCCCCTAGCTTTTTCCAAACAAAATACCCCAGCAAAGCTTGTTTTCCCCATGTGTGCCTTGAAGTTAAGCTGATTTTTAGGCTCTGTGGTGTTCTAGCGAGCGTGTGCTTTGGCGTTTCCCCTCAGGAAAAGCATTATTAGGGCAGCTCATCTCCTGGCCAGCTGTTTGCAGAAAAATCTGGTGGCAACTGGAGGATCTTTGCAGCCCCCTTGAGACCAGGTTGAAATAGCAGGGACTGGCACACACACAGAGCATGAGCTTCCCTTCCTGCAAAGGGCCTGAAAAGGAGGGAAAGGAAAGAAAAATAAAATAAAAGCTTTTTTAAAAAAATTATTATTATTATTATTATTGTCTTCGGTTGCATGTTGGTGCCTGCTAAAATCCTGCTGCTGGGCAGAGCAGTCCCAGAGCCTTCCATCTGCCCACAGCCGTGTGCTGCCAAGATCCAAGAAAGCTGATTTAGCCTTTTGCTGATTTTTTTTTTTTTAGCCCCTTTATCCTCCTGGCTTTCTGAGATTTGCGCCACTGCTGTTTGCCAGTGTCATGGATTTAAAATCTGCGTTAGTTTTGAGTGTTTGTTCTGTTGTGCAACTGGGTTGTGGGTCACATTGGTGGGGGGGGGATGGAAATCCTATTTAATCATGGGGTGTTAAGTTAGTGACAACAAATGGCCGTGTAACAATAGGCCTGGGGATTGTGCTTTATTACCCCACATATTTCCCTTCTTTGTGATGATTTTTCATGGTTAAAATCAAATTCCCCCTTTGTTTTCTCTGACGTGCATTTGAGTACAACACTGAAAATTACTCCTGACTTCTCTCTGCTACTTTAAGGTGAACTTTTTCGCTTTGGCCCATATCCAGATCTCTCTTTCAGCTGAGATTTGCTTCCTCACCTTCTTTCTGGGAAAATCTTGATGAATAGATGAGAGGGGCATTAAATAGATTTAGTGAAAAATGACCGTCACCAGCGTGGATGACTTTTCTTCTAATTAAAAATTGAAACGGAAATGAATGAGCTTCTCTTGAGGCCATGCAGAAGCCGGTGCTAAGCCCAGCTCCGTGTTCATCAGTGATGTGGGAAGTCCAGTGTACGGAAGAATATCCCAGAAACTTCAGTACCTTGGAGGATGCCAATAAAGGGGAGATTTTCTAGTGACAGCATATTGATGTGGCCTAGATTTAACTCTGTTGGCCTAGGGCTGAGTCAGAACTGAATTTCATGGAATCACAGAATGGTTTGGTTGGGAAGGGACCTTAAAACTCATCCAGTTCCACCCCCTGCCATGGACAGGGACACCTCCCACTATCCCAGGCTGCTCCAAGCTCTGTCCAACCTGGCCCTGGACACTGCCAGGGATCCAGGAGCAGCCACAGCTTCAATGGGCATCTTGTGCCACCCTCCCAGGGCAGAATTTCTCCCAAGAGGTTCCCAGCAAGATCCTAACTTCAGCATCTTCACTTTGATGTTCGGTGTAGACTTTTCCAGTGTTGACCAGAAATTCCCTCATGCGCTGCCAGCCAGTTAATCATAACCAACACAAGTACGCTCCCTTTAACTTTCTCATGCAGTGAATCAAAATTTTCCAGCAGGAAATGAAAGCAAAACACTTCATCTAAAAATTCCTCATCAGCTCTAGTCACCAGAGCAGAACAATGGCGATTACGCTCAGTTATGCAGTCCAAATTCCCAGCCCTGCTGCGTCCCGGGATCGTGGCAGGGCTGCAGGGAGAGCAGGGCAGCGCCTCTGGTGTGGATGTGAGGAGAGAGATCCTTGCAGGTGGGAAAAACAGGAGTCCAGGTCCAGGGCTGAGGAGGCTGTGTGGTCTGGAGCAAGCCTAAGGAAGAGCAGAGTGCCTGTAGAGAGCTGCGTGTCCGCGTCTCGTGGATCCCTCTCAGGTGACGAAGCCCCAGAGGTTGTTCTTCTGAGAGGGGACAGTTGCTTTAAAACCTAACGATGTCTTAGGTCACTAAGGGGTCATTTAGCTCGTGTTGCCTGACCGTGTGCTCGTTCTCTTGTAGGAGTGGCGGAGCTTCACCCTGCCAGCGGCGATGAGAGAGACTGACAGCGCTACGAGTCCCTTCTGGCTCCTTCTGCTCGGCGGCTGCCGCCTCTGCATATTCATGGGATGGTAATGCAGGATGGCGGCGGCAGCGGCGGAGTTTGGCTCGGTCCCACTGTGTTTTCCTTCTGCCGGCTGCGACTCTGAATCACCATGACAACGCTGTGACGCTTCCAGCGAAGGTTGCCCGCGGACCAAGGGTGGGCTGGGGGCGGGCGAGGAGGTCAACGATCGAGTCTGAACGGGTTCGCAAGTTGCGCCCGCAGCAAAACGACCGTGGGAGAGCCGCCGGCGGGGCGAGAAGATGAAATTCCCCTTCCACTGGCTTCCCGTTGAGCAGGCACAATAACGTTTCCCTTCGAGAGGCTCGCCGTGGAAACTCCTTTGGTTATGGCTACCGATCCGACGTGATTGCGCGCGCGGCGGCTTCGGAACTCATGACTGGCTATACGATGTTGCGCAATGGGGGAGTGGGGAACGGAGGCCAGCCGTGGGTGTTGAGGTGGTCCAGTCGGATCCGGCTCACCTGGCTTAGCTTCACCCTCTTCGTCATCCTCGTTTTCTTCCCCCTCATCGCCCACTACTACCTGACCACCATCGACGACGCGGACGATGCCGGCAAGCGCATCTTCGGCCCCCGCACCGGCAACGAGCTGTGCGAGGTGAAGCACGTGCAGGACCTGTGCCGCATCCGCGAGTCGGTCAGCGAGGAGCTGCTCCAGCTCGAGGCCAAGCGGCAGGAGCTCAACAGCGAGATCGCCAAGCTCAACTTGAAGATCGAGGCCTGCAAGAAGAGCATTGAAAATGCCAAGCAGGACCTGCTGCAGCTGAAGAACGTCATCAGTCAGACTGAGCATTCTTACAAAGAGCTGATGGCTCAGAACCAGCCCAAGCTCTCCCTGCCCATCCGGCTGCTGCCCGACAAGGACGACGCGACCTTCCCCCTGCCGAAATCCAACAGGAACTGCAGGCTGCACAACTGCTTTGACTACTCGCGCTGCCCGCTGACGTCTGGCTTTCCGGTCTACGTCTACAACAGTGACGATTACCCCTTTGGTAGCTCCTTAGACCCTTTAATTAAACAGGCCTTTGAGGCCACTGTCAGAACTAATGTTTATGTTACTGAAAATGCAAATATTGCTTGTGTGTATATAATTTTAGTGGGGGAAATGCAAGAGCCCGTAATGCCAAAACCTACTGAACTAGAGCAACAGTTGCACTCTTTGCCATATTGGAGGACTGATGGACACAACCATCTCATCATCAATCTGTCGAGGAAGTCGGAAACTCAGAACTTCATTTACAACATCAGCACGGGGCGCGCCATGATCGCCCAGTCCACCTTCTACGACGCCCAGTACCGACCGGGGTTTGACATCGTGGTGTCGCCTCTGGTCCACGCCATGTCCGAGCCCAACTTCCTAGAAATCCCGCCCCAGGTGCCGGTCAAGCGTAAGTACCTGTTCAGTTTCCAGGGGGAGAAGATCGAGTCTCTCCGCTCCAGCTTGCAGGAGGTTCGCTCTTTCGAAGAGGAGATCGAAGGCAACGCCCCGGCCGACTACGACGACCGGATCATCACCACCTTGAAGGCCGTTCAGGACAGCAAGCTGGACTTCGTTCTGGTGGAGTTCACGTGTAAAAACCAGCCTAAGGCGAGTCTGCCCACTGAGTGGGCTCTGTGTGGAGAAAGGGACGACAGACTAGAGCTACTGAAGCTTTCTACTTTTGCACTGATCATCACCCCCGGGGACACCCGTTTAGTGATCTCCGCCGGGTGTACCATGAGACTGTTTGAGGCTCTGGAAGTCGGGGCCATCCCGGTGGTTCTCGGAGAGCAAGTTCAGCTACCCTACAACGACGTGATCCGGTGGAACGAGGCAGCCTTAATCATACCAAAGCCACGCATCACAGAAGTGCACTTCCTTCTGAGAAGCATTTCTGACAACGATCTCCTTGCCATGAGGAGGCAGGGCCGCTTCTTGTGGGAGACCTACTTCTCCACCTCCGACAACGTCTTCAGCACAGTCTTAGCTATCATAAGGACTCGAATCCAAATCCCGGCTGCTCCGATCCGAGAAGAGCCCGCCGTGGAGATCCCCCACCGGTCTGGCAAAGCTGCTGGCACGGACCCCAACATGGCAGACAATGGTGACCTGGACTTGGGGCCCGTGGAAACAGAGCCACCCTACGCCTCTCCCAAATATCTCCGCAATTTCACCCTCACCGCAATGGATATCTACAGGAATTGGAATTCTGCCCCAGGGCCTTTCCACCTCTTCCCCTACACTCCCTTTGACCCCGTTTTACCATCGGAAGCAAAATTTTTGGGGTCTGGGACTGGTTTTCGACCGATTGGGGGAGGAGCAGGTGGCTCTGGGAAGGAGTTCCAGGCCGCTTTGGGTGGCAACGTCCCGCGGGAGCAGTTCACGGTGGTGATGTTGACTTACGAGCGGGAGGAAGTGCTGATGAACTCCCTGGAAAGGCTCAACGGTCTCCCCTACTTAAATAAAGTCGTGGTGGTGTGGAACTCCCCCAAGCTTCCCTCCGAGGATCTCCTGTGGCCAGACATCGGCGTCCCCATCATGGTAAGACAGATGGAGCTGCCGTGGGCTCGTTCCCCGTGGGGTTGGAGTCAGCTGCGTGAGCTCAGCTTCAGTCCTGGGAGATGGTTGGGGGCCTCGTTTGGATATTTTTGTCAGTGCAGAAAAGCAAGAGGTGCCAGGTATTTTAGCACTCCTAGAATGCAAATCGCTTTTGAGGAGTCTAATGTGAAGTTTGATGCTTAAAGCTAAAGATTTTTTGCTCCTTGGAAATGTTTGCTCAGGCCATTTAAGTGCTTCCCTGTGAGGACAGTTGACACCTTATAAATACCTAAGTAGTAACTGTTTCTGCACTTTACCAGATGAATTTTTTATTAAAACAAAAGAGGGACCCACTTGAATTAGCGTAGACTGCAAAGACCTCAGAACTCATCTCTCACTTTATGTTACAAGGGATGGCAGAGAAGGAATTCCAAGCCAAGGCTGGCGTGACCGTGAGAGCTTCCATGCTCCCAAGGTTGTAACTGACTTTTGCATTTATTTGATCTTTTTCCCCCCCCAGCCAAACTGAAGACGTGACACCTTCAAAAGCCAACATTCATTTTCAGACCCGTAAAAAACTTGGGCATTGACTTGGAAGGAGTGAATTCTCCCCAGATTTTTATTTATTTTAGGACTTCCTTGTCATCCCAGCATAACTTTCTTCACTGGCTGTTGTTAGCAATCAAAATTAAATATAAATCTCCCCTCATAAAGAGAGCAAGGGCGCAGAGCCACTAACGAGAACTAACACTGAGTGCTCTGAATCTGGTTGCATTTAGAGGACAAATGGAAGGATAATGCCTTACAAATTAGGGAAAGGAAATATAAAAGAGGGAGATGGTACTTAAATACACAAACTGCGTGTGGTTTATGTGACAGGACGCCACTGAGCTTAATAGCAGTGCGAGCTTTATGCTGCATGCAAAGAGATTCATTGATTTAATATTTCGTTTTATTATTATTGTGATGAATAAATCCTTCTGCTCACATTTTTAAAAACCCTTATGGTCCGGGAACAATGAGGAGAGAAAATTGCTTGGTTAATTGCGAAATAATCTTTCACATTAGTCCTTTTGAACCTGCGAATTCTGCAAAAGCTTTGCATTGTGTCTGCCCAAAAAACTGCGTCCTCCTTCGGAGCGGGGATTGTTCTCCTTGGAGCTGCTAATGGGTGTTATTTGTGAAAGAAAAATGCATTTCTGTTGATGGAAGATAATGCCTTCTTGTACCTGGCTCTCATCTGCACATCTGTTGTGTTGGAGCCCTGCTGGTTTTTTGGGGATTGACACCCACGAGTTGCTCTGTGTCACCTTGGAGCCGGGGCGGGATGTGCTGTGGGGAACGTTGGGTTTCTCCAGGAGGGAATTGGCTGTGCCTGCTTTGGGATGGTGCAGTGGCAGGATCACAGAGAGCTTCTGCCAGGTCCTCCTCGCTCAAGGGGCGGGGAGCTCTGCTTTCTTCTCCTTTTCCTGAATCCCAGTTTTTAAAAGAGCCCAAATCTGGGATTTCTCCCAGGAGGGTGAACCCTGAGCATCCTCCAGGCTTCCATCCCCCTGACGTGCGGAGCTGCTCCGACATCTCCAGGCTGGCTGGGTGTTTCATCCTGTTTCATGGGAGCTGGTACCGTTCATTCCAAGCATGGTTTGGTGTGGCAATGATGCCAAACTTCCCTGGGCTTCATCAGACAGTGGGAAATCCTAAGGTCTGCTCTGGAAAAGGGTGACAAGAACGTCGGGAGCAGAGGTGAGGCTCTTGCTGGCTGAGATGTGGGATGTGCTGGCCAGGGTGAGAGGCAGGTGGGGATGTGGGAGTGGCAGGAGACACAAGGCAAGCGTGTGCCGGCACCAAAAGAAAGCGAGGAGCTGGGAATTCCGATTTCCTTATGGGGGAAAAAAACCAAAACCCGACGTTTTTTTGATGAGGAATATCCAATTCTCTCAGATCTGGCAGTGGTGCCGTATTCTCTGTGTTCCCAAGTAACTCTGGGATGCAAGGAATTGCTCCGTGCTCGGGTCGCAAAGCTCAGAGCTCTGCGGGGAAGCTCGAGGGGAGAAGAGAAGGGGGATATGAGGGTGGATTTGGGTTGTGATTGAAGTGGGTCCAGGCACCACCTGCTCCGAGGAGCAGCACAGCGGCAGCACACGTGTGCCAGCGTGATCCAGGATCAAAGCACCTGAAGGTAGGAGGTTCCTGAGGAAAATCCAGCATCAGAAAGATGTGGAGCTGTTGGAGAGAGGCCAGAGGAGGCCACGGAGCTGCTCCGAGGGCTGGAGTTCCTCTGGAGCCAGGCTGGGAGAGATCCCCTGGAGGAGAGAAGGATCCAGGGAGAGCTCAGAGCCCCTGGCAAAGCCTGAAGGGGCTCCAGGAGAGCTGGAGAGGGACTGGGGACAAGGCATGGAGGGACAGGACACAGGGAATGGCTTCAAACTGCCAGAGGGAAGGGCTGGGTGGGATATTGGGAAGGAATTGTTCCCTGTGAGGGTGGGGAGGGGCTGGGCTGGAATTCCCAGATTTGCTGTGGCTGTCCCTGGATCCCTGAAGTGTCCAAGGCCAGTTTGGACGGGACTTGCAGCAGCCTGGGATGATGGAAGGTGTCCCTGTGTGGTTCCCCACATGGAAATGGGTGGAATGGGACAATTCTTCAGGTCCCTTCCCACCCAAAACCATTTTATCATTTTATGTAAGCTACAAGCCAATGAGACAAAGCAGCGTGTGGAGCACGTTAAAGGGCCTTGGGAAGCAAAATGGAATCCTAAACCCCACCAAGGGCCTGCTGGGGGCAAGAGATGTGTGGCTCTGAGCCAGCAGAATTCCCCAAAGGGGAGTTGGACTTCTCCTTCCTCCGTGAGTTGACCTTATTGAGTGATGAGTTCCTTGAAACGTGGTTTGCAAACTGCTCTGCTTGGCTGTGATTTGGGGGCTCTCTTCCCGAGCAGATTTCCCTTCCCTGGTGGGCTGGGAATTAATCAAGAGCCCAAGCTCAAAGCTACATTGGAACTTTGAATCTTTCATGGATAACGAGATAAACAGGGCTACAGAATATTTGATTTAAAAAAAAAAACCCAAAACAACACTTTGACTTAAATTGAGATGGCATAATTTACTAAAACATCAGTAAGGTTCCTAAGCTGCCCAGGAGTCTGATCAAATAATCTGTCCCTGTCCCCAGCCTGAAGTGAGCAGGTGGAAATCCAACGCAATGTGAAGTTGTTTGTAGTCACTCAGGGCTGCCCCTGGAACAGATGTAGGCACTTTACCCTCACATTTAAAGCTGTAAAAACTCTTCCCATCTCCCGTTAATCGGTATTGCAGCAAAACCCAAAGGCTGTGAATGACAAATCTTGTTTGTGCAAGCTCAAGAACTCACTTTTCCCCGAGGGTTTGTACCTCTAGCACTGCCTTAGGAGAACTCCCCGGGACAGAAGGAGCAGCCTGACTGTTCCAGCCCCACAACACAGCCGCTGCTCAACTTCATCTTCGGTGCTCAGGGAGGCTGTGGCTGCCCCTGGGGCCCTGGAAATGTTCCAGGCCAGGTTGGACGGGGTTTGGAGCAGCCTGGGACGTGCAAGGTGTCCCTGCCCATGGCACGGGGTGGAGCTTTCAGCTCCTTTCCCAACCAAACCGTTCTGGGATTCTACAATTCGGGGGGGCTAAACCTTATTCAACCCAAAGCAATATTTGCACAACCTCTGCTCACATTGTAAGCAGTGAACTCGCAGCTCTTCTGGAAGGGCCCTCAGCGGCTGGAAAAGCCCTGCAGCAGTTTGGTTTCTCCTCCTGCTCGGGGCTGAGGTGGGCTGGCAGCTCTGGAGGCTCTCCGAGCGCTTAGGCTGGCTTCAGTGCCAGCTCCTGTGGCTGCCAGCAGTGACTAATCCCTTCCTGCAGCTTTGTTCCACAATCACACGCTGCCTTTGATCCCCGCAGCCACCTCCAGCGGCGAAAGGTCCTGGCAGGGCTCGCCGCCTCGAGCTCTTGTTGAAAAAGGAATCTGTGTGGGGAAAAGCGGCGGATCCGCGTCTGTTGGGCCGCACGCGGCCGTTCCCTCGGCGTGGCGTTGATTCCTCGGGAGCAGGCTGGGCAGGGAATGCTGGCCTGGCTTTCCCTTCTCTTCGGGTTGTGTCTCTGTGCTGTGCTGAGCCGGCTCTGAAGCTCAGCTGTTTGAGGTTTGCTCCTTTCCCAGCGGAAGGACTCGAAAGGGTTTTTTTTCCCGTCTGCGTTTTTAAGGAGCACAGCAGGATCTGTAGGTGATGTTTCTGGCTAAGAAGAGGAGGAGGAGGAAGGCAGAGCTTGGCAGAATGAGCTTCTCTGCTTGTCCTTCAGCAAGCAGCTGGATCCTCGAGCTCGGTTTTCTGATAAGAGCAGCACCAGCCTTCCAAACTAACCAGCAGCTGGAGATAAGCTGCAGTGGTGACGAGGAGTTTAAAAAGGAGAAAAATACCTCGGTGCTGATCAACAGCACCATTTCAATCCATCCTTTTCCTTCCTGGAAATTAGCTGGTATTAGCTTTGCCTAAATAAATACCAGCCCAGGCTCTGCTTTAGCTTGGTAATTCGGCATTTACCAAACCCTCCTTGGTGATGTGACTTGTGCTTTTCCGGGTGAACCCACTTGCAGAAACTCTTTGGAGAGTCCCAGCTTTATCCTGCTTTTCCCTGCCTTCCTTTGACTCACAGCTCTTGCGTTCCAAATCAGGAAAAAAAAAAAACCAGCTTTGCTTTGAGGTCCTCGATTGCATATGGGAGCTCCAGCTTTACTTCCAGAAGGAACAATTCACACAAAACCACCCGAGAAAATCCCTGTTTCTTAGCACTTCCCACAGGAGATCTGCCCCATCCCTGGCTTGAACGGTCCCTATTCAGTGCCCCAGAGTGTACCCCAGGTTTGTGAGCTCGGTCTCTTCCCCGAGAGCAGTTTTGGAAGGCAGGGAGATGTTCCTCAGCAGCGCCCGGGTGCTGCTGTCGGCTTCGCAGCACCACCTGCTGCCCGCGGAGCCGACTGCCGAGAGATCCCCGCCAGTTTTGCCATCTCCATGTGTGCTTTCTCTGCTGTGTGGCAGCAGAGGAAAGAACAAATTTGCTGCTTAGTTTACCTGTGAATCCAAAAATGAGGATGCTTGTCCCGGCAGGGCCCGGGCGGGGGTGCGGCGACGCGTGAACGCGGGGTGGGGATGGGGATTTGCGCTCGGAATATTAACTCCAACCCCCTGCTACTGCCCAGACCCCAGCCCTTCATTCTCCCCCGTGCCCTGTGCTGGTTTGAGGTGAATTTTCCACGGATAAAACCTTCCTGTAGCCCCAGCTCTGCGAATCCCCTTGGCTCGGGATGTGGCTGATGGGGTCGGTGACCAGGAGGATTTGAGGCATCGGAAAGGAAAATCTAAGGGAGGGAAGTCCCTGCATCCTGCTGGGGACGTAATGGGGTGGGTTTTGTCATGTGTGAAAGCCTGAAGGTGTCGCAGGGGCAGTCCCCTGTGCTGGAGCCATTGAACATCACCACAAAAGCTGCCTGGGCATCTCAAACGCTCCCTGTTCGGAGCAGCTCTGTCAGAACTGCTGGGGGACAAAAGCAGCACGACAGGACCTGGCACCAGGGGCAGGGCAGCAGCAGAACCCACTCTGAATCTCCAGGGCTGCATCCCCGCTGCTTTTAGGGTTTGTGTTGTGAGCTCTTTAAATACCATACCGGAATGACCAATGTCCCCCAGTGATTCCACGCACTGGAACAAGCACGGGGGGAACGGAGCGTGTGGGTGCATTTTGTTTTCACCTGCTTTTCATCCTCTGTGACTTTGTTATGATGGAGCTGAGCGTTGACATCCACTTCACTGCAAGCTATGCCCATAAAGTCCCAGAGCCTGGATTATCTGCATTTCCTTTCTTCCCAGGCTTTTTATCTGTCCTGGTGGAGCAGTTGTGCTGTGCAAAGCCATTCGGTTTGTGCATTCTGCACAAGCTGCCTTATTTGTGAAGACAGCCTCGTCTCCCAGGGTGGCCATAACTCGCTGCTGCACCACAAGACACGGATGGATCCCCTGGCACAGGAGGGAAGGAGCGAGCAGGACTCATTGGGGGGGCAGGAATTTGGGTATTAAACGGAAAGGGAAAAAAAGAAAATTAAAAAAAAATTAAAATCTGCGTTTGCTGGAGCAGGAGGGACCTCGTGGGACATCAAAGAGGCAGCTGTGAGGGACACGAGAGGAAGGTGCCTCTTGGATATGAGGTTAGAGGAAGAGATGAGAAGCAGGAGAGAGGGTTTTTTTTTAATCACTGCTCGTTGCTGCGTGTCTGCTGTAGCTCCCAGGTGCCTCCCCGAGCTCTGTGGATCGATCAGCACAGACACTGCAGCTCTCAAGGAGAAGGTGATGATTCACTCCCACCTTTTGGGCTGGGCTGGCAGTAGCAGCCACCCCCTGGACAATCCCCTACCCCTTTTCCCCACAGTTCTTTCTTCTTTCCTGGTGTCTGGTGAGGAAGCAGATGCTGCTCTCTTGTCAAACTCACGGATGCTCTTTTTTTTTTTCCCCCCCCCCATTTTCATAAAATCAAAATTGGTGATAAAGCCAAGAAAATCATGAATGATTCATAAAATCAAAGTTCAGGGTTCTCCCTGCCCTGCTGGACATATGGAGCTCTGCCCTCTCCAAAAAGCAGCGCCTGCCTTTTCCTGGGCTTTTGGAAAAGGTTCATCCCTTGTGAAAGAGCCAAGGGCTGCAGTTTGTTTTGCCCTTGTTCAGGAATACTCCAGAATCCCTGGAATCAGTTGTTTCAGGCCAGAAAAGATGGAGCTTTTTCTCCTGCTGACACTGAGGGGATGGCATTTCAGAGCTGTCAGAAAATCAGGGGGGAAATCAGTAGTTTTCAGACACTGCCATGTGTTTAAAGCCTTTAGTTAATGAATGAAAATCTGTGTTAGTCCTGTTAAGAAAAGTGAGGATTATTTTTCCTTCTCCTGAAATTGGCCAAAGGAGCCAGAGGCACTAGAGGGAAACTGAGGCACAGAGAAAGCCACACCTGGTCACTGAAACATCCCATGCATGTCTCCATATAAATTCACAGAAATGCTGTTTTCACCTGCTCCCAGATTTTCTGACAGCAGAAAGATGGGAAATCTGGTGAAGCTTCTGTCCTCCCAGATAACACTTCCACATCCAACCAGTTCAAGCAAAGTTTGAATGTTCATTGGAACTGAACTCTGAGGGCTTTGAGCTTGGTGGAGGGAAGAGAAGTGGGTTTTGTTTTCTACACTGAAATTCCATTTCCAGCCTGCTCATGGTTTTGATCTCTGAGGTGCCCAGAGCCCGGCCTGGCAGAGCCTGGCTTATCTCTGTGACAAGGGACAGCCCCATCTTGGCCTGTGACAGGAGAGAGCTGAGAGGGAAGAAGAAAAACAGCCATCAACTGGATAATTCTTTCCAATAGGGCTCATTTTCCTCTTCCTCTGAGTGCAGGTGACAAAGCAAATTGGTTTCAAAACACTGGTATTAATTAGGCTGATTGTATCGGGAATTTATAAAAGGAATTGTTTTGAATTGTGACTCCATAATTTCGAACACATGCTGGTCCTTAATTCCCAACCCATACTGTGGCTCGTGGGAGGTGGTTCTGGGAGTCTGGATTCATCCCAACCGTGTGTTTGGCAGTAATTAGGAACTGCTTCTTGATGGAAGCATTTTTTTTCCTCCTGGGTTTTTTTGAAACGAAGCTTTGAAGGACGTGACAGGGCCCGTGGCTTGGGCTGTGCCTGCTCTTCTGGGCAGAAGAATGATGGACCAGGAGAAGAAGGATTTGGCCAAGGATTCCAGCAATTAGGATCCAGAAATTGAAACCTAAGAGCGAATTCCTTCGGAACCCAGATCTGTCAGTGGCTGGCTCTGCCACCGGGAGGGAAGACGGGGGGTTTGGGGAAGATGCCTCTGCCTTGATTTGGCCACATTCAGGAGCCCATCCCAACCCCGTCCTCTGCTGTTGGAGCTGAAGGAAATTGCAGTTCCCAAGGAGTTGTGCTCCTGGAACAACAGGAACAATGAGGGATAAAATCCCACTTTGGGGGTGGTGGTGTGGGTGCTGGGACAATTCTCTTTTCTTTTAGCATTCCCTAAAGGAGCTCTCGAGCCTCCGTGAGGGATTTGAGGGCAGGCATGCTGGCAGCAAGCTGTCTTCATTTCACCCCAAACTTCCCCCCGGGAGATCTCAACCTTCTCACCTCAGAAGTCCCCAGAAGGCTTCTGGTCTGGAATCAGCCTGGAAGCCAAAAGGGAGTTTTAAAAGTGCCCGAGTGCTTTATGGTTGCTGCTCCCAGCCACATAAACATTAATAAATCCACTGTCCTCTTCCCATCAGAACAATAACCTGCCTGCAAACTTGATGGTTTCTTGGCTCTGCTTGTATCAGAGTTTATATTCCAGGTTTTTTAGGAGCTGCTCAGTGAGTTATAATCCCACTCCCAATCCCCTCCTCCCTCCGTTGGGCTGCGACGTTCGTTTGGATGCCCTCAGATACAAATGTTTGCACTGAAGCTCTTGTAGGATGGGTCAGAGCAGCTGGAAACATCTCCGAGCATCTTTTGGGTGTGATGTATTCCAAAGAGTGAGATGCACCAATGTGAACAAATTTACCCATAACGGCACCTGCTCTGCCAGGTGTTTTGTTTTCCTGCTGCCGTGGAAATCCTGTCTGACAGATCCCGAGGAGGAACCTGCTGAAGAAGCAATTGCACAACAATACAGAGGATTTGCACTGACGGAAGCCTCTGGTAATTAAAAGCAGCCGGGCTATCAGCCAAAGAGCAGAGTGTGGAAAGATGGGCTCTGCCTCACTTAGCGAGCAGAAAGGAGGAATTGCCAATAATCCCATGGGATCACAGCCCTTGGATTTGCAGCGCTTGGCTCTTCCCTGCCTCTCTGCTGGGTATTTCTGCCTCTCCAGGATGGAATTGCCTGGGTTTCCTCCCGTGCTGCACTCCTCTGATGGCTTGGCACGGGGAGGAGACCTCAGGGGGGCTCCCGAGCCCCCTCCTCGCTTTTCCATCCCAAGTGAGACGTGACAGCCCCGCTCCCATCCAGCCCTGATCCCAGTCCCTTTGCTGCCATGCTTCTTGGCACTGGCGGTGTGCCTTTCCCAGGGAAATCAGAAGGGCAGGGCTGAGGGAGAGCTGGGCTTTCGTGCTTTAGCAGTTCTGGGGTTTTGCTTGTTCGTTGAAATCAGGTGGGGGGAGTTGCAGTCTGCGAGTGGTTCTTGGGCTCTTGTTTCCAAGGATAACAAGGGGCTTGTGCCTGGCCTGACACAGCTCGGAGTTCTCCACTGGGAGCACGTCTGGCAAAGCGAGGCAGGCAGGGAAAATGAATATTTTTGCCAAAATAAGGCCAGGCTTTCCCAGTGGGTTCCTCGTGCAGCTCTGCCCTGCCTGCCGTGGCAGCTTCCCTGCCATTCCCAAAACGGCTCCAGGAGGTGGGAGCCGGTTCAGAGCAGGGGTCACTCCAACCTGACGCGCTCCAGGGATCTGCAGCTGAATCCCAGGGGTCCAGTCTGAGGCAGGATGGGTGGGATCTGTTGGTATTTACCAGTCTGGGAAGTTTTTGCTACCCACAAGTGGTTTGAGTCCCTCATCCCTGAGCTCCAGGCAGTAACACTCCACCTTTTTGGATGCAGTGAAAGTTGCTGCCTGCCCTCTTTCTGTCCCTTTGCGTGTTCTCTTTCTCAGCAGTGGTCCCACGTGGCATCTCTGCGTTTTACCATAATAAATATTATAATATTTATTAATATTAGCCAGGTGGGTCTGGTACAGGCAGTGTGAGGAAGGTGTCCCCATTTCCTCAGAACCTTTGTGCTGTGGAAATTGCCACTAAAGCAGCCAAGGGGTGTTTGGAGAGGAAGAAGAGGCACAGAGGATGAAGTTCAGAGTTGACAAATAACAGTGAGCAAAGAGCAGATGCCCTGCTTGGATCCAAGCTGGGCATGCTCCTGCTGCCATCCATCGTCCCTGGGGTGTTCCAGCTCTGGCATCTGGGACTGTTTCTAGACTGGGCAGAATTCCATTGGAATTTTCAGGCCTTGAACTCCAAGACTGGATTTGCCAGGTGAAAGCAGCTGCAGCTTGAGAGAGCATCAAGAAAGAGCCGGGACATCTGTCAGGACATCACAGGAAACCTGTGCTTCCACGATCACACCTTTGGGAATTGCCTCTAGCGCTGTAAAATAAAAAAAAAACAACAAAAAAACCAAAAAAACCCCTCACCAAACTCAAAATTTGGGTTATCAGTATCAAAACTTTGAAAAGAGTGAGCTCTTTTCTTTTTGAAATGACTTTTTTTGGCTTCACAGCTAACAGCAGCCCCTAAATCTGGCTCGTGATCCCAGACCTGCCAGTGGAAGTTGGATCATGGGCTTTGCACTCCGCAGTTTTTCCCCTGTGAGCTCTCACGAAAAGCACACAGAGGAATTTCGGGAAGTTGAGAAGGGAATGAACTGCAGCAGTGGAAGTATTGGAACATGACAACGCACTGTCCCAGGGACCTTCTTTGAGCCAAATAACTACAATTAATTGTAAAATAAATCTAGTTGGACAACCAGCTCCATGTGCATCTCTAATTGCGCAGCCACTAACAGCAACACGCAGAGAATAAAAATAAGTATCTGCTTCCCTTTCATGTTAAAACGAGCATCTTTCTCCTTTCGTTTCTCTGGGAAGATACGACAGCTGCTGCTGCCGTACGAAAATGAATAAATAATCATTTTTATTTGTATCT
Source organism: Regulus satrapa (assembly GCA_013396955.1). NCBI lineage: Eukaryota > Metazoa > Chordata > Aves > Passeriformes > Regulidae > Regulus > Regulus satrapa. The sequence continues at coordinate 50,548 of VWZN01002782.1, forward strand.
CAAGCTGTTTTCTCCTCTCGGAGACGAGCAATCCACCGATCTCAGCTGAGGAGTTTAAAGGGAGACCAAGTGTTTGCACGTTTTCTGTGCATGGACACGGCATCAGTTTAAAAAAAGCCTTTCCATGGTATCTTCCTGTGTGGTTTTGTTCTCAGCGGGGGATAATTTATGCTGGGTTTTATGTTGCATTATTTAATTACAAGTATTTTTAAAATGCATCTGTTTTGCCAATTTATATTCAGCGTGCGCTGCCTTTGGATGGCTTTGGAGCTAAATACCCTTCTCATACCTCTGGAGATGAGTCTTAAAATAGTCTATAAATCCTTTTAATTCAGATTTTGAAAACGCTTTTGAGTCGGAGGTAGCAAAGCCAGAGGTTCGGGGCAATAAAGGAGGGGCTGTGGCTGTTTCAAGGTGAAGAGGAAGGAGCAGGGAATAATTAATGCACGAGCAAGGGGACAGCAGTAACCTCCCGATCCATCTTTACAAGGCAGGATTAAAGGGAAAACAAGAAGGTGAAGAATTGCCAGGGGAAACCGCTGTAAAAACCAGAGACGGCTCCTCAGGCAATGCATGACTGAGGAAACATCCTGCTAAAAGCCTCGGGTTTGGGGTGGATGCTCAGATGAACGGATATTTTTAGCTCTGGATGTGGTGGCTGCTGTAGGAGCCGAGGTCGTGGCCATTCCCATCTCTTGATAAAGCGGGATCCGAGTGTGTCAGCCCCAGGGTGACACCCAGATATCGCTGTCCTAACCAACACCTCCAAGCTGCTTTTTGTGCATCTGCGAGTTCTCCTCTGCCTTTGAAAGTTTTGTAAACATTGATTATCACAGACATGGCCGACAAAACTTTTTTAAATTTTTTTTTTTTTACAAAATGCCAGCCTGCCCAGCTCTGCGTGGAGCTCTGACACCCTGCTCCTCACACGCTGTCAAAATGCAAGGCAGCGATTCCCGCTGGATTTGCGGCTCATCGGGAGCTGCCCTGGAGTCCCTTCTTGTGCCAGACTCACGTCCTCGAGTTTTTGGGTCTGTGCTGGGAAAAAAGAGCAGGGTTTTGGGGGAGGAAAAGCATCATCCTTTCCACCTTGGCTCAGGTGGAAATGCCACGCTGGCATCCCACTCCTCCCTGCCCGTGCAGCTCTGGCAGCGCGCCGCGAGGAGCCGCATCTCATTTCATTTCTCGTGAGATGAGGAGCTCCTGGCTGAGCCAAACCCCTGGGTCTGTGCTTTTGGCTTTGGACGCTGGCCAGTAAGGATGGATTGGATGAATTTCTGTCCTCTGAGGGTTTTTTCCCGGTGGGAGTTGAGGTTGGCAGGAGGGAAAAGGTTCTGCGTGGGCAGGGCAGGGCAGCAGTGCTGGATGTGAGGCTGTGCTTGGAGAAATCTTCAATAAGCACCACCACGGTTGTCCTTGGTAGGGGCAGCCAAGCAGATCTGAGCTCTTGGCTGAGAGCCACGGCGATTCCTGCCAGCTTTTGGGGAGCAGCTCAGCTTGCCCAGAACAGGTAGTGATAAAACACTGAGAAAATCGCTTTTAAAATGCGGCCGTGGTCGGACTCGTGGGATTTCCTCCAGTGGCATCTCACTGGGGACGGGCTGCAGAGATTTGGGGTGGCATCTCTGATGATGACAGCAGCTGCTTTGGCTTCTCCTTGGCACCTGTCCTGGCAGAGAGCTTGGCTGCTTGTCATGGAGCCGACGTGCCCAGGATCGGCCTCTTCTCTCCTGCCGTGAAAGGAGACGGAGCTCAGAGACATCAGGATCAAAGTCATCTTCAGCAGAGGGAGCCTCAGGTGTGTCATTTCCATATGGAGCCTTACCCAGTGCCAGAATTCCTGCTGCAGCCAGCATGTTGAGAGAACCACAGAATCCTTCAGGTTGGAAAAGTCCTTCAGGGCCGCCGAGTCCAGGCGGTGCCCGATCCCCACCTTGTCACCAGCCCAGGGCTCTCAGCCAAACATCCAGCCCTGCCTCGGACACCTCCAGGGATGGCGACTCCAAACCTCCCTGAGCAGCCCCTGCCAAGACCCGACCGCCCTTTCCATGAAGAAATTCCTCTTCTCTACCCAGCCCGAGGCCGTGGGCTCCGTCCCCGTCGTGACATCCCACGTTCATTGCTTGGCTCAGTGCAAACTCATTCTGACAGCTTCGCTTCCAAAAAATGACCCAGCTTCCAGGAGGATCTGTTTGGTGTCTTCCTCGTGCCCATCTCTGGTGGCATTTGCAGAGCAACGGGTGCCAGTGTGATCCGAGCCCTCGGCTGCAGAGGGAGCGGGATGGCAATAAAGGCTGGGATTTATTCTGCACACCCTTCCCTCCTTCCAGGGAGTCCTGTAAATCATCTTGGGCCTGATGCGTAGAGGGAAGGGTGGATCTCAGTCTGTGGGTCTCAGACAACTTTCTTCACCAAAACATGTCTGGATGTGGCCAAACCAGGAGCTGGAATTAAATGTCTGTGACAGGGTGGCTTCAGGGATACTTGGGACTCGTTGTTCCCTTTTCCTAGAGTTTGCTGTCTCCAAGAGAGCCCTCCCTGACCTCTATTAAGCTTGGACTGGCTGATTTTTAATTGAGTTCTTTCCCAGGTGTGGGAGAGCTGAAGGAAAGGAGGATGGGACTCCACCTGCTGAGCTGGGAGCGAGCACGTGGGATGTGACAGTCCCAGCCTCCCAGGTGTGGGTGGCAGTCCTTGGTGGCAGGGGACAGCGGTGGCCCCTCTGGAGCCCAGTTCCAAGCCTGGGCTGGTGCCACTGGCCAGCCCTGAGGTGAGAAAAGCTTTGTCAGGATCTGAGCCCTGCCTGTCCTGCAGCCCAGCCAGGTGGGGCCGTGCTGTCCCCACCCCACCCCGCTCTCTTCCCCACTCTGGGTAGAATTCCTCATCTTTGTGAGCAGATCCTTTTCCTGAGAGCTCGTTCACCGTCTCCCCAAATTCTCCAGCTCTCCTAAGGGCATCCTTCAGCTTTTTTCCCCTGGTGTTGAGCAGTGAGGCGCCCGCAGAGTTTGCTCTTTGCCCAGGAATCAATCCAGCTCACCAAGCTGAGCTGCCAAAACTTCTCCAAGGGCACGGGCATTCCTCATGTTAGCACCATCAAATTGTGCGTGACACTTAATTTAAAGCTTAAGCGTGAAGCCTCGCTAGCGAGGAGATGGCTGGGAGGTATTGATTTTGCTGTGGGTTTTTGTGTTTATGTATAAAAACGTGTTTTAAAGTATTGGTAAAAGGACGTTATTGCTGGGCACACTCTGGATTTATGCTCTGGTTTAGTTTTCTCTCGGGTTTTTTAAAATCCATTTGTCCAACGTGTCTGAGAACAACAAAACACTGGGAGGAAATGGACATTCAAGGAGTCGTGGGGTTTTGGGCTCCAGTCAAACAAATCCCGTGTTGTGGGGCTGAATCACCGGGAACTGATTTTCTGAAAGGAGAAGAAGCTCCTGCTGTGATCTGTTGGCAGCTTGGAGGCATTTTAGATGTCTCCAAACTTTGCAAACTGCTCAGGAGGTTCTTGGTTTTGAGCTCTGGGCCGTTCAGCTGACGGCAAAGCATTTTAAAGGGAATTTGTCCCAAACAAAAGTCCAGAATAACCAAACTAATGCGAGCAGGGCACCGTGTTGGGAGGGTTTTGAGCCTGGAGGGGTTGGAGTTTGGTGCAGGTCCCAGCCCTGGTGCTCTGCTCGGTGTTTGGAGCCCTTGCTGGGAGGGGAGGTGGTGTTTTGGTGACGGGTTGGGGTCTCTCTCGTTGTTCTCTGGCTGATTTCGTGTCCTCCTCACTGTTTGGATCTCCTTGGGATCTCCCTTGGATCTCCCTGGGGTCCTGCCAGACCTTTGCTGAGGGAACATCTCTCCTTGGCTTCTGCCAGAGCTCTTGGCTCGAGACCATCGAGGAGCAAAGTTGTGGCAAAATTGGTCACTGGAATGATGGAAGGGCAGGAAAAGCAGCGCTGGGGCAGAGATTGAGACCTCAGTGTGTGCAAAAGGAGTCAGTTCCCAATTCCCAAGGAGCGACGTTGATGTCTGGGAGGGAACGTGGCAGAGGAAAGGGGGATTCTCCCACTCTGGCTGTCTGCAGGACACTCCTGGCAGAGACTTCCCAGTGACAGCTCCACTGCCCTGGAGCACGCAGGAGGGAAATGTCGGTGACTTTGAGGACTCCAGAATGGTTTGGGTGGGAAGGAGCCTCNTTCGAGCAGATCCACGTTCTAGGACCCCAGAGCTGAACACAGAATATGGAGTTGCCTCCTCCTGCTTCCCTCCTCCCCCCATTCCTGATTCCTGCATCCTCTTTTCCAGCAGTTCCCAGGCAGAGGAGAAGCCCCTGGGAGCAGCTCTAGCTCTGGATAACCCTTCAGCCAAGCCAAGCACTGAGCTGAGTTCTGTGATGCTCCCCCACCTTGGGAAGGAGCAGGATCAGAAATTCCAGAGCCAGCATTGTCCCTGCTGCCTTTTCCATGTCCTGATGACATCCCAGAGCTGCCGGGGTGGGAATGCGGCCGCCTCAGCTCTGGCCCTGCTTTTCCACTGCCCAGAGCTGCTCGGTTTGCTCACCTGCAGTAAATTGTTGGTGCTTTCCATGGCTCTTCAGTGAAATATTCAACTGCTGAGTGTTCTGTCCCCCCCGGAGCTGTCGGCAGATGAAAGCTCCCAGACTGGCTTTCCATGGGAGTTGAATCATCCCAGCTGTCACGCGGATCCCGATACAAATATTTCCACTCTTAATGGTTTCAGCGTGGGCTTTTTGGTGGGATCAAATGTAATCTCATTTAATGGAGTTCTATTGCTGGGATGCTTTGGTCTTTTCGCCAGGCTGGGCTTAATCTTTAAATGGAGATTGTTCAGAGCTGAGGAAACGACCGGAGGGATTGAATGGGGTGGGAAATGTGGGATGGACGGAGTGACTTTGGATCAGCCAGGAGAGGCTGAAAAGTGTAAGAGCAGGGGAAAGGATCCAGGCTGGATGGGGCTGTCGGGAATGCTGGGAAACTGGGCAGGCTAAGGCCAGAGATCAGCAAAAGGTTCTTTCCCCAGAGGGTGTTTGGGCACTGGAACAGCTCTCCAGGGAATGGGGACATTCCCAAGGCTGCCAGAGCTCCAGGAGGGTTTGGACAATGCCCTCAGGGTGGGATTGTTGGGATGTCTGTGCAGGGCCAGGGCTTGGACTGGGTGATCCTGGTGGGGGATTTCCCACTCCGTGATTCTATTCCCCGATTCTTGGAAGAGGGAGAAATTGAGCAGGATTATCTGGCTGGGGGGGATCGCTGGAGCGAGGCGGTGGCTCCAGAGCTCTCCCGGGCTGGCACAGCCCCCTCAGCGCCGCTCCCTCCCGGCAGGTGGTGCGCACGGAGAAGAACAGCCTCAACAACCGCTTCCTTCCCTGGGACCAGATCGACACCGAGGCCATCCTGTCCATCGACGACGACGCCCACCTGCGCCACGACGAGATCATGTTCGGCTTCCGGTGAGCCCCGCTCGGGCCCGGCCCGTCCCTCCCCAGCTCCTCTCCCTGGAGAAACTCCCCTTGGTGGCGTGTGCTGTGCAGGGAAGAGCCTGCACCGCCCTTCTTAAGGCTGATAACTGACCCGGAATGGCGTCCTAGGGTGGCAAACAAATCCAAGAGGACTTTGCACTCCCATCCACGAGCTGGAGGAGAGGTCGGGGTGATGCTCAGGGGCTGCTGGTGGCTGCCACCCCCCCTGCTCCGTGTGATGGTTCTTGGGGCATTTCCTGCTGCGGAGCAGGTAAAGGCAAATGGCACCCAGAAAAGAAAGGTGTCACCCAGCAAAGGTGTCACCCAGAAAAGTCAGGCGTCACCCAGCAAAGGCAAGTGTCACCCAGTAAAGGCAGGTGTCACCCAGAAAAAGTAGGTGTCACCCAGAAAAAGTGTCACCCAGCAAAGGCAAATGTCACCCAGAAAAGAAAGGTGTCACCCAGCAAAGGCAGGTGTCACCCAGCAAAGACAAGTGTCACCCAGAAAAGAAAGGTGTCACCCAGAAAAGGCAGGGTGGCGGGCTGGGGTGAAATTGGGTGAATTTTGGGGGATTTTGGTGAATTTTGGGTGAATTAGAGAAATTGGGGTGAATGTTTGGTGCATTATGGGTTCATTTGGGGTGAATTTCTGGGTGAATTTTGAGTGTGGTTCTGGGTAAATATTGGGTGAAATGAGGTGGATTTTGTGGTGGTTTTGGGTGAGTTTTGGTTGACTTGGAAGAGGAATTGGAGTTAAATTCGGGTGAATTTATTGTGAATGTTGGGTGAATGACGGGTGAATTTTGGGTGTTTTTGGAGTGAAATATGTTTGAATTTGGAGTGACATTTGGGAGAAATTGGGGTGAATTTCTTCTTGCTGTTCTCTGGCTGATTTCGTGTCCTCCTCACTGTTTGGATCTCCTTGGGAAGGAGAACTGCTGACTCCTCCAGGGTCCTGCCAGAGCCTTCAGCTTTGCTGAGGGAGCTTCTTTCATTCTGCCAGAGCTCTTGGCTTGAGACCAAGAAAAAGCCTTTTCTGTCACCCAGCAAAGGCAGGTGCTGGCTGCTCTCCCTGCCAGCCCCGTTCTGCTCCAGCATCCCCTCGACTTCTCCCGGGTAAAATCTTCCTGATCACGGCAATGAGGAGGGTCCTGTTGGGAGAGGTTTGTGCCAGCTGCTCCTGCAGCCAAACCTCCCTCCCTGCCAGGACCTGCTGGGGAGCGAGGGGGGGCACGAGGAGCAGGGACTGGGATCGCAGCACCCGGCAGCTGCCCAGGGACCAAAACCTGCTTGGGAGAAGGATTAAAAGGCACAAAATGCCTGGAAAGCCACCAGGCTCCCTCAGAGAGATGAGAAACGAGGTGTGAGAGGGATTAAAGTGCAGGAGGAGGTGTCAGAATTCCTGGCTTCCCTTGCCTGCCCCATTCCAGGCTCTTTTTCCAAACTGAGCTGTTTTCTCCCCTTTTTTGGTCTCTGTTTTCCTTCTCCTGGCCGAGGTTTTGCTGATTAGCCCTGGAGAGCATCAAATGGAGGTTGTGAGTGCTTCTCACTCATATCCCTGCTTACAGACACCCTGTTCCCACAAAGCCTCCCTGTGTTAACACTTTCCCAGGAACTGCTGGAGACTTGGCACTGGAGTCAGCCTCTGCCCACAACAGCTGTGCTTTGTCAAAACTTTGCTCCAGGCTTTGAATCTCGGGGCCAAAAACATCATTTTCCCCTTGTTTGCCACTCAGGAGGGAGCTGGAGGCGGCTCTCTGAGCACCCCCCAGCACCATTCTCCAAGTGAAATCCTGATTTTTGTGGCTGAGCTGGGAAAGAAAAAAGAGTCACGTTCGTAGGAAAGCGAAGACGTGGGAGAAGTGAAAGGGAAGAAGTGGTTTCAACTTCCAGCTTTTCTAAACAATCACCCTGGATTGACAAGAACTGCAGAAAATAAGTGCTGGGGGAGGATAGAGACAGGTGTTGATTCCTCAGGATTATCTTGGAGTTTCATGAATTGGAGTGGAGGACTGAACAACACACACGTCTGTGCTCTACAAGTGTAAGGAAAGCTCAGGGATTCTCGGTGAAAAAAAAACCAAAAAAGGCACTTTCTGTTCAGTTTTGTGCCTGGGAGGAAGGGAAAACCCTTGACCTCAAAGAGGGAATTCTCTCCTGCAGTCACAGCTCGGACACTGAGCAGCAGGGAGGGGGATGGAGCGACCCAAAGGAAGCCAGCAGCCCTCCCTGTGGAAGCTGGATTTGTTTCCCAGCTTAGGCACCAGGCACTGACTCTTTCCTTAATTATTGCTGCCAGTGTTGCAGCTCTCCTGGGGGGATTTCTCTGGAGGAGCGTGAGCTGCAGATGAGAGCAGAACATTAAGCAATCCCCACGCTCCACGTGCAGAATTCAGGATTTCATGCCCAGGGCTGGACTGTGAGCACGTGTCAGGGTGAGGGAGGCACTCGGGGCCCTGGAGTTTGGGATGAGGAGCTGGCAGTTCAGGAATCCAGGTCTTCCCTCTCAGCAGCTTTTCACAGAACGATGGATTTAGGGAATTTCCAGAGTGCTGGAATGGTTTTGGTGGGAAGGGACCTCAAAGCTCATCCGGTCCCACCCCTGCCCTGGGACCTCCCACTGTCCCAGGGTGCTCCAAGCCCTGGCCAGCCTGGTCCTCAGCTTTCCTTAAGGGAGATCAGTGTTACCTTGTCTTTACTGAGCTCCTGGGAGATGGAAAGTCCCAGAGGTCTGGGGAAGAGGCCAGGAGATGTTGGGCTCTTCCCAGGCTGAGCCTGGGCTGCTCTGGCCTTTGTTTTCTTTTAAAGCAAAGCAGCCCTTACGAGCTACAAAATCCCAAATTTATGGATCGGGAGCCCCATCAAAATCCCAAATTTATGGATCAGGAGCCCCATCCCTGTGCATGAGCAGCTGGGCTCTGCTCTAGGCCAGGAGCACATTTTAACACCGCTCTCCTTTCTGCCCTTGGGGCTTTCCTTGGATGAGCAGTTGCCCAACTCCTTTATGCACAGACCCTTCCATCCCTCGCAGCCCCTCTGGACGGGCTCCCAGCACGGTTGGCTGGCTCTGGATGGCTCTCACGGGCAGTTCTTTGTTTGCAGGGTGTGGAGAGAGGCCAGGGATCGCATCGTGGGTTTCCCGGGGCGCTACCACGCCTGGGACATCCCCCACCAGTCCTGGCTCTACAACTCCAACTATTCCTGCGAGCTCTCCATGGTGCTCACTGGTGCTGCCTTCTTCCACAAGGTGAGACCTCCCCGGGGCTGCCCCTCCTTGCTCACAGCTACCCGAGGCTGCACTTCTGTTTTGGGGAGGCTGTGGATTTTTAAGGACAAACGTGGGAACTCTCTGCTCCTTTCTCCAAACCAAAGCACAGCCAGAATCTGACCCTGAGCGCACTGGGAAAGGTATCCCGTGGCTGTTCCTGCCGTGCTGAATCCACAGCAGCAGAGAGCAGGGTCTGAGGGGGCTGGGACTCCCGTTCCTCCATTTCTGAGGCTCCAGGAGAGGGAGGTGGTGGCCGCGGGAGAGCGGCTGCCGCGGATCTCGGCGCGGATTTCACCGCGTTTCGGATCCAGCCTCCGCTGGGATCCTGGAGTTCGGAGCCAGACGCGTCCCAGGTGTCCCCTGGTGCTGCTGTCCCCGCCCTGTGGAGCCCCTGGGGAACGCTGTGCCTTTTTCCCCTTTGCAGTACTACGCCTACCTGTACTCCTACGTGATGCCCCAGGCCATCCGGGACATGGTGGACGAGTACATCAACTGCGAGGACATCGCCATGAACTTCCTGGTGTCCCACCTGACCAGGAAACCTCCCATCAAGGTAAAGCCCCCGTGGCCCAGGGCTGGCAGCGCTGCAGAAGCTGCGGTTGGGAAGTGAGGGGTGAAATTCAGCTCAGCCTTTGGAGTCGGCCAGATCCCTGCCACAGAGCAGGTGAACTGAGGGTTGATGTTACAGACTGAGCTCCCTGCCTGCTGAAGGCTTCCCTGCCCACGGCAGAGATGGTCTCTGCTCTGGAGCCAGGCTGGGTGCGCTCACCTGGAGAGGAGAAGCATCCAGGGAGAGCTCAGAGCCCCTGGCAGAGCCTGAAGGGGCTCCAGGAGAGCTGGAGAGGGACTGGGGACAAGGCATGGAGGGACAGGAATGGCTTTCAGTGCCAGAGGATGGGGTTGGATGGGATACTGGGAAGGAATTCCTGGCTGTGAGGGTGGTGAGGCCCTGACCCAGAGCAGCTGTGGCTGTCCCTGGATCCCTGGCAGTGTCCAAGGCCCAACCTGGGATGGTGGGAAGGTGTCCCTGCCCGTGGCAGGGGATGAGCTTTGAGCTCTCTTCCAACTCACTCCATCCCGAGATTCCATCCCGAGATCCTGCTTCAGTCCGAGCCCCTGGCGGCGCCCCGGGCTGGCCTGGCCAGGGTGGCTCTGACACCCTTGTCCACCCTGGCAGGTGACCTCCCGCTGGACGTTCCGCTGCCCGGGCTGCCCCCAGGCTCTTTCCCACGACGATTCCCACTTCCACGAGCGGCACAAGTGCATCAACTTCTTCGTGAAGGTGTACGGGTACATGCCCCTGCTCTACACCCAGTTCCGCGTCGACTCGGTCCTCTTCAAGACCCGCCTGCCCCACGACAAGACCAAATGCTTCAAGTTCATCTAAAAACGGCAGCGGCCGGGCACTGCCGGCTCCCAGCTGGCCCGGGGCTGCTTTGCTGTGGACGTGGGGACGTGAGGGCGTTTCCCTCCTGCCCTGCCACCCCACGGCGGCTCCCGTGGGCTCCCGTGGGCTCCTGGAAGGACACTGCCACGGATCGTACACTGAGGAATGGCTCGCTGGCCACTGGCTCTGCCCCTTCGCTAGCCAAGGGCAGCCGTTCTTTTTAATTATAATTAATTGTTATTTAAAATGAAAGTGTTTTAGATTTGCCGCCTGAGGCGCTTTTTTGTTTTATTTTCTTTTCCCTCCCCCTCTCCCCGGCCCGTTTCCCCCTCTGGACCCTCCAGCCCATCTGAGGGGGCCGTAGCAAGGCCAGGTTGGAGCTGTTGGGGTGCAGCATCAGGGCTGCTCCTGCCACCCCTTCCTCCCTGGCACAGCCCTGCCCACCTTCCACATCCTGGCTTCTCTTGCCCTGTGGCTACTACTGAGGCCCCTCAGGTCACCTGGTGAGGAGCCCTTTGCTCTGCTCCCCACCCTGCAGAGGGCCGGGGTTGGCCCTTCCCAGCCTGAGGGGTTCCCTTGCTGCTGTCTCCATGTTTTTTCCCACCTTGTCCTGCTGATCTTCTGAAGACAGGGAGTGTCTGGGGCGTAGGGAAGATCCCCCTGCAGCACAGCCGGGGCTGGGGGTGCTCCGGGCTCCTGGAGCTCTGACCCTTCTCCGTGCCAGAGCTGCAGCTCCTGCTCTGCCTCACCCCCATCGCAGAGCCTGTGTCAGGTTTGCTGTGGGCCCCAGCCCAGCCTCAAGGCCTGGCTTTGGGCTGTGTCCGAGGTTAACCCCAGCAGGAGCTCTCCAGTGTGGGATGCTCCTGGGATCGCGTTCCCAGCGTGGGTTTGGAGCTGGTTCCTCTCCCCCAGAGCCAAACGCTGGCACTGCTGTGCCCACCCGAGCTCAGCTGCTGCTCCATCCTGCTTCAGGCCCTCAGGGCATGAGGGGAGCACAGGAGGGAAGGGCACAGCTTGGCCCTCGTGTGACGTTCTCCCTCAGCACATCCCACATGTTGGCGAGCAGCCCGGAGAAGCTCTTGCTGGGAAGGTGACACTTGCGTGGTCCCCTCGATGTCCCTGGTTTTCCTGGCTGTCACCCCTGGTGTGTGGGAGCAGGGATGGTCCAGCAGCAGCTCCTGGGCTCATTCCCAAGGTCAGCCCTGTCCCTGCTCCTGCTGCACCACGTTCTGGGTGCCTCTCCCAACTGCTCTCCCCAGGTTTTGCCATCAGTGCTGACACTTGCTCTGTGGGAAGGGAAGGAGCAGCCGGTTCCCAGCAGAGCCCAGTGGCCTTCACCAGCACCGCTGACCGACCACAGCAAAACACAGATCAAGGAATCTTTGCCTATTTTTTTTTCCCCCCTTTCCGTTCCCTTTTTTGTTTTAAAGTCAGAGGCCCAAAAGGCAGCAGGTGAAGTCTCACAGTGTCCTTAGCAATGCCACGGGAGACTCCTGCGAGGCCCTGGAACCACCTGGAAGGATTCTCTGCCCCTGCCCAGAGTGGAAATGTGGCACTTGTCAGGAGCTGTGTCGACTCCAGCATTCCCGAGGGGCCCGAGCTCCTCTTGCACGGCTTTAATTCCGCCCTCATTAGTGGGGGTTCCTTAGCAGCCATGCCGTGGCCTTGCTTCAGGCTGTCCAAAATCCGAAGGGAAATGTTATTCCAGGGGGAACACGGATGGGATGGGAAGTGCTGGCACTGCCGAGCTCGGAATGCTCAGAATTCCCAGGCTGGGAATTCTGCTGTGTTTCGATCCAGTTGAGATCAGGGATCGGCAGAGAAAATCCAACTCTTCTTCCTCCCGGGCTCTTGGACCTTTTTCCCAAGTCCATGATCCTGTCCAGTGTGCTGGAGCAGGGACAGGATGTGCAGTGGGATTCTCTGCGTGTCGTGGGATGAATTCCTCCTCGCTCAGCGCCCCTAAAGGGGAAGGATTTGGGGGTGAAGGGGTAAAGAGGCTGCTCCTGGAAGGTATCTGGGCAGCAGCAGCGTTGGGAGGGATGGAATTCTGTGAGGAAATGAAAGGCCAGCAGGAACATCTTCCCCACCCCCGGGGCTTGTGCTGCCCCTCCCGGTCCTTCCCAAATCATCCCAAACATCACCGAACCCCCTGGAGTACAGGATTGGCATTGACAGCTCAGCTCTCTGCTCCTGAGACGTGCCAGCACCTGAGCTGTCCTGAGGCCTTTTCCAGAGAGCCACCATCCCGACCATCCTTCCCACCACGCATCGTTCTCCCGGGATTTTCGGGCCATCCCAGGGGCTGAAGCTCAGGTTTGGTTGTACGGATCCATCCCAGCTCCACGGGGCACGTGGCCTCCACCAGCCCCGGCCCTGAGGAGACGGGAAGGGCTCTTGGCAGCTGCACCTTTTCCCCACTCCCGAGTTTCTGCTGCTTCCCCCGGGCACGGAGCGAGGCCTTTCCCGCTGTAAATAGCAACGACTGAGGTGACGCGGCCCCCGCCCTCCCCTTGTGCCCACGGTGCCCCGAGCACCAGGATTTCAAATCCAACGGGAACTGAGAGACAAGGAACACTCCTTCGACACGAGCACAATGTTGAGTTTTTTGTAAAAGGTTCCAATAAATGGAGAGTTTAACTTGGGAGCGTCTCGGTGCCTCTTTGCTGGGGCTGGGAGAGGGGCTGGACACCCCAAAACCAGGCATCCCCATGGCTTCTATTCCCACGGGGCAGCTGAGCTGCTCTGGAAATCTGGGAACTCCTCCCAGATGGAGCTAAACCCCCAGGAGAGCCCCGGGAGGGGTTGGACCCCGAGATCCCATCCCAGTTCTGGGGCTGCTGCTTGGGTTTGTAGGCAGTGAAAGCAGCAGCTGGGCCGGTGCTGGCGCTGCAAACCTGCCCATCCCTGCCCGGGGATCCAGAGCCAAGGACCTTTAGAGGATGATTTCTATGGCACTGCTGCCTCTCCTGTGCAGGGGGCTGAGGAGGAAAAACCAAAGGGATCCTGAGGTTTGTAAGTAGATTCCCTGCTTCAAACCTGCAGGGAGGAGCAGAGGGGAGGGATGGAGCCAGCCAGGCCACGAGCCATGGGATCCCCTCCAGGCTGGGCTGGGAATTCCCCAGGGTTTCCTGCACGTGCCTGGGTTTCCTCTTCTCCTTCCTGCTGCCTTTTGCTTTTTGCCCTTCCTGCTGAGCAGTTGTTTCCTCCATGGCTTTTCACCTCTGGGATCTCCTGCCCTCGCTGCTGCTCCCACTGGGAACTGGGTCCTTTCTCTTCCCTTCTGCCTGGTTTGTGCTTGAGTTTGTTTCCAGGAGAGGTTTCAGGGAAACCCCGAAGGATTTGAGTCCTGAAGGGAGGAGGTGGATGCTCAGCCTCCCAAATACCCGGAATCTCTCCCCAGAATGTTGCAGGGAGGCAGAGAAGGGCACAGAATTCCTCACTCCAGGATCCCAGGGCAGTGCCAGCAGTGGGATGCTGCTTTGGGATCTGCCTCCCAAACGAGCCCAGCACGGACTCAGCTGGAGCCGATTTTCTCCTGAGGTTTTTCCTGAGATAAAAAATCTCCTGATGGATTTTTTTTCCTGCTCTAACTGCTGCGTTGGGTGAGAGGAGCCACAGCTCCGGATCCATTTCGCTGTTTCCCTGCGTGAGGGTTTGTACCCTGGGATGAGGAAACAGAGGTGATAAATCCTGTTAATAATTCATTCCCTGCTCCCAGGAGGAGGGCCGGGTGGATGGAGTGCTTTACACTCCCTCCATTTTCCCTTTTGGATGATGCACTCCTTGATAAAAAGCCATTGCACTGGAATTGCTCCTGTATTGCCCAGCAGTGCCATAAAAGCCACCAGCTCCTTCTGGAGCCCAGGAAAGGACCTGCTGCCACCCCTTCCTGGTGGACTGCTCCCAGATGGGTGATGAGTCCTTCAGGGAGGAGTTGTTCCCTTCGTGATCTTCAAGGCTGGGGTCCCAACCCATGGATCCTTGAGAAATAAGTTTATAATTCATGGATCCTCAGGGGCTGGGGTCCCAGCCCGTGGATCCTCGAGGGACACATTGGTGTCATGTGTCCCAGTCCGTGGCTCCCAGGTGACAGCTCACCTGTGACACGGAATGGGACCTGTCAGATGCCACCTTTCCCACCGTGAGCCTGCCCAGGCCGTGCTGTGCAGCCATTCCCAAATGCCTCTGCTCTCATTCCCACTCCTCCCAAAGGCTGAGCGGGGCACAGATCCAGCACTTTGCTCCAGTTTCCCTCTGCTCCTCATGTCCAGGTGCTCAGGGAGGTGACAGATCCCAGGGACAGTGACAGATCCCAGGGCCAGTTGTTTCCATTGGGAGAGAAAACACAACCAACTCCTCTCCCCCCCAGGAACAGCTGTTCCATAAAAGCCATCCAAGAGCAGCAATCTGATTTTCACCTTTCCTCCCCATTCCTCCTGTGGGAGCACAGGCTTGGGAAGTCACTGGGAATTAATCCCTTGCCACACAGCTCACTAATTGTGTTTAAGGAGGGGAGCAGCTCAGGGAGGGATCCAGGGAATGGCCACGGCACAAGGACCCACGTGGGGGTCAAGGGGATGGCAGAAGGAGAGTGAAACCAGGAACCTTTGCTGTTCTTTGGCCATTAAATTGGGAACTTCTGGGTAAAGCCTGGATTGCATCCATGGTATTCTTCCTCTGGCAGCTCCCTGGGCTTGCCACAGTTCCCTCTGCAGGACTGACCCAGTCCAAAGAAATGCTGTTTGTTTTTCTCTCTCTGTGCAGAAGGAAGCATTTTTTTTCCCCCCAGTTTAATTAGGGTTTTTCATTAAAGAATTCCCCTCCCAGCATGTTTGATTTTCCAGCAGGCACAACCTGAATATAACAAAAGAAAACAAAAATCTGCTCTCAGCTGCTGAACAATGAGACATTTTCCTGCTTAAAATGACAGGAAGAAAAATGCAAAAGCTTTAAATTTTTACTTTCTCTTCCTGAGGAGGGTGGGAGGAACTTGGGAATGTGAAAAGGAAGGAGCTGCAGCAGTGGGATCAGTGCTGGAGCTGAGGTAACCAGCAGAAAGATGAGTTTATCCCACAGCATCTCTGGGTTAGGAAAATCCCTTTGGAGTTCATTAAAGTGAAATTATCTCAGTTCTTTTACTCTGTTTTTACGTGATGATGCTAAAGAAGCAAACCTTGATGAGGATTGAATCCCACTGCCCCAAGGTTTTGATGACCCCAAGTGGTTTGGATGAGCACACAGAGAATAAAAGGTGTGGCTGCTGGGATCTGCACACCCAACCCAACAGAAATCCTTCCTGGCACTGAAAGGGGATGTGGACACTGCAGTGGCAAAGAGATTTTATTACACAGCTGCTTCCACTGCCTCCTTTTCTCCCCAAAGGGATGAAATGGAGGAGCAGCTTTATTTCCCAAAGGTGTCAGGACAAGGATGTGGAATGGGCAGGGAGAGGCTTTTATAAACCATGGGATGTGCTCCCTCCTGGGCACTCTCATTCTACTCTTTTTTTTTTTTAAACACCAAATAAATACAAAACAATCCAATCAAAAATGAACAGCAGTAAATCTGAGAAATGGGTCGCCTTTAAAAGCAATACTGTGGACTGAGGTGAGGCCCAAAAAATGTGATTTGGAGAGGGAAAAGCCTCCCCAGCTCTGCAGTACAGAGGCTTTGGATAAATGACTCCGAATTCCATCTAAAATTTGGGATGGGGGGGGCTGCAAGGACAAATTTTTTGGAAGGTAGAAACAAGAGGCACTTCAATCTCTAAAGGTTTTTTATGAGCATACAAAAAAAAGGTATGTTCCTACTTTATGGACTTCCTCCAGAGTCCTCCTGAGGCGTTTCCTTCCCTGCTGATGGAGGAAGCAGCTTCAGTGAAGCTCCAGAGACAGATCTGGATGTACCAGGTGAGGCTGCAGCATCAATAAACACCTGAACTCCTAAAGGATAAAGCTTTTCCAAAGTGCCTCTGCTCGTGCAGGGAATGGCCAGGCTCTTCCCACGATTCTCCAGACCCCCTTTTCCATTTTCATCTGCACAATCTCTCCCTCCCCTTCTTGTGCCAGTGAAGGACACGTGAACAACACGCAGGGAATGGCATCTGGGCACTGGCAAGAAGCAGTGGGAGGAAAAAGGCCATTGTTTCAATATTCCTAGAGAGTTCTGTCAGGTGAAGGACTGGGGCAGACGCTGGTGAGGGACACAGAGCAGCAGCACTTCAGCCTGATGTTGTAAATTAACGCTCCAGTTAATTACTCTGCAGCTCCTCTCTCCTGTAAGATTCCTGGCTCTCAATTTTACACAATAGGAATCTCCTCCCAAGTATTCCAAAACAGGTTAAGAATAAGATTTAAAAAATAGATATTAAAAATACTCCCTTGCTCGTCCATGAAGAGGAAGGTGGTTTCTGGTCTCTCTGAATCACAGAATTCTCTCCCCCCCCCTCTCTCTCTCCTTGGACAGCTCCAAGTTCTGCTGCTCCAGGCTCTCTCCTTGCAGAGCCTTCTGATATCCATGAGCTAAAATTTCTGCAGGAATTTGAGCACCAGGTCCCTCAGTTTGACCCTCAGGGGCTCATCATTGTCACAGATGATGTGGGTGGAGTCCTCCTCCAGCTGGATCAGGGTCTCTGCCTCCTGCAGCAGCACAATGTGGCCCTTGGCCGTGTCCTCCACCTTCACGTCGCTGAAGCCGTGCTGGATTTGGGGTGGGAAAGGGAGAGAGAAGGAAATGAGCACAACTCAGGAAAACTGGGAGAGAGGAGAGACCAGGGCACAGGGGCGAGGGGGAATTTCATGGAATCACAGATTGGTTTGGGTGGGAAGGGGCCTTAAAGCTCATCCAGTGCCACTCCCTGCCATGGACAGAGGCACATCCCACTGTCCCAGGCTGCTCCAAGCCCTGTCCAGCCTGGCCTGGGACACTGCCAGGGATCCAGGGACAGCCACGGCTGCTCTGGGCACCCTGTGCCAGGGCCTGCCCACCCTCTCAGGGAATAATTCCTGTATCCCAATATCCCACCCATCCCTGCCCTCTGGCAGTGGGAGCCACTCCCTGTGTCCTGTCCCTCCATCCCTCTCCTGTCCCTCCATATCTCTCCTCCTTCCCAGTCCCTCTCCAGCTCTCCTGGAGCCCCTTCAGGCACTGGAAGTCTGCAATCCTGCCCTTTTCCCTGCTAATTATCTCCAATTATCTCCTGCAGAACAAGACTCCACAGAGCAGTAACCAAATCTGTGCAGCCTCCTCAGGAGGCTCCTCCATCGGTGGAGACACTTCCAGGATCTGTTCTTCACCTGGTCACCTTCCCATGGGGAACAGGAGGAGATCAGTGACGTGAATCCTGCAGAGTGCAGGACACGGCTCCACGGGGGACAACTCCCCCTGTTCTGAAGTGCAGGGACACCCTCGCAGCACTTTGGGAATTCACTGGCTTTTCTCCATTCCAAGCTATGCAAAAATTATTTCCCCTCTCTCTGCTAGCAAAGCAGCACATCTGAGATGTGCAGAAATCTGTTGGAATCCCAGCTAAGGTTCCTCACCTTCTCCAGAGTCTGCACAAACTGGTCCACGGGGATGGAGCCACTCAGCAGGGGCTTCAAAGATTTGCACTCGGGCACATCCTCGCTCACCCGCTTCCTCTTCTTGCTGGCAGGAGGTTGGGGAGGTTTTGGAGGGAGCTGAAGGATGAGAAAGAAAAAAAAAATTAAAAATCCCACTCTAAAGGATGCAACAGGTTGGGAAACGAGCAAATTCAGAGCAAGCAGCTACTCAGGGAATGAGAACGTGGCTTAGCTCCAGGAATTTATGAGGACTCTGGCAGTTGAAGCCCAGGTCTAAGTTTATTTGGCAGCAGGAACGAGCGGAGAGGGGAGTAAATGAACAACAGCGGTCTCAGAGCAATTCCACTGCAGCACTTCAAAGTTTCCAGCGCTGCTGAGGGTTTCCAGGGAAGCAGTTTGGGAAGAGGAGGGCAGCCTGTCTGCTGTGCTCTGACAGAAATCCTCACCCAACCTTCACTGACATTTCCACACTGGGCTCTCTTCCCAAGCTCTGCTGCCCGGCGTGGGAAGGGCTGTTCAGTGAGGCCCTGAAGGCTCGTGGATCTGAGACAAAGGGGACCAAGGGCAGCCATTGCTGAGCAGGTCCCTGGATATCACCTCCTCCTGCAGAGCACCCGTGCCAGCAACTCCAGAAGGGAGAGGACAGGGATGGAAAACCTCCAGGGAAACTGAAGGCAGACGGTCCCTTCCCAAGTCTGATGTCCCAGTCAGTCATGCCTCTCTAACCCTTGCTCCTGAGAGGTTGACTGATGCTGTTCCTGACTGTAGAAGGCAGCAGGATGATCTGTAGCCTCTCTTCAGGAATTATCTCATTTCCCCTTTTATCTCAGCCAGGCACACGGCCAAGGAAAAGAGGGCAGAGAGATTTATTTGCATCCCACTCGCTGCTCTGGGTGTAATTCCTCACCCGCACATGCCAGGGCAAAGCCTCTGCCAAGGGTTCTGCCCTGCTGGGAAGGAGCTGCAGGAGGGGTTGCTGGGCTCCTGGAAGGCAGGAAAAGCCAGAGGAAGGATATTTTTCTCCCTTTTCCCATTAGACTGTACCTGCAGCACGTGCTTGTTGTCCTTAGTATGCAGCACAGCAGAAACTGTTGCCAAGGAAATACCAGGCTTGATCTCCAAGGGCACCAGGGAATCTGCAAGCTGAAGCAAAAGGAGATTTTTGTTCAGCGAGTGATCAGCTCAAAACGTGCATGAAGCCAGCTGGGAGAGAAATTGGCAGCGTGGTATTTTTAAACATGGGCTAATGAACTGTAAACACAAAGCCACTGATAGAGCTCCTCAGACCTGCCCAGCCTCCTTCCAGCTCCCAACGTTGTGGATTTCACACCGTGAGCAGAGCAGCACGAGGTTTGCAGGAACCAGGGCTGGTCTCAAAAACCACAATAAGCACAGAGAAGCCTTGTATGAAAGAACAATTGCTTCATTAATAATTTTAGTCAGTAAACTCGTGGTCTAATCCAGCATTATTATGTTTGTTATGCTGATGGACAACGGAAAATCAAAGTAAGTTTCCTTTCATTCCCTGACTGCAGAATATCTGGAATAAGAAGGGTTTGTCCTTAAAACCCCAATGTTTTCAATCAACCCACTGTTGATTAGTTTGCAGTTATTCCAACAATGCTGCACAAAACCCTTTCCACTGCCTTTTATAAAATTCTTCCCTGAAAGACATAAAATTTAATCTTGGCTTGGAGTTTGGATCTAACACTGCTGGCAGTGCCTGGAGTGGGCAGTGCTGCACCTGCTGAGAGCAGTGGAAGTTGGCCAGTTGGGGAGCTCCTCTTGCAGCCACTTTTCCAAAGGAATTCTGCAAAAAACAGTGCTCAGAAATGGAGAAAATGATTCCCTTTTTCCCTCCAAAGGAGTTCAAGGTGCCAGAATGCCAAATCTAGCCATGAAAGCACTGAGAGGGTTTTTCTGTTGGCTTCGACGGTGGCAAAGTTATTTTATATAAAGTTCTGAAAATCCCACCTGCCACTGTTGAAGCTGCAGGAACATTTTGAGAGCAGCTCCTTGGAATAAAGCAGTTGGTGTGCTGGAAAACCACAGGCTGCATAAAACAATCCCTACATTTTGTCTGTATTCAGCCGAGGTGAATCCCAGAAATCCAAATCTGATGGAGCAATTCAGCTCACTGTTACTCTGGGACTCTGTTCGAGATCTTTAAAGCAGGCAATTTGAATACAGCCTTTATGGTTTGTTGTTGAAGGCAACGAGAATGAAAATATAACGACGATCATTGCTTCAGATTTCTCCTGGGACCTAAAAACAGCAGCACTCGCAGCAGTGAGTTCTGCTGCCTTCCCAGTGGTTGAAGGCACTTTCCATTCCAAGCACCTTCCTGAGGAGGATCGATACAAAACGGGCTCTGATGAGGAGCAAAATGACAAATCCTGTGAAGAGAAAGATCCTTAAAGAACAGGGAGTGGCTTGGAACCAAAGTCCTCTCCTGCCACCGAAGTAGTTTGCTGTTAACATTTCTGCAGGTTTTAAACAGGCTTCAATGGCAACGCTTGGATTATTTACAGTCAGAAAGACAGTAGGACAGGCATTCATTTTTATTCCCTGCCCAGCTCCCAGCCCCTCTCCGTGTGGCAGCCAATCCTTTCATTACAGAAAACTCAGTGACCCAAACCAGAAAGGTCATTTAATCACATCCAGTAATTCACCCACCAAGGCCAGGCAGCACCGCTCCACTCCTTTCAACTGACCTCCTGCACACACAAATCACAGAACTCCTCCAAAAAAAGGCTGCACTCAAGAAAGAAACCCTCTCCACAGAGGCAGCAAGTCTTGTCTGAACTCCAAGCTATGGCAACTCCACTGTTTCCCACTCTCACAAGAGGTTTCAAACTTGAATTCTGCTGGCAGCCAGGAAGCCGTGTCTCGTTTCAAGGTTGAATTTGTGCAACTGGCTCTTGTTGTGCCTTTGTGTGTGAGATTGAAAAGTCCCCCCAGCACGCAGGAATAAATGAGTCTTCCTCGCAGTCATTATCCCTGGCACCAGGAAAGCCACCAAAGCAGGGACACTGAGATCTAACACCACAATAATCAGACCCCTGCCCATGTATGAGCACTTGGACTGCCTTGGGATAAATCTAGGGGGGAAGATGTATGGACTATTTCAGTTTTTAGCTTGGGATGTTCTCCTCCTGTGATCAGAGCTGTCTGCCCACGCTAAACCAGAGGAGAGGAGAGATATTTTTACCATTAAGTCTTTCCTGTAGGGTTGCATTTTCCACCCCAGAAGGGGATTTGACACACACCCTGTGAGCACAAACACTGCTGTTGCTAAAGAACAACGCGGTTTAAGTCGCTCTTAAGACTCTCCTAAAGACTTCCATGGGAACAACTATCCCCTGGTTTAAATCATCTGCAGGCACCAGCCAAAAATCCTCTTGTTGGCAATGAAGGGGCTGAACAACCACTGCAACTTCACAGTAAAAAAAATAAAATGAGGCTGAATAATCAGTGAATAAAATCAGGGCAGGACCGGAATTTTCTCCTGGGGACAGACACGCTGGATGTACAACAACATTTGAACATCCCAGTTGCAGTCATTTCTTCTTAGATTTTTGGGCCACCTCCCCAAACTCTTCCTTTTGCCCTTTTCACCTCTGACTTATGCTGGAGAGGGTGCAGGAAAGCTGAGCCAGCAGGGAGAGGCAAAGTTTGGGTTGAGTGAGGTGAGCTGAATATGGAGAACAAGCAGGAGCAAAGCAAACTGAGCAAGCAGTTAAAATCCCCTGGACTTCTAGGATCTGCAATCACTGATGTGCTCATTAGATGATAATGTATATATATATATATAATGAGATTATAGCAGGTGTATTTAGAAAGGGTTTTTACATCATTAAGCGTTTTTTATGCAGATTTTCAAACTGCACAGATGTGGGATCAGACCCACACACAAGGGAGAGCCCAGAGTGTGGATTTCTCTGGCAGTGCTGAGGTGGGGAGGGCACTGGTTGAAGGAAAGAGATTCCCAGGCCACTCCTGCAGGGTCGTTCTTGAGCCTGCTCCCAATTTTCACCCATGATCTCAGGACAGAACGAGGAGGAGTGTTCAGAAAGGTCTCACTGAAGTTTGCAGAACTAACAAAAAACAGGACCAGGCCGTGAGAGAAGAAAAAACTCAAAGACCTCCTCAAGAAATGGAGTGAGAAAACCAAGATGAAATTCAATAGCACAAAATGAAGGCCAAGGACGAGGCTAATCATGAGAATTTCTGCTGTGGGCTGGCAGCTGCTGCCAAGGGCAGAGGTGAAGGGTTCAGGTTTATGAGTCCATCCCAGGAAAAGTCACAAATGTGACATGGCCACGAGAAACCTAAATGCAAGCCCAGAAAATACTGGGTTATTCTCTCTGAGATGAGCTCTCAAGCTTACATTGGGCCTGGCAAGATTTCATCTGAACTACTTGGAAACTGTGGGTAATTTCAGTTCAAGTAAGAGATTCTGAAGGGTAGATTAGGGCAGGAGGAGCTGTCTTGTAAGGGGAAACAAAATATCTTGGCTTGTTTAGCCTGGCAAAAAAAAAAAGAAAGCCAAAGGGAGAATTTGATTATTCTACATAAACACCACAGGGAAAATACCAACAAAAGGGAAAATGTATTTATGCTCAAACATGATGTTGGGAATAAATGCGTGCAGGCCAGCAGTGAATATGTGTAGGCTGGAAATTAGGATGTTTCTGGCCATCAGAGACAGTGGGGGCTTGAACAGCATCTGCTGGGAACAGCAGGGGCAAAAGTCTCTGCAATTTGAAATGTTACATTTTTTTCCAGGCCCGTTATAAACACTGTTGGTAATTGCAGCTGGGTTCTGGCCACCTTAGCCCTGAGGGCACTTCCATTTCTAGGTGGGAATGATGGAATACAGCCTTGGAGCTTGCTGGGTATGCAGCAATTCCCACCCAGATCCCAGCCCCTGAATAGGATGGAATTTGTATGGAACAAAAAAATAAAAATTAAAAAAAATCCCCGGCCATCTATTAGAGAAGCCCAAGGACTTTAAGATGTGCCTGAGTTCAGAGAAAGCCCTGGAGATCATTCCTGCAGAGGTTTTTATAGTAACTACTGCCCAGCAAAACCTGAGAACCTGCCTCATCCTGCACCCCTCCCCTCCTCTGCTCCTCACACACACCAAATCCAGTTTCTGGGTGCAGGAAAGAATCTTCAGTAGGACAAAAATTGCCTTAAGGCTGTGCAGTAGCCTTTTCACAAGCAAGGAGGATCTCCAGAATTAAAACCACGGTCTTTGCCCCATCACTTAAATTTGGATGGCGGTGTCAGGAGAGAAGGATGATTTCCCTCACCTCTTACCTCCCTGCCTCCTCTCATCCCTTGATTTTAAAGCAATTTAGTTACTAATTAATTAATTATTTAGCTCTGATGGCCAGGATCTTGTAACCAGACACAGGAGGAGTCTCCAACAGACCCAGCCCTGGTTTTACAGTCCCTGCTAAACCAGGGGCCAAGTGCAGGAATTCTGCAACTGTCAGATCCTTCAGAGGGACACAAAAAAAAAAAAGTGGGGTGAAACCCACGGGATGAAGGGGGAATTTGAAATGTGCCTGTGGATTTGTGACCAGCAGGCACAGGGAACGAGGCACAGGCACGGCGCAGGCAGGATGGAAACTGGGGAATTTTGCTAATGAGAACCTAAAGGAACAAAGGCTTTTCCACCAGAGAACATCCCAGAAATGAAGGGAATCTGTAGAATCATTAGTGGGTGATCTGAAGTCTTGTTCAGCCTCACATTTGACACAATCCAAGGGTTTTAATTCAGCTGCTGAGTTAACCCCAACTTCACAGAGCTGTCCCTCGCTGGGGATCTCCCACAGCTCTCCCTGGAGCAGATTTTAAAGTCTCATTAACTTCAGTGGATAAAGAATCATACCATGAATACCTAAAGATTTTGTTATTAGCACTTGCAAAAGCCCAGCTCTTGGCTTTGGGCCTCCACAGAGCCAACATCCAGTGAAGAAATAAATGAAGCACGAGGTGCAGTTTTGAGCAATGAATTAAAGCTCTTCTTTTCCGTGGGCATATTCCACGAGCATCTACTGGACCAGGATCAGCAGGGGAACCTCATCCCCAAACCCTTGTCCCCAAAACCTTGTCCCCAAACCAGAAAGACCCCGAGCAAGTACCAGGGAATAATCCAGGGTGGGATTCCAAGCACCAGAACTCACTCCAACCACTCAGCACTAACTCGAACCGCTGGCTTTTTGTGCCAAAAAAAGCAGTTTAAGGACTATTGAAGGAATGTAACGAAGGAGATTTATGGCTGTTTAATGAAGCTCTTCCTCAGGAGCCTGGGAACAGGCAGGGAAGAGTTTTTTGAGGGACTTACAAAAGGATGGTGGAAAACAGAACCAGCAGAAGCAGAAGCTAGGCTTGGATTTGAATGGAAAATGACAGGTAGGGGAATCAAGGACATGAAATATCTTCAAAGTAAAGGCAGTAAAGCTTGCAGATGCAAGAGATGAGTCATTTGAAAGACATAAAAATGGCATAAATCAAAATATTCAAAATATAGTAACCATTTTATGGGTCAGAATGTCAAGTCAGGATGGGATGTTGTTGTTGAAGCTGACTGGGAAGAGAGAGCTGAGTGCCTGGCTAGAAAAGTGTTATCTTACAGCCAGCCATCAAAAATGAAAGAAAAAAAACCCAAAACCTAGACATTAATATGAGCAGGCAAAGGCAGGCTGGAAGCAGAAAAGCAGATCTGAGTTCTACCTAAATAGGACAACCTGTGGGTAAGATCAACCACAGAAAAGGTACAGCAGCAAAAAAAAAAGGCAAAGGAAATGCAGAATAACACGTTTTAAGCCCACAAAAGAGAGGAGGAAGAAGGAGAACTCCCTCAGGCTTTATGGCCAGGAGAGAAGAGACACCAGAGTGAGGTGGGAGATGTTTTTAAGGGGAAAAGAAAGGCTGCACTGAGCTCTGCTGATGTAAATCAGGAGGATTTGTCAGCACAGGCTCTGGCTTTGTGTGAGGAAAGTTGGTAAAAGCTGGGAAAGAGCAGTTTTGGTGGAATGGCAAAAGGTGAGGTCCAACTCGGAGAGAGGCTCCAGGCAATTCTGCAGTGAGCTGGGGCAGGGCTGAGCAGCAGAAGCAAACAGGTTGTATTTCATTTAAACTGGCTGTATTTCATTTACTTGTTGTGAGACTACAGCACACCAAACCCAGGGGGAATAGTCAGGGCAAAAGGAACACAGAGGTCAGAGATTGGATAATGTGGGGTCATCCAAATGAGCTGAGGGTGGAAAGAAGGACAGAATTTAAAACTCCTTAGTCCCTGAAACACAGCAGGAAGTTGGAAAGGTCAGGTAAAAGCAAGGAGAAAGGAGTCGAGACGAAAGCTCCTTTAATTATCATGGCTGTTTCCCTCATCCTTCTGGGCAGTATTTTCTGAGAATTTCACTTGGTGTCAGGCTGTGCCTTGCACACTGACACTCTCCTGTCCCGAAGAACTCGCCAAGTGAGGGTTTGAGGAGCACAGAGCCCTCAGTGAGGTGTCTGCTGCTGGCACCACTGGGTGATGCGCACCATTGTTCAGTTGTAATTAAACTGGAGGCACTTTATTTGCTCAGACACTACTGTTTAATTTTATCTGTTTGCTCCAGAAGGTGTTTTTCATTTTCCCACCTTTCTCCCGTGAGCAGACAATGCCTAACCGATTTCCAGAAAGCAGTCTTTTAAATTTTTTTAAAATTTTTTTTAAAGTGAAAGGCAGATGCTGATGAGAAATTATCTAAAGTGTAAAGGTTTGCACAATCCCTGGGAGAGCCATTCCAGCCTGATGCCTTGGGACTGTTAAAAACTCTCTCCAAACAAAGGCTGCTGTGAGTATAAATCTCATTATCACACAACAGGCCTGCCTAACCTGCTTTTGCTCCTCGGTGAAACGATTGAAATATAGACAAGATCCAGCAGTAAAAGTAAATTTCCATTAGTCTGACAGGCCAGGATCTGAATCACTGCAAGTTTGGGGAAGGAAATTTCGCTCTGCAGCATCAGCCACGCTGAACCAACCCTTTGGTATTCAAAAGCTGGAAAAATCCAGGCAGGACTTTGAGTTGGGAGAGGGGCTGGGGATGTCAGGAAGGGGCCCTGATCAGGACTTCACTGCAGCAGCCATTCTTTTATGAGACTTTCAGGTTTGCTTCACACACAAATCCCAGCCCTGCAGCAGATCTAGCAATGACTGGTTTTTCCAGGGATGGATTTCATCACTCCATTTCAGGCTAACATGGTTTTGACAAATAACAGGCCATTGCAAGGTTTCTAGGAGCTCTAAAATGCCCTTTTCAATTGCCACAGAACCCCAGGGCTGGTGGGAGCCCAGATGAAACAAATGCCCTTTCCTTGCAGTACAGAAATTCCTATATTCAGGAACTCTAAACTACTGAGAAGGGAACATTAAGCAGCAAATACTCCCACACCAGGGAGCCCTATCCATCATGTCTGAATTCTGTCTTGCACAACCCACTCAGCAGAAGGGGAAGCTGCATCCATTTTTTACCAGGACCATGCAGTTCCCTTAAAAAGAAGGAGCAAGATCCTCTTTTGGAGGATGATTTGCATAGCTTGGAGCTGGGGAATGGCATCCCCTTCACAGTGCTGAAGCACAGCCTTGCTCTCAGGACTCTTTTCAGGAGCATCACTACAGACCAAACAGCTTTTGCAAACGAGTTGCAAAGCTTTGGAAAAGGGAAATCCCAGAATGGATTGGGTTGGCCAATGCCAACCCAGTGCCAGCCCCTGCCATGGCAGGCACACCTTCCACCATCCCAGGCTGCTCCAAGCCCCATCCAGCCTGGCCTTAGGCACTGCCAGGGATCCAGGGGCAGCCACAGCTCCTCTGGGCACCCTGTGCCCGGGGCTGCCCTCCCTCACAGACAGGAATTCCTTCCCAATATCCCTCCCATCCCTGCCCTCTGGCAGTGGGAGCCATTCCCTGGGTCCTGTCCCTCCATGCCTTGTCCCCAGTCCCTCTCCAGCTCTCCTGGAATCCCCCTTCAGGTGCTGAAAGGTGACTCCAGAATCTTCTCAGGCTGAAAAATCACAAGAGATTCCTTCTCCCTGAGCATGGATAGCTCTGAAATTAGGACTCCTGTGTGAATATAATTGGATGTTATTTGTTAGGGGAGAAGAAAAAAAAGGCCATTTCTGTCCTTTCTCCCAGATTTCTGATGGACCTCTCCAAGATAAAGGGAATGCAATAGAAACCAGCTCGGGGAATGCCACATTGCTCTCAGAGCATCCTCCCTCCCAGCACCTTTGGGAAGTGCAGGGAGAGCTGGAGTCCCTTCAGAGGCTGAAAAAAGGGACAGGCTCTCACACAAAGGCTCAGCTCCACCTCAGAGTTTAGGTGGAAACACAAAGCTCTGGTGGAATTTGAATAATTGGTGAGCCCCAGGCTGGCTCCCTGCACCCTGAACTCAGGACTGGTTTCATGCTGGTGAATGGAATGGAAGCCACGTTTCATGGGTCTTAGGCTTAATGGGATCCAATAAAGATGCAAATCTCCCAAAGAATTGAATATACATGCCAAGATGGGGCTGCAGGCAAGCATATTTTGTAATTAAAGCCCTCTCCTTGCCTGCAAGCAGTGGGCTGGGCAGGCTCCTCACAGAAATGGTGTGAAATGGTGGCAGTGGGTGTTGTGGGCTGGCTGAGGGATTTGTTACGTGGGTCCCAGTTCTGCTCTTCACATTTGGTTCAACTAAAGGATGCTTCCTGCTTCTGCATTCCAGTGAAAAGTCACTCAATATTTCAGTTTCCAAAGGGCAGTAATGCCTGCTTGCAAAAAAGCCACTCTCACCTTTGATCCAAGGACACATTTGTGCTGACTGGATTGTCACAAAAATATTTTAAGCTCGTGTCTGTCAGAATATGGGTCACCCTTCCTAATATGGGTACATTTGGATTTGATTTATGGGGTTAATAAATCATTAATAGATGTTGTGGGGATAAGTAATCCACATTTCAGATGGCTACAAGCAATCCATTAACCTGCTGGGCTCCTGCACCCTGTGGGAATTAACCATTTATGGAAAATGTTGGAATACAAATGAGCCTTTTCACTGCTTCTTCACCATGACTGAAAACTGATCCTTAATGGGAAGGGTATTTCTAACAGCAGGTGAATTTGGGGAAGGAGAAAGACAATGCCTGGCTGCTAACTCCTGGATTAATCTGGATTAAATCCAGATTCTCTGGATCCTTTCCATGGTCCTGGGGCACTAATTCCAACTGCTGTGCCTCAAACCTCCTCGTATTTAGACTGGAGGTGATTGGTTGCCTCACTCATGGCAGAGATCACTGTTTATCTTGTGGGATGGGATTTTCTTGCAAAGGACAATTCACCTGAACATAATTTTTGCTTGCTCACAATCACAGAATCATGGGATGGTTTGGGTTCCAAGGAACCTTAAAAGCTCCTCCCACTCCAATCCTGACACCTTCCACCCTCCCAGCCAGGAATTCCTTCCCAAGATCCCACCCTAATCTCCCCTTTCCCAGTGGGAAGCCCTTCCCTGTGTCCTGTCCCTCCATGCCTTGTCTCCAGTCCCTCTCCAGCTCTCCTGGAGCCCCTTCAGGCTCTGTCAGGGGCTCTGAGATCTCTTCTCCAGCTCTGAACCGCTCTCTCAGCCAGCCAATTCTTTTTTTTTTCAGTTCCCATTAGTTTATAGAGTGAAATTATGCCTCAAAAATGCTTCTTTCCTAGCTTTCCAGTTGACAGAATGTGCTTTACATGATGAGAGTCAACTGTAAATCCCAGCTATGACACATCTTTAGGACAAACACCTTTAGTTCTGAGGCTGCACCTCCAGTCCTGAGGACAGTTCTGGGTCCCTCAGGACAAGAAGGACTTGGAGGGCCTGGAGGGTGTCCAGGGCAGGGAATGGAGCTGGGGAAGGTGATGCAGCATTAGGAGAGGCTGATGG
The DNA here is from genome assembly GCA_013396955.1 of Regulus satrapa. Lineage (NCBI taxonomy): Eukaryota > Metazoa > Chordata > Aves > Passeriformes > Regulidae > Regulus > Regulus satrapa. The sequence continues at coordinate 79,204 of VWZN01002782.1, forward strand.
AGCTGGAAAGGGGCTCAGGAGGGATCTTCTGGCTCTACATGACTCCTGAGGGGACAACAGGACACAACTCCTCTGCACAGCAGGAGGGGACAGCCAAGGGGGTCAGGCTCCGCTCAGGGAACAGGATGAGAAGAAACAGCCTGGAGCAGCACCAGAGGAGGTTTAGGTTGGATACATGGGAACAACTCCTTCATGGAAAAGAAGCCGGAACAATCCCCACCCCAAAAGCCGCGGCTCTGGCTGAGGGCTCAACTCGACCTTCAAAAAAAACCTTTCCCAACCGCAACAACTCCACCATCCCACGAACTTCCCAGAGGCTGCCCAGCTGGAAGTGGCAGGGGGAGCCCAACCCCCGTGGCCTTGCCCTGAGGGGGGACTCACGTCGGGCATGATCTCGATCTTTTCGTAGCGGCGTTTGTAGGGCAGCGTGAGCACCTCGGCGCGGCGGTAGGACATGGCCGGCGGCTGGCACTCCACCATCAGGTCGGTGCGGTGCGACTGCGTGGGAGGAGGCTGCGTGTACTGCTCGGGGCACACCACGTGCAGGGGCTGCAAAAAGAGCAGCGGGGGATGAGTGGCGGCATCGTCCCCCGTCCGTCGAGCGCGCTCCGGGAGCCATGGTGGCGGCGACGACGCGCCCGGAGTTTAGGCCTTTAGTCACTGCTTGGATGTTGTGCTTGCCGTGAGGAGAGAAATGTAGGAAGCCAGGGCAGGGAAAATATCCTTGCTCCTGGCCCCCAGGAAAACACTAACTTTGACCCTCATCCATGGAGAAGAGCTTCCAGAAAGCCCTGGATAAAGCAGGATCCATAAAAGAGTGAGATAGATAATAGAAAGTAGGGCAGTGTGTGACTGGGGTGAGAAACTGAGGTTTTAGGGAGTTGACACAGAGTCAGGATGGAGGGAAGAGGGCGTTGTCTCTGGTGCTTCTTCTTCTTCATGAGCTCCATGTCCTGCAGTGCTGGCAGCACAAAGGGGATTGGATAAGGAATTGTCACAGTTTTGGTTACGTAGGTGGGCGAGAAATGGTAATGGGTAAAGAAAAAAAACCAAAATACATTTCTATTGTTAATTGGTTAAAAGTGATTATAAAAGACCTTGAAACTGCACTTGGGAGCCATTCGGGTGGTGGGTTTCCCTGAGCATTGAGTCTGGTTAGGACAGTGCCAGGTTTTCTGATAATGTCTTAATAAACAAGAAGATCGAGAGTATAACAAGGGTCTGGAGTCTTCTTCCTGACACAGAACTGAGATAAAAGGGATTCCCTCAACTGGGGAGTACTCCAAAGGGGCCCAGCGGCCGAAATACCACCTTAAGAAAAAATAAAAATATTAAATAGTCTTTTTCTCCCACATCCTCACCAGATAAACCGGAAGGAAACAGCAGCAGCGGTGGAGACAATCCCAAATTGTCAACGCGTGAGGCTGCAGAAACCTTGGCCGTCAATAATCAAGGCTGCAAAAACAACTCCTGGAGTTTTCCAGCAATATGTTAACAAAGCACAAATGGGCTGGTGGCCACTGCAGGGTTTGAGGAAGCCGAAGGAGGTGCCAGTGGTTTTTGCAAGCTAGCCTGGAGATGGCACAACTCATCAGCAGCAACATGGAAGGAGATGTTTAACCAAAGCCAGGCAGTGGCAGTTCTATCAGTTTGCAGTGACAAGCCAGATTGCAGAACAATGAGATAAAGTGATGGGGTTTTTTCTTTTTGTTGTTTTTTTTTTTTAAAGTGTGGTTAGGAGGTTTGGAAGAATGTGTATTTCAGAGTTCAGCAAGATAGAACTCAGCCAGAAAAAAAAGGGGTTATAATTTTAATTACGTCATGAGTCAGAAAGCAAATGTTAGTAGAAACCAATGGGATGGCCACTGAAGCACAAATAATCAAAGGGGAACAGCACAAACTACAAAACCCCTCATTTTTTTAGACCTCTCCTAAAGCAGAGCTCAGTGCTGTGTCCTCTGAATGAAAGGAAGGATCTGGGTGTTGTCTCCATTTTTGTTTATTCCAACATTTGCTCACAATTCAATTTCTTTAATTTCAGCTGTGTGAGAAGAAACGTAAGAAAAGGCAACAGCAAATTCATTACCTGGACTTCTTTGAGTAATTTAGACACCTGAATAAAGTTGAGCCTCGTGTCAATGGGACAGTAAACACATTTCATGGCCAAGGGCTGATAGGGAGCCAGGGCATCCAGGTAAGAGAAATCAGGTTCTGGAAAGAGAAATGTTGAAAACATTCAAAGCCCATTAACAACAAAAATGGCCCAATTCCTCTCTAATTCCAGTTCAGTCAGAGCTGTTGCTCAGTGTTAATTCTGATCCAGATTTCTCTTCCCTTCCTCCATCCCCCCACCCATTATTTTCAATTAATTTGATGAAAATTACGCCCACAATTAGAATTATCTTAATCAAGCAACAGAGCAATACTATTTCATTTGAACACATTATTGCATGATTTTTAGAACAAATTTAATCAAGACAAAAACATCATCTCTTATTTTTTAATCGGATCCTGTAAAGGAAGGCAAAATGCAGACATTTTGAGTCTTGTAAGGTAATCCAAATGGCAAGCTGGTTTTCACTATGACAAAAGTGCAGCATAAAGATGATATCTTGATATATAAATATTTATTTATTTATTCTTCTGAGTCTGAAAGTCAGGTCTAGGCTGGTGGGAAACCAAGGGTTCTATTTATGACTGGATTAGAGGTTTGCCAGGGAAAAGTCAGGCGCTGAATGGGCTTTTACTCCCACAGAGAGTAATAAAACATTGAGAATACTACAGAAAAAGACTTTTTCCTTTTTTTGGTGAATGGCAAACATAGATCTCAGGTGACACAGTGTAGGATACAGGTAACTTCTTGATTCCTTACCTGAGGAAGCTCAGCACCAGCGTGACATCCAACAAAAAGACAAGTTAATTGCTCACCTAAAAAATCTCCAAATCTCCAAATCTGCTGCTGGCTAAGCACCACTGAGCACAATGTGGGGAAATTTACCCTGAGAGAACAGAACACGGCACCAGGAAATGATAGAAATGTTTGGAACTGTCGAAAGGAAAATTTCCCCAAGTTTAAAGCAATTGTCAGTGTAGCTGCCCGGGAACATTAAAGTGAGAAATATGAACAAAAAAATGAGCGTTGTACAAGGACGTGTGCGTGAAGCCATGAATCCACCAAGATGAAATAAAAATTACACTGGGCAATAAGCCACATTAGTTAAAAGCAGATGTGGTGGTGGCAATGAAACAAAGCCAAAAAATATCGATGTAAAAATGGCATTTTATTTCAGTTAAGTTTAATAGCGATAAAATAGGAATACTGAGAAAGCTGCTAGTTGCAACAGTGATCAGTGATCAGTTGGGGTTAAATGACAAGACATTGACAAAGTCCTCAGGGGAAAACAGAAAGTTTAAGTCAGGCAGGGGTTCTCTGCTAGAGATGTGCCGTGAAATTGTAAAAATTCAGTTTAAAAAGTTACCAGAAGGGAGGCTGTCCATCCCATCTGGGGTTGGGGAGGACACAGAGATTTGAGGCAGCGTTTCTGAATCAGCAAGTTCAGAGAATGTACAGACATGGAGTCTTGGTCAAGGAATCCCATATAAAATGCAGTTCAAAGCCTCTCTGAACTCCTAGCAAGGAGAGCCTTGGAAAAGGGAGAAATTCTAATGAAGGAATCCTAACATGGGAGGGATTTGGGAGACTTCAAATGCTAAAAACACAACTTGAGCTGGGCTCCTGGGGAACTCACGTGACACACAGGAACTGCTGTTTTGAAACCACCCAAAATCCAAAGTCACCTGTCTGGAGGCAGCAAGTGCTTGTCAAGGACACATATTGATTTTTTTCCTGACAGAATTACACATCTTTAGCTTTTCCCCCAAGACTCCTGATTTACTGCTGTGTGACACTGAGTTATAAAACCTTTCCACTGTACAGCACTGACGTGCATGAGCTGGTTTTAACATCTCCCAGGGAGCTGGTTTTTAAAGGAGACTTCTTTATGCCGTGTCTTCTCCTAGGATTTCTTTGTGGCTCAACGGTATTCGATATTTTTAATCAATAATCTCCTCAATACTGCTCCAGCAGTGATGTCTGCAGGTGACATCAGCCAGCAGAGCAGCACCACAGTTCCCTCACAGCCAGGTCCTGGCTGCTTTAATTTATATTCTTGTCGTTGTTTTTTTTTACATTACAGATTGGGAAGGTGGAGACTGACTTGTTCCTGTGGACTGAACAAGCAGTGTTCATTAACAATGCAGCATGGTCTGGAGTTAAAAGGCTCTAATTACCAGAAACCAGGAGTTCTTCCACAGGAAAAGCTACAACAACATCTGCTCTCTCACACTGCCCTAATGGACCAGGGTTCTTTCAGATCCACAGGAGATTTTAGCTTAAACCAGAAAAGTAATTAAAGAATGGAAATCAGCAGCATCAGTGGAAGTGCTTCAGATATTCACTGCTACTAAGAACAGAAGAATTTAATCTGCTAGGAATTTCTAGAGACATCGAATCATTTAGGCTGGAAAAACTGCCCAACCCAGCACCAAACCCAGTGTTTTGTTGCAGCTGAGGAAGAAAGGAAACAGGCCTGGGACTAGACAGGCACAAGGCAGCAGGACCATCCTGCCCGGTGGATGTGCCCACAGACAAAATCCATGCATAGGCAGGATTTAGGGAAAAAAACCACCTCAAACATCCGGAATCACCAAGGTCACCCAAGTGAAGCAGCTCTCAGCTGGAGTTTCACTGAGTACAAACTGGGAATGAATCTCCAAGGCCGTGACCAGGAGTGACATTTCTGGGCCTTAACAACCTGCCAGGGCCGGGCTCTGACAGAAGGGCTCGAGTGCCTCAGCTCACTGAAGGATCAGAATCTCACCCAGAAAGGTCAATTGCCTCTCCTCACAGGAGCCACAGAGGAAGAGTTCCTGCCATTAAAGGCCAGTTCCTGACAGCCTGGGCAGCACATTCACGTGGTGATTAATGCCATTGGTTCCCTGGGGATTTATGGAATACACACCCCAGCAAAGGCTCTGCAAACTCTGCCTGAACTGAAGTCATCCTGGAGTAGAACTCACTATTTCCAATGCATATGTACCCACGTGGCAATTTTACCCAATTAGTGTAATTAGGGCATGTCTCCTGAGCTGCCTCAAAGGTCAGGAGGGATGGGCACTGCAGCAGCTGCACCTTTAGTGCTCTGGTACCTTGCACCATTTCCCAGCACAAAACTGGTCTGGATTGAAGTTCCCTGCAGGAACCCTCTCACATCTCCCTTCCCATTGAATAGGGTTAATTATACATGATAAATATCCCCTGATTGGCTTAACAGTATCATGATACTGTCACACTTTTTGGTGCAAATATTGTGGAAGAGTCAAAGGAATTTGCTTGTCATTAGCCTCCAGTCTACAGTTAAAAAAATGCAAGAAGGAAATAACCCAGCTCTCTTTTTTTCTTCTTGTGCTTTCCAGCAGTTTTCCTATTCACTAAAAACTGGAGGAAAGTAAATTGAACAGTGGGACACCATCCCACCCTTGCTGTGGGAGTAGGTTTGATTTGTTCCTCAGGGCTCTCCTCCACAGTTCTAATTATTTGTCCAAAAATCCACACCTTTTTTTTACCTGGCTAAGTCTCACAGAGCACACCTCCCATTATCCCAGAGCTCCTTAGACACAGAATCAGGAGTAAGGACCTCATGGATTATCCTTTGCCTTCTCAGACCTGGATAATGCCCACTGTAGAGCTCTGTCTGGGTGACACATCAGGTACAAAGACACCTGTACAGAACCTCAGCTCCAGAGAAGGCCCTGAAGGATTTTGAATCAGGGTCAACATTAGAAGCAGATGGAGAGAAGTGGAGGAACTGAAAAAGACTTGTTGAGCACTGAGAAAGGAAACGGCTCCCCTGGGGAATGAGCCAGAGCTACAAACGTGTCTGCCAGCCAAAAAACCCTGTGAACAAAGCCCAGCCCAAAGGCAGGAGCAGCTCAGATCCCTGGGCCAGGTCTGGGACAGCAGAGAGGACAGAAACCTCTTTAGAAACACTGCAAGGTGAAAAGGCAGAAGAAGGGAGGAGGAAAGGTTTGTGCTTCCACTGGAATATGAAGAAAAAGTGTTTCTCCTTTCTGACCAGCATCCATTAGGTCTTGCCTGGGTTTAACTCACAGCTAGCTGCTTTTAATTCAAAAATTAATTTCCTGGAGGCATTTTACTGCTGTGCCTAAGAAAGATTTTGCTCTGACGTGGCAAGAACGGTCTCTGCAAGGCAAAGGTTGGCTCTGCAGGGCTACACTGAATTAAATGGCACAATAATTACATTTGTCCCTGCAGCCAGTCCTGGGGCCTTAATTTAGATAAGCTCCTACTGAAGTCAAAAACTTCTGTCCCAGAACAAATGAGCAAAGCCCCAGGGATGTGGCCACACTTAACCGGAGTGCACAAACTGTTAATTTGCTAATGATATCAGCATTTTACTTACCCGTGAATATAACAGTGTTCAAGCTGGATTTTCCCCACAGCTCCATGAAATGCACCACGTCCCCAAATCTGAGGGAGGGATGCCCGGTGAACACGACACAGGGCTGCTTGAAGTCATTGCTGAAGTCTCCATGGATGCTGGGATAATGTTTCAATTTGTTTGTCTGAATGAGCTGAAAGAAAAACAAAAAAAAAACAACTCAGACAATGCAACTTTTCATGCCTCTGTGCTTGAGAGTGTTTATTTACATGAGATTCTAAACGTTCTACAATTTATTCCTAACTCATCAGAGAGTCCCTTCCTGTATAAACCCCCTTCGATTTTGCCAACAAATTTAGTCATGACTGTCATAAATGTTATGAAAAGGAAGTCAGAGCATGGGGCTGGGGGGCCTCCAAATCCTTGCTCTCACTTCTTTGGTAGCACAGGATGGTGACGGGGAGGAAACTCTGCAAACACTCCCTACTTCGAGTTCCCTGGAGTGAGCCGAGTGCTCAGCTGCCAAATTCACAATAAGCTCCTTTTTTTTTTCCTATTTGCCATGTCTGCAAAGAGCTCTGGCCTCATGTTTAACCTGCTTTTCTCGCATCACAGCAGTACCAGGCTGTATTTTTGCCTTCAGCAGAAGATTGCTGAGCTTCCCTGCTCTAAAGGGTTGACACAAAGTCAAACCTGCTGAAAAAGAACAGAGTGACTTTCCCTTCCTGAACTATCTCTGGAACCAGCAATAAATGTGAACTAAGAGCAGTAAGATGTTTTGTAGACACAGTGCAATCAGCTCTGCAGGTGGAACAGATTTCTTTACTAAGATAGAGAAGTTTATTTATCAAGGCACTTTTCGAAGAGTTTTGCTTTATTTCTCCTGCCACTCTTTTCTAATCTGCAAAACAAGATGCAACTTAAAAAGCAATTTAATAACCGGGCTGTGAAGCACTTTCATGCAATATTTTGCAAGTTTTTCCTTGGCAGGCATATGATTCCGTCTCCAGCATGAAAATAACTGTAAATACAATTTAAAAAGCAAGGAATTTAACACGTGAAATCACAGACTGAACAACAGCTGAGCAAGGTGCCTGCACGGAAACGAAGAGAAACTGAGAATTCCCAGCGACTTGTGCACCACAAAGCACTTCAGAATTCAAGGTTATGACACAATTCTGTAGGTACCCATGGATCCTTCCCACGTGGATCCTCGAATCATGGAGGAAATAGAAACTGATCTACATTTCCTTCAGTTGACAAGTAATAGCTAATTCCTATTTAATCTTCAAGAGGGAAATTGAAAAAAAAAAAAAAACAACCAAAAAACCATCCAATAACTGCTCTGGCAGTTGATAGGCAATGAATTTCAAAAACATTCCTGCAATTATACTGGTGAAAATCTCTGATTAACACATCTGGAGTGCAGGGTTTAGAATCTAAACTTAGCCTCAGTAATAAAAACTGCAGTTTAGCAGACAATGGGTACAACAAATTTGAATCCACAAAATACTGACATTTAAATGAACTTGTAGGAAACGGCCTCAAAAAGAGGCCATTTCTGTTTGGGTTTTTTTTTTCTTTTTCTGAAGAGAGCCAAAAGTCTCAAAACTGAAATTGCAGAAGAAGTTTCAACTGAGCAAACTGGAAGAGGAGGATGATTTCTGTTTCAAACTTTAAATGGGATCGGTGACATTCCAGGGGAAATCTTTTCCAGGGACAAGCAGATAAGGTCAGGGAAAGCCATTTCTACAGGCAGCACTGACAAGACAATCTTGAAAATCACCAACTGTTGTTCCAGCATCTTCTTCCACAGGTTCCTCCAAATAATCTTTATCAGTCTGTAGCATTCAGAACTTTGGGAAGATGTGAGAGCAGCACTGGATGTGGAAAGCAGTGAACAGCTCCTTTCCCTGCCATACCTCCACAAACGTTCACTGCTCAGCAACATAAAAGCTGTGTTTTCTTCAAAGCATTCTGGAAAGCTTCAAATCCCTTCCTATTGCTTTGTAAAGAGACACAGGAGCTCTAATCCAGTTTCCAGGAGCTCGTCAGCGATGATTCTTTTTTCATCTTTTCTTTTTATCTTGCCGGATCTTTTCGGATAAGTCTGGTGAGGCTTCAGAGCTCAGCTCACAATCCCTGCCTCACACAGGTGGACTGAGCAGGGGTGAAAGGCTACAAAAACAACTTTAGAGACATTCTACTCGCTCCAGTGAGAAAGCAGCTGGTGGCTTTTAGTGTGACTGTAAAGTCTCTTCTAATCACCCCATCAAAAATATACGGAGCTGAACCTGCAAAACAGGTCCAACCAAATTTCCCAGCTCGTTAAAGGGGACTGAGTTTGTAATGATTTAGCAGGGTTGGTTTTTTTTTTTTTTTCCATCTCCAGATGGAAAAATGAGGGGTGTAAGCCCTTGCTGTGCCACTGTCAGCAAACCAGCCTGGGCCAAACCCAGTGGCCGGCACTGAGCCAGTATTTCCACAGTGGGCCTGGCTTCTGGAAAGCACCAGCAACATCCAGAGCATCTTTTCACTTTCTGTAACCACTATTAACTGAAAGCTTAAGAGCTAGGGGCTGGTAAAGTAGTGAATCAAGAGCGAGAGCTGTGTTTTCCTGAAATCCCAAATGGTTCTGTGCTTCCCTTTAAAGCTGTAGACTTGATTTACAGGGTCAGCAACTGCTGCTATAAACAGGATAAATCTCCAGAGCCTTTGTGTGCCCTTTGTTGAAGAGAGCCAAAATACACTGATATTTACTCTCTGTGTGTGTGTGTGTGTGCTCTGTAGCCAGAATTTGGAACAGATGTGGCTCCTATTAGGGAAGGAGAGATGCATTTATTATTTCACCCCACTCACTCCCTTCATCAGATCAACGCTAACAGGGGCCTAATTTTATCACAGAATACCCAGAGTTGAAAGGGACTCTCATGGATCACTGAGCCCAACTCCTATATGATAATATTTATAACACAATTCTATAAAACAAACCATCATACTCCACAATCACCTGGTTCCAGATATTTATTTCAATGGGTTATGCAGGAACTGGTAAATGGAAGGGGGAATCAAAGACGAAGAAGACAAATGCTGGTATTTAAGACCACAAAATCAATATGACTCCCACCCTGGCTCTTTTTTTGAGCCAGAAAAAAAGGTTTTTGCAGCCATTTCTCTTAGATCATGCTAACAGAATCCTTAATAAGAGCACAGTAAATCCAAATCCTCCCTCCACTGGCAAATACCGATCAATACAAATTACCTCTCAAATTTTATTGTTGCAGACATTTAGAGGAGTCTGGATTCACTTATCTTAGAGCCTGAAACCGTCCATGTAAAGATCGAACAGAGAGGAACAATTCAGCTCCAACAATTGAGCCCTTCCTTTAGAAACACAAAGCCTCCACCCGCACAAAAAGGGATGGGGCAGAGTGTACAACCCATGGATGCTGCTCAAATGATCAAGGAGACCTCTAATTCCTCACCTGGGGCTGGGATATTCCCACATGGAATTTGGTAGGACACCACACGTTGGTTCTGGGATACCAGAATAATAACAAATCGAAGCTGAACAAATCACTGGTTGATGTTGTACAGTGTTTCAGCAGGGCACTGTGGAGCTTCAATCTGAGCATATTTAGACAGCTTTGATATAATGGATACAGGGGCTTGGAAATGAAAGCCACCTCCTGCCCTGCCAGCCTGTGTTGACAAATATTTGGGATCTCCAGTTTTTGACTTTGCACTCGGAACAACTCTTCCCTCAGAAATGCCTTGAGAAAGAAGCTCTTTTACTTAGGTGCACTAAAAGGCTGCAGGAAAGACTTCAGCAAGAACCGTTGGACTCCATTTTTATTAACTTGAGCAGGAACTGATGTTCAAATCCATCCCTACAAACCTGAAGCACTTCAAGCCTACATTCCTTGCTCCTAACAGCAGGAAAATATTCCCTGTTCCCTCAGGCTGGATGTTAGGAAGCAAAATGCCACCACAAGAACTGTACCAGGACTGTGTAAGAGGAGACAAGATGAACATCTACTGCTCCATTAAAGTGGAATTAAACAAGGAGGGAGAAATGTTGTGGGTTCTCTGCAGAGCTGAACATGTGTCTGGTTTTATTCAGCAGAGCAGAACAAGGAATGAGTTCAAAACACGCAAGAGAAATCATAAAATGAAAATTTCCATGCAGAGAGAATGCAAAAGCTTCAAACAACTGAGCGGAGAGAGAGAGTGAGGAGAAATAAAAATAGCAATTGTAGAGACAATGAAGATACTTTTATTTACCCTCTCATGACAATAATAAAGGCATAGTTAAGTGAAATGCCAAATACAATCACAGCTGATTAAAGGAAGGAATTATTCTGTTCTACTACCCATCAGGCACTGCTGGAACTCATTGCTACAAGGGCCAACACCGAGGACTTGGGGGATTTTTTTGCCTTCTTTGTTTTTACATCTCGCTGTTTATACAACTAACAGGAACATCAAATTTCAGGACCAGCAGCACGCTGGGCTGGCCTTGTTCTGTGGATAATTAGAAGCTTATTTCCTGGCCTGTCCCTCTCTGATGTATCATGCCAGGCGTGTTATTAATGCTTCCTAAGAAGAAAGAGGCATGTCTGAGTAATTCCCTATTTTCCTCCAACAACTGAGCAGTTAAGCACATCTTTTCATGATGGGCAATTTCAGCACAGGTTACATTGCACAAGCCTAGCATTACTTTGAAAAAAGCCAAGCAATTCTCCACTAACAACCTCCCCGATAGAAACCATCATTCACTGTCTGCTTCTGATACTCATTAAAAATCCCCTGAAGTGCCAGGAAGCAAAGCTCCTGCCTGGGGGGAGTTTTGGGGGGGAAGGGGGAAATGTGGAGGGCCAGGATTGTGCTGGGAAGAGGTTTTAAGGAAGTTTCACACTGTGTGAATGAAATACAGCGTGAGGTGTGAGGTTTAACAAGGCTGAACATTGGGGTCCTGGCAAGCAGGGACATCCCGTGGGATGTTCCACCCTGCACCTGGAACAGGCACATTCCTCCCTCTGTGCAGGGAAGCTGAGCTGGGATCCACTGCTGGGATTCCTACACCATTACCCTGATCTACACATGAAGCACAGAGCAGTTCTTGCAAAGCTGTTCCAATAATTTGGCAAAATCTCACAATCGACAGGCCCCCAGAGAGCACGAAACGTCCCAGGAATCAGAGGACAGAGTTATCACTCTAGAAACACAAAGCCCCATCCGTATGAAATGGGTTAATTAATCTAGCCTTTGACAGCTGCATGCTTGGCTTCTCATTTTTGGATGGGTTTGCACTTCAATCTGCCAGTTCCAGTGAATTCTGTAAACCAGAATACGGGCTGTCAGTGAATCCAACGACACCGTGGATCAACAAGGACACCCCAGAAAGCGGGGATGGAGGGCAAGACAGAAAGCACAGCCAGCAGCAAGGCTGCAGAGCCTTGTACTCGGAGAATTTAGGATTGATTTATCACCGGGAATGAATGTTTTGGTGATAAAATAAGTGGTGAACAGGTGGCTTGCACTGCAGTCCACATTATTCTTGGTAACAGATTATACATAATTCACTGCACATCCTGCTTGAAACACATTCAAGCATCTGGAAAGAGTGAGGGCTCCTGGTCAGATCCTACTTCCAACAACGCCTTTGAAGCACCTACAGATGATAGATATGATGGGTAATGGCAATTTCCAGAACAAGTCCCTGGATGAGCTATCTCAGAGGATAAAAAAAACCAACCCAGTGTCTGTAAAAGCACTGAATTTCTGGGCTCTTCAACCTGCCATGGCCACTCTGCACATCTCATCAAACAGTCTGAAGCACAGCAAGTAAAAGAGACAGCTTTCTGCATGTCCCAAAAGTGGCTCAGTGGCTCACAGGAGTAGGATTTAACTAAAATTCTCAGTCCTGTTTCTTTCCTTCCCAGCCTGCCTCTTGTTTACTTCTGTGGGAAAAACTGCCTGCTCCCAGGGGAGAATTTCCTGTCCTGATACGTGAGGTAACTCTGAAGGCATCAGTTCTATTTCATATCTGCTTGGTTAAAGCTTCCCCTCAAATTGTTATTTTGTTGCAGGGAAATCCTCCAAATTTAGGAGCCTCGTTCCTCTTCATTACAAAGCTCCAATAATTTCATTTAAAATTGCCACTTGGTGCACTCGGTGCTGCAGACTTTAAATTTTGATCTAAAAATCTCTCTTTCAAGATACCATTCCTCCTGCAGCAGACATGGTGCCTGCTTCAGTGAGGGAGGAAGGAGCTGGCATGACTAAGCTGTCTCTGATAACAAGCTCTTAAGTTTCACAGACTTGGAAATAAACTGCTTGGACAAAGGGAATGCTCGTGGTTGCAGTTGATAAGAGCAAACATCCCACACCAGATCTCCTTCTGCGGGGGAAGGAGTGAACCAAGCCAGCCTGTGCAAATGATAGGTTGGAATAAACAGGGTAATTTAGGAGTTTAGGGAACACCATCACTCATTCCTCCCCCATGCTCCCAAATTCATCACAGAAAGCAAAGGGAAAAAAAACAAAACACTTCTATGAAAAATAAAAAAAAACCCCAAACGTAAATAGCTGTAGAAGGGTTCATCAGAAAAAGGACAGCTACACTGTGTGGGCTGTGATCCAGAAAGTGAACAAGACAAGGATTAACTCACCTCAGCATGGGGAAAAGGAGGTTCTGGAAGATACACCTTTGTTTGTTTGTTATGACACAACCTTTAAAAGAAAAGGAAATCAGCCAGAGTTAGAGGTGCAGCGCATCTTGCAGCATCTGCTGCCATCTACTGTTACACTTTTGGAGCAAACTGGTTTGGAACTGAAGTGCCAGGTGCAAAATCATCAGCTTGTCCAGCTGCTGCCAGAGTTTCTGGTTTGGAGGCCCCACACGGCCAGGACGCACCGCCTCAGTCTCAGCAGGATCACACAGAGGAGGTGCAGGGCAGCTGAAGGTATTTCTGAAGGTATGGAACACAGCTGCTCCAGACAAATCCGTAACTCAGCATCCACGATGGCTCCTCATCCACATCTCAGCAGCTTTTGCAAAGCCAAATCATTTGGCAACAGAAAAATCCCACTTGCCTCATGCCGCTTCTCGGCAGTGACTTGGTCCTTTTGCTCACTCTAATTCCCCAGTGCATTTTATTATTGCAGCTCCACGTTGGTTAAACTGCCTCTCCCCAAGGCTCCCTGTGACCTGGCATTTTCCATCAATCACTCCTCTTTAAAACAGATATTGAGAGCTGTTGATGAGATCTATCCAGACTCCTGATTCATCCTATTACAGCAGCTAAAAAAAGCTGTTTGTCAGAGGTCTGGGGTGACGTGACAATGATCTGCAGTGACACTGTCCTGGTGGCTTTTCTGGGAAACGCTGCCTGGCTCATACTTGCACTTTATTAAAAAGAAATGAGCCTGGGTCAAACTAATTTTGATCAAGTCAAAGGGATGCTAAGAGCAAGGCATTCCTTTTAGCTGAGTAAAGGGTAAAATTAAAGGCTGGAATCCCTGAATATCAACCACAGCTCTGTTTTACAGATGTTCAACTTTTGCCTCCATTTCCATGTAAATCCACCAGATTTACAGTTCTCCACAGGGACTCTCCTCTTGAGGGTGGAGAATTCTCCACCTCTTTACAATTCTCCTGAGGAATCAATTCCCACAAGATTCCCAGGACCTGTCTTTTCTTTCCTGAACTCCCAAATCCAGAAAAGAAGACTAGAAGAGCTACCTTATTGTATTCAATATTCTAGAGCATGGCTCCATTGGGAAGCATTTGGGAAGAGTTCCAAGTGCTCAGATTCTCTTTTCCAGGGCTCAGAATCACAGAATGGTTGAGGTTGGGAGGAACCTCCTGATATCATCAAATCCAAGCCCTGCTCAAGCGTACTTAGGAGAACAGATCATCCAGGACCGTGTCCAGTTGGATTTTGATGTCTCCAGAGCAAAATCTCCAGAATCTCTCTGCACAGAGGCTGCAGTGTTCCACAGAATCCTGGAATGGTTTGGGCTGGAAGGGATCTGAAAGATCATCCAGTTCCAACCCCCTGCCATGGGCAGGGACACCTTCCACCATCCCAGGCTGCTCCAAGCCCCGCTCAGCCTGGCCTTGGACACTGCCAGGGCCTCACCAGCCTCACAGGGAACAGTTCCTTCCCAATATCCCATCTAACCCTGCCCTCTGGCAGTTGAAATCCCCTACCCTGATGGAATTTCACGTGATTTAGGTTTTTTTCCCAATGGGCCCTGCTGAAGAGATTGAGCTCTCATCCTCATTCCTTCCTATCAGGTGTTTCTACACAAGCCCTTCTGCTCTCCGGGCTGGGGAGCCACAGTTCCCTCAGCCTCCCCTCATCTCCATGGCCTCATTCCAGAATTCCCACATCCTTCTGCTCCTGGAGAACTGCACAGAACATTGTTCACGTGGCCTCAGGAGTGCTGAGCAGAGCAGGACCTTCTCTCCTGAGCTGCTGGCTCTGCTCTGCCTCATGCAGCCCAGGACACCCTTGGCCTTTTCTTGCCGTGGCTCAGCAAAATTAAGCCTGAAAACTCTATTTTGCTTAGCCAGGGACATGATGGTAGAATTTTGAGGGGGCTAAGACTTGCAAACAGGCACAGCTAAAACTCACTCAAGTCAGGAACATATTTTACCCATTAGGGTAAGCACTAAAAAGCAGAGATCGAGTTTGCACATTCTCTAGGAAATGATCCTTCCCTAATTATAGAACATGTTCTTACACACACACACCCCCACCCCCTGGTGACACCAGCAACGTGTTCACAATGCTAACCAGGTGTATTTTAGAATCTGTCAGGCAGAGATAACCTCTTCCCACAGCTTGAGGGTGCACACCTACCACTCGGCAAAGATCTGGGAGAACTCCAGGGAGCTGTTGGCAACAGGTGAGATGAAATAAAAGGGGACGTTGGAGAGTCCTGCAGAGTCAATGTACTGATAGAGGCACTCCAGCAGGTCGTAGATCACTCCAGAGGGGTAACAGGGAACCAGGACATTGCCTCCGTTCCGGACAGTCATCGCTGAGGGAGAGACGACGAGAGAAATCAATTCACTGCCTTCTGATTTCAACTTGGAATCAATTCCTTTCCTCCAAATATTACATACAAAGCAGCTTTTGCATGAGTTAGCACAACAGGTTATGCACGTGAGTTGGGAAGAAAAGCTCTGATCATTAAATGCATTTATTTCTTGCCTTCTCCAGGCTCAGTGGAGCGATTCTACTCTTTCAGCTGGGGGCACATGAGAGCCTGAGCACACGGGAAACTCCTGACAGGAGAGGGCAGCCGTGCACTGGCACGGGAGGATAGAGGGGTGACACAAAGCACCTCACCATCAAAATAAACCCTGCTCCATCTCTCAGCTGCCTCCAGAAGGGAAGGACAACAGCTCCCAGGTCTCAGCCAAAAGCACTGCACGTGGTGAGCTGTCCAGTGCCTGGATTTCAGATGAAAAGCTGAAGGTGTGGTTATTTCAAACAGCCCTCAGCAATGGGTGATGGAATGTTTGTCCTTTTTTAAAACTTGAAATATTTCTGTCCTTTCTGTATAACGAGAACAATTTAAAACTTGCAGACAGCATGGGACGAGATAAAAATGAGAAGAAAAAGGAAATATAGGTTTACTCTGTAATTGAGACAGATCTGAGCACAACAGCAAAAGCAAGCAGAGCAAACATCGTGTTCTTTTGGCAAAATGAATTACAAAAATACTGCACCTTCTGGGAAAGGAGAAATACCCTGTTCAGCTCAGTGAACAATTTCACCTGTGGCTGTGGGTAAAACCATCCACTGCTGTGAACTGCAGGGCAGCAGCAGTAACATCATGCACCAAGCATTCCACAGAAAGCCCTGGAAGAGCCTGAAAATACAAATATTGTATCCTCCCCCAAATCGCTTCCTTGAGTTCAATTTCTCGCTGAGCTTTGCTGGGGTATGGATTTAGCACTTTAAGGGTCTTTTTGCCCCTTTTTAGCCCGGTAGGACTTTTCACCTGCATTTGTGGTTGTTTTACTCCTTGTAGCAGACAGTGCCTCTGATGTGGTGCTATCAACAACTGTTGATCAAAGTCCACTTGTTTATCACTTATAATGCAACTGCAGGGCAGTGGATTTATTCCTCCAAACTATACCATGCAAATATTTGTGGAGATGAGCAGCAGTAGTTCACATTTGTCCAGAACTCGAGATGTTCCCAAACATCCCAGCAATGTGTGACATTATCCCCCTCACTAAACTAAAACTATCCCAGCTGTAAACAGGATGTGAAGAGAGAAATGTGGAGGTTAAGGACAACATTTTCAAAGCCATCTGGAGGTGGAGGCTCTAGCTCCAAGACCTGAATTTACAGAGAGACATCACACAGCCAAAAATTCGGCAGAGGAAAGGGAAGTACCTCCACTCACTGCAGCAGGAATGGTGCACAGGCCAGGGATGGGATGCAGAATAGAGGTTAAAGAACGGGTGAGGCCACAAAAAAGGGGAGTTCCATTCTTTTGTGCTGCTCTGACCCTGCCTGGAGGCTTGGGTGCCCACCAAAGCTGCTCTATCGCTCAGCTGGGCAGGGGAGAAAAAATACAACAAAAAGCTTGTGGGGAGAGTTAAAACCAGGCAGAGATCAATGATTAATCACCAGCATGGACAAAATGCACTGGACTTGTGGAAGTTGCTTGAATTTATTTCACCTCTCTCCACAGGGTACAGGCCTGGCCAGGACCCTGCTCCAGTGTGGGTTTCCTATGGGGTCGCAGCTTCCTTCAGGCATCCCCTGCTGCAATGTGGGGTCTCCAGGGGCTGCAGGTGGATTTCTGCACCCCTCTGAGCCCCCACGGGCTGCAGGGACCCAGCTGCCTCTCCCTGGGCTGGGAATCTCAGCTTTGGTGCCTGAAGCTGCTCCTGCCTCTTCCTCCTCACTGTCCTGGGGCTCTGCAGGGCTGTTCCTCACTTATCCTCACTCTCCTCTCCCCTGGCTGCAATTGCTCCTGCACAGTAACTTCTTTCCCCTCTCCACTCTGTTATCTCACAAGTGTTGCCACCCCTGATGAGCCTGACCTCGTTCAGCAGTGGGTCCATCCTGGAGCCAGCTGGGACAGGGGAAACTTCTGGAAACCCCTGACAAAAACCATCCCCTTCCAAAACCTGGCCATGCCAAACCAATACAGCTCGAATTCCCAGCTCTCCCTTCCCCACAGCCACTGGTTTCCTAGAAATCTCAAGCCTTTTCTGCTTTGATTTTTGTGCTTAAAAACAAGCACTAGTTCAAGATTCCTGGGACCACAGAGGAAATAACAGAAGGTAAAGTCATGGAGGAGATGTCAGCTTGAGTTTCTGTCCCCAGCAGAACTGCAGAGCTGGTGAGCAATAATGGATATAAAAGCACAATCCAGGGAGTGGAGAATGATTCCAGCCAGGAGCCCACCAGGCCAGTGATCCACAAAGGGATAAGAATCAGCCCCCAGCTCTGCAAAAGAGGGGTGAAAACCTTTCTAGGGATATTTCTTTCCCCACAAGCAGCAGGTCCAGCCTGGCTCTCTGCAGCAGAACTTTTCAGAGCTGTCAGTAAGAGGACACATCTATCTAAAAGTTGTTTAAAGCCCAATTTATCTCGGTGATTGACGGATGCTCTCTCCTGATAAAAGTTGTATAATATTCTTGGCATTTCAAATTTAGTCTCCTTCAGCAGCTCCATAACAAGTTGTTCAATTTACAACTCACAAAGAGATCCTTGCTTTCCCAACAGCTGCTGCCACAAGGTCGAGTTGGCACCTAAAAAGCAAACTGTGCTCTTTTCTGCTCTCTATAAACACACACACACAGCCTCACACTCACACAAAATATCACCAACTGTCCCCACAGACAGACTGGCAGCTTTGCTGCCGGTGCCCAAGGCAATGTGGAAAGAAAACTGCTCTCCTTGAGCTGCAGAGTGCTGGTGCTGCAGTGCTGAGCAGGGGGGAAAAAAAGAGGCTTGGGGGAAACTGAGAGGAAGCTGGAGGTGGGACAGAGCGTGGGGAGGAACTCGTGTGTGCCTTGGGAATCCTGGGAATCGGGGCTGCAGCTGGGATGAAAACAGAGATCGAGGTGGAATTTTCACACTCCCATTTCTGGGCTTCACATCCCTCCTTCACGAGCATGCTGGCACCTCCTCACACACGATTTTGGGTGAGTTTTGGTCTGCTTTAGAGTTTTTACCCTGAGTATTCTGAGCTGCTTGTGCACTGCCTTGAACATTTTGGAGGTGAGAAATCACTGATGGAAACTACTGTGCTCCTTTTCCCAGGAACCCATTGCTTTTGGACTTCTTTGATGTATTTGAAACAAAATGGATTCTCTGTTTTCCTGATGTTGGGTAGATAAATACAGCTGATGTCATGTAAAAGACAGCCTAAAGTGCATTAATGTAGAATTATTTCATTTCTTCAGATTGCTGCTTTTTGGCAAGTACCACTCAAATTCCAGATTCTTACAATGGCATTATTTTAAGCGTGTATCTACCTTAATGATTTTCCTCATTTCTCTGAATTTGTCTCATTCGAGACAGAAACTGGCTTGAGGACTTGAAAAAAATCCCTGAAAATAGTTCAGAATGTTTCTGCAAACCACAACAAGTCATGCAGACAAACAGCCACCTGCACTGACACATGCAACACGTTTACTTATCCACAGTCAACTTCTGGATTCTGCTTTGGCCCAACTACAGCTCTAAGACTTTAATTTGTAAATGCATTTTAATTAACAGTCTCGCTCTTGTTTAATCAGCGTGACAGGAAGGGATTGTGCCACCATCTGTCAGGGGGACAGTGACCCCCAGGAAGGTCCAGGAGGGACAGAGAAGGGCAGCACATCTGGATTTACCAAAACAAGGCCACCAGAGCTGATCTGCTCACAGGATGATGAAATTCACACTGTTTAAAAGCAGTGAAAGTGCAGGTGAAATACACACACATATAAAAGCACACATTTAGGGAAGGAAGTTACAGGTGTTGAGTTAACACAGCTTCAAGGGGAGGTTGAACAAAACCACTGGGCATCAGTAATTACACAATCCCATCTAATTCAGGAAATTCCTGAAATCAAAATACTTAAAGACCATGAGAGGAAAGTATCCCAGAATCTCACCCTGCTCCCCTACTCTTCTTCAGGCATCTGCACACAGTCCCTGTTGGAGGTTCTTTAGTAAAACCCATGATTATCATTGTTATAAAATGCCAAAATGTGCTCTATTAACAGATATTTAGGATCCTTGAGTGGGCTGGGTTGGAAGGGACCTTAGGGATCATCCAGTGCCAACCCCCTGCCACGGGCAGGATTCCCATTCCACCAGAGCAGGAATTCAGTCTGATTTAGTTTTGTCATATCTTTTGGTAACCTTTGTCAGGATCCTCCTACCACGAGCTTTTCAGTTTTATTTGTAAAAAAATAGTGAATTTAAAATAAAGGGAAGATCTCAGATAAAAGACCAGGCAACATAGAGCAGGACAGGCATGGAAAAGGGGTTTGATGAAAGAAGGATGAGAGCACAGAGGAACTGAGCAGGGGGAAGGGGAGAAAAGGAGAGAACAGCACTGGATGTGACATTCCAAAGAGGCTGGAAAATGCTGCCATTCACACTGATATCACAGCTTTGCAATTATCAGCTTCTCCAGCTGTGAAAGCGTCTGATTAGGTTTTATATTTCTGGGGGTCTATAAATATATCTTGACTCTTTTTTTTTTTTAAACAGAGATTGTGCTGTTTGCTTTTGATATATTTAAAAGTCAGGTGTAAAGAAGGGAAGCAGATGTGCTTGTTTTCAAAACCGAAAGTCATAAAAAAGCATGTAAAGATTTTACTCTGGCTGATAGACAGGAAGGAAATAGTAATATTTCAGCTGGGAACAATACCCACCTAGCCTGCTGGCAGCCAAGTGACGTATTTAGCAAACCAGGAGCAGCAGATGATTAAATCTTACGATACCTGTTCCATTCCAAAACATTTTAGGTACAACTTGTGTCTCTCCAAGCACTTACTGTATTAATGACATCAAGAGCACATCGTAAAATCCAAACAGGTAGTTTTATGCCAGGAGCTATAGCTGGACAACTTCTTCAATTCCAGGAATCTCAGAATTATTTCCCACCCAAAGCCATGAATAAAATGATAAAAGAGGCAGGAGATTTCTCTCAGTGACCTACCCAGGTTGCTGCAGAACTCTCCCACCATTCCGTCGGGGTTGGCAGTGGGGATCTGGGTGAGCCCCGTCAGGATGAGAACGTCGCTGTTTTTAAGAGAAGCCTGGTCCATGGGCTGGAACAGAGCACAGGGAAATAAAATCAGGGATGGGAGAGGTTCTCCAGGCAGGATGTAAGAGATAAAAGTCACCAAACATTTCGTGCGTGGAAACTTGACTTGTTTTATATTGGTATTTTATCAGAGCAGAATGAAAAGGCAAACCCATTTCTCTGCATCAGCAAACAGAAAGTAGACATTCAAAAATCAGATGTTAGTGTGACACAAAATGCAGATTTTTGATACTGAAAACGTAGCACGATCCAATTTGGATAAGGTGAAATCCAATCCTCTCTCTGCAGAGGGTGCAAAGGTAACTTTGAGCCTCACTCTGGGTTGGGATGCCCTTCCCACAGCTACTGATTAAGCAAAAGTGGGCAAGTGCTGGCAGCTGTCTGATATTTTATGGTTATTTACTCTCAATAAACAACTCTCTGCAGTCTCACCAACCAGGAAAGATTTCTGCCAGAAGAGACAGATGAAGAGATTTCCTCTGCTGAACCTCCAAGACCATTGTAAGGTCAATTCCCCTACTTGCAGCTCTCCAGAGCCATTCTGAAGCAGCTCAGAAGGACCCTGCTCTGTTAAACACCCAGGGGAATTTCCTATCAACTCTGACAGGAGTTTAAACTGTGCACCCCCTTGTAGGATCAGACCTGACACGAGAGATTTATCCCAATCTTGGACTCTCTCCGTGAAAATGAAATGCCAATAATGCAATAAAAAATAATATGGAATCTGCCTGTGATAATGTACATAATGATTATGGCATATTAGATCCACATAATTTCAGATGCCATAGCACTGAGAGGGCCTGCATTGATTTTTGGGGGTTAATGTAAAGAATATGTCTTAAAAGGCTTTTAGTGACGTGTCTGAACCTGTGCTGTCAACTCCTGTTCTCCAGTTCAGTGGCAACAGTGTTAATTCCAGCCTCAGGAGAGGGGGAGGCCCAATTTCAATGGAAACCATCTGCTAGAAGAACAGGGAGCAGTCAGTGGTGCCAGGCCTAAATCCCAATTCACTGGAAAAGCAGCTCTGGGTAGGTTCAGAGTACATGCTTTTTTAAACCAAAATGCAGCGACTGTTTTTGTACCCTGCTAAAATAAAATGAAAGGGAATTTCATGATGAACTTCTCCTCAGGATCCTATGGAGAACCAGGACAGACAAACACCTTTTCACTCCCTGAGGAAGGAATGATTTGGGTTTGCTCCCAATTCTGACTCTGTGCCACTGGAGATATTGTTACCATTACATATTGTCTGTCAAACACCAAAGAGATGATGAAGAGCTGGTTGGAAGCTCTCAAAACCCACATAACAGAAGCACCAGATTGTAGCAGCCTGTGCTGGTGCTCTGAGGGGATTAACCCCAGGACAAAAACTATCCATTGTCTTCAAAAAGCATCTGGAAGCAAATGCAAGACAATGATGATATGGGAGAACATCTGTGATGTGGTAAATAACAAGGAAAGTCCAAACTGAATGTGATTTCATCTATCTGTTCAACTATTTCTCCTAAAGATGTGCCCATGAGCACTTCACTCACACCATTCTCTGCCACTGGGACTTAATTTCCTTAAAACCAGAGATTTTACCAGAAGCTTTCCCCTTTGGAAAAGGATGAAGCCTGGCCAGTCTGACCTGATAAACTGAATCACATTTCATGTCAGTGAGGAGAAAACATTCTCAGGTACCAAATTACTTCGTACAGGGCAACGTTTCTCCTCACAGAAATATTCCATTCACACATTGTCAAATAATGCAGCTCCTTATCCAGGAGGCGGTGAGAGCACAGCCCAGGATGGAATGAGGCTGATGAGAAACAGGGATTTAGAGGCTCTGATACATTTGGTGCACCTAAGGATGGCCCTACTATTAAGGATCATTTATCTACTGGAGTTTCTCAGCTGAGAACAAGCTTTTAAGTGAGGGATGCTCAGAAGCAAAGCTCTCCAGCAGACAGACACCCACCTTGGGGGAAATCACTTACTGATCAAAAAACCTGACACATCTTCTAAATTATTTTTAAATACCTCCTGCAATAATGCTTTTAACTATTTTGACAACTTCTGAAGTGCACGGCACCGCAAACTTCAAGCCTTTCTTTGCACTAAGAATTTATGGATCTAGAGAGAATTAATTTACTGGAAATTACATCTACAGCACTATAAAGACTTTGCCCTTAGCAGAGCAGGGTGGAAAAGTTGGCAGCCACTGAGCTATCATTCCTCCTAAGGAAGGATGTTTCAGAAGTGATATAAAGCAGTCTGTGAACTGTCTGTGAAGATTCTTCACTGCAATATGGATTTTTTTTTCAAGTCACTAATGCTCTTCTGTTTAACTCCGTTGAAAATCTCCTCTGTAGAGCAAAAGACAATTCCACAGTTTTAAGTGAACATCAAATCACCACTAACAAAGAATTGAGTTACCTTTCCCTCATAACTATTGATACCTGTCATTTGGCAGGGTATGTCTTATCAATGCCCATTAAGTCCAGGCACTGATAACGCAGTTACCTTGTATGGCCTCTAACCTAAACCTGATCCCAGCTGGAATAACCCCTTTTTTTTTTGAGCAAAAGCTCCTCCTAAAGACTAAGAAAAGTCAGGGGCTGTACCTGAGGGTGCGTTGTAAGCAGAGAAGATCCTGAAACGTAAGAAACCTTTTCATAGTGTGACTGGATAATCCAGTTGGAACTCCCGAGAGCGTAGCCCGAGCTCAGAGGGGTGACCTGCACAGCACCAAACAGCTCCTGAAACAGACAGCAAGAGACAGTCACTCGAAAGAGCCTTCTTCCCCCAAAAAAAAAATCAGGACAGGTCATTTTATCATCAGTGATAGGAATTTTGAAATTGCTCAAAGCCTTTGTGAAGGCTGAGAATTACAGCTGCTGGTTTGATGCACCCGTTTCTAGCTCTGAGAAAAGCTTCTCCTGAGGCAAGGCCTCCACAAAATGACTTTTATGGCATCTGAGTTCACCCTGAACAATGCTTCCAAGTTAAGGAATCCACCAAGGTCTTGATCCTCTGCCTGCCTGTGCAGGCAGTTTGTTGGAGCTTTGCATTTTTGAAGACTTTATTCTCCTTTAGTCAAATTAAACTGGTATTGGCCAGCAGGAGAGAAGGAAGAACAAGTACTTCTATATTCATATAAAACTCTGCTTGGGCTGCAAATTTTACTGTGGAAAACAAACTTAACCTCAAATTCACTCACTTTCTAACTTTATTTCTTTTTAAATGCTACTTGTGGTGATTTAGCAACAACACCCTGCAAACTTGACCCCCATTTTAGTTTCAGTGTAAGCAACCTGGCAGTTACCTCCTTTCCAGGTGTCATTAGGAATTGTATTCCTTTTTCTATATCGAGGAATGTGGAATACTTGTTTGGAGAAAGGGAAATAAACCTTCATGCACAGACCTCCCTAATGTGGTCCACTTTCTGGTTACTGAATAATAGAACAAGCATCTAATTCATGCAATACTAATGATTTTTCTAGTATTTCAATATATATTTGGATGCCCTGAAAAACAAGGCAGGAGGCCTTCATTCCCCAGAGTGTGTAAGTCAAGGCTCTAAAGTTTGATTATTTGAAAAGTGAGCTTTGGAAAGAGAAAAAAATTGGGGTTTTTTTAACCCAGTAACTATAAAAGAATGATTGGCTCAGATGCACAGATCTAAAATTAGGGGAGATGCATCCACACTGGGAGGACAGTCAAAATGAATTATAACAATCCATGAGTAGACACAACTTACTTTAACCAGTTTTGGGGGGTTTTTTATGACCTCTGAGCAGCAAAATCAGGTATCACGACCCAAACAAGAGCAGGAATCATGGCCCTACAATGCATATGAGACCTGCAGACTATGGAATTGTTGGTTCAGTTCATTCTGGAAACTACACTGGATTATAGTCAACAGCATTACAGACAATAACTGTTAGCTGGGAGCCCTGGGAAAGGAGTTTCTGAAGTTCACATTGAACCATTAGGTTTTGTTTACAATCCCTAATTTACAGTATGAAACAAAGTGGAGGCTAAAGCACTCAAAAGATTCCCAGAAGTGAGGCAGGGGAGCTGGGAAGGGGATGTGGCTTAGAGAACAGAGAGGATACATTCACTCCCTGCATCCTCCCAGCTCTCAGCGGGCCAGCCATCAGCTCCAAATTCCAGGGCACGCCAAGGAAGAGGAGAAACAAATGGATATTCCCTGTTTTCCCCAAACAGCAGCCCCTTCTTCCAAAGGGCAGGCTGTGTAACCCCTGCCCAGGGCAGGGCAACTGCAGAGGGCAAATACCCTTCTCAAGGTTGCTGCCCTGAGGGCGGCCGTGCGGGTACTCACGATTTTCTGGGAATACCCCACCAGCTGGATCTTGCTGAGGGCTGAGTTCACCTCTGGCATGGTGTAGCACTTCCTCCACATGGACACCTCCACGGCGTCCTTCAGCGGCGCCGGCAGCAACCTGTGAACACCATGGGATGATCTCTGGGAGTCCTGAGCAGCACCAGCTTCTAGGAGCGTTGATGTTCTCCGGTGCTTGGGTTTTTACCCTTCTCAAGGTTTATTTTTGGCCTGATTGGTGCTTTGAAGCGAGGAGTGGGATTTGCTGCCTGCTGAGGAGCAGAGGCACGCTTCCCCTGAGGACTGCCCTCCCCCAGCTCTCTTTGTGGCTGTTCTGTCCAGCCCCTGCATCAAAGAAGTGGCTGTGATCGAGGTGTCATCACAGCTCTTGGTGCGTTTTCACCACTTCATGAAAGGTGCTGGCTTGATCTGAGATGTCAACACGAAATGCACCTCCGGCACTGGGATCTCGGATCAGCGTTTATTTTTTTATACCATGATAATCTGATTAATACCCTAATAATCTGAAACAATCTGGTGATTAAAGTACAGTTACCAGCCCGGGAGCAGGGATGGCTCTGCCCTGATTTCTGCCACTGGTCTCTCCCTGCAGCTCAGCTTCCCTTCAGTGCCACTTCCCCTCCGAGTGCCCTGGCAGGGACACACGAGCTGACACTGCAGAGCTCTTGGAAACCCCCTCCACGGAAGTATTTAAGATGTTTTACACCAAAGTAAGATCCATCCGTTCTGCTCCTCACAGACATTGCGAGTCAGCTGGCCGGCGTTGTCAAGGGAAGGAGTGAACTATAATGTCACAGGCTGGAAGAGGGATGGCTAACTTCTGGGAAATAAATCTTCCTTAGCAACATGAACTGAAGCAGGAAGCAGCACGGCTGCCAAATGCCTAAGAAGAATAGGAATTTTTTTTTTTTTTTTGGTATATTAAACTGATTCTAAATCAAAGGCTAATTCCAACCAATTTCCAAAGATTTATGGAAATTGGTCAAGTTTCTTTGATCAATTTGTTTAAAGGAATTTAATTTATTGTTATATCTACTAGGTCAGTGAACTCCTCCATAATTTAAGATACTGAAGAAAGGATTAAGGGCAGCTCTTGCCAAGACCACAGCACAGGTCCAGAACGATAACTGTAATTCCAGCACACGCTGGCTGAAAGCACCCCGTGCTTCAGGAAACAAACAAAGCCTTCAAGGTCTTTTTTGGGAAGTCATAAGCAACAAAAGGCCACACAATCTGGAGAGTTGTCCACCACTGCATTGAAGCAAATTGCCTGTAAAAGCCTTTAACCTGCCATAAGAAGCATTTAGTGTTGGATGCTTTCAGGAGCTTCTCTTCTGGGAAGAGGAAAATATTTCTCCAGGTAATGGAGAAAGTGGGGAATTGTCCTTGGTGAGTGAAGGAAGTTTCTCTCAGCCTTGACCGTGGCTACACTGAAAATACTCTGATCCCTGGCAGAGACCAGTGGCACCAGTCTCCAGTGGCTCCATGAAGCTGAGAGGCCACGAGGTGCTGGTCCCTCAGATGTGTCCCCTGTCAACATTCAGCCTGTCGTCCCACTTCTAAAATCCCCACAGAGTTACCAGAGGATCTTCTGTGGTCTGGGAGTAAATCTGCCACCTCCATCCTGTTAAGGATCCCCTCCCAACACCCAGAGGTGTGAGAGCTGCTGGGACAGCCACAAACAGGGAGGTACCACGAATCCACGTGGCTGAGGATACAAAATTCACGCTTAAAAAACTCGGGGATTTGTATTCTTCCCTGGGATCTGCACGGAGACAGCTCTTCCTGGGCAATGTAAATTTAATGTAGGACATAAAATCCCAGAACTGTTTGAAGGGAGAGGAGGATGGCAGCACCGAACTACATCACACCACGGCCCCTCTTGTGCCTGGCACAAGAAACAGCAGGTTTCAAACGCTTTAAAAGAGATAGAAAAGCATCAAACAAGAAGTCAACAAAGTGCCTTTCATAAGGGAAACTTCCCCTTTAGCCCCTGAATCCCAGGCCGTGTGAAAGATATCCTGGCTGACATCTACAGAGCTCCCACGAGCCTTTCCACGAGAAAGAAAACCCAGTGGCAACAAAACTGGCGAAGCAATTCCTTCAGACTGGATCTGAGAGTGGAAAAATGTAAACCACTCTAATGAACTTATTATATTTTAGCCAGTTTTTGCATTTCAAATGCTCCGGCGCTTTATCTAATGAAGATGATAATACTTTGTGTTTTATACTAACTGTCTGGAGTAGAACTAGCTGAACTGTAAAGCAGTAAATGGGGATTGATCAGCCTGAAAAATTCAAGTTAGACTCAGAAGTAATAAGTATTCTATTCTAGCAACAGCCGAGTAGGGAAAAAAAAAAAAAAGCCCCAATTCATCAAGATCACATTTTCTTAAGTAACGGATGTCAGTCCAAGCCTGCATGTGCCATTAGCCAGGTGCTAATTTGGGGGATCAGTGGATGCTTTGCTTTAATAATCAGTTCCATTCACGCCTGCGTGACACTTGTCACCAGGCATCTCAAAACACTTTGCAAACATTAATTAAAGTCCCCGTGTGCCCTCTGTGCTGCATGGGAGCTGTTTTAGAGATGCACAGGGAGGTGAAAGGGGGAAAACGGGGCACAGGTGGGGCAGAGGTGGAGAGGGAGTTCACATTTGTCCCCTTGTTCCAGCTCAAAGATAACACTGCTTCGTGCCAGCAGATTTATTATACACAAATTTATGTTATCAAACAGCTGTTGAGTAGCTCCCACCTCCCTGCTACCCCTTTACAACAGCTGTGGGATGGAATTGTGAATTTTGGGGGCCATCCCCCAGCAGGAGGAGAGAGGAACATGTTTTTTAAATACCACATCAAGGAAAAAAAGCCTCCAGTCTTTTACTGAATCAGAACAAAGATTCCCTCTCTGTGCTCTCCTCTGGAATACTCAACAGCATGCAAAGTGCCAGGCAGCACTTTTCCTAAAATACGACCACCAGGAAAGTGACATTATATGAGCTGCAAGATATATGATTCTCCTTTAAACCCTGCATACCAAACACGCCTGGTGTGACAGGAATAATGGCTCCAGTCCTCTCTCTCCACACGCTGGGAGCTTCAGCAGTGGCTCTAGGAAGGCCAGTGAACCCCAAAAATTAAAGAAAATAAACCCCACTCTTCTGGAAATCTTGCTGAACGTCAGTGTGTTTAGTTTTGCTTTACATCCGAGTTGACATCTGCTTGTCTTCTTTGGAAGAGTGGGAGTTACAGTGTAAGGACTGCTCCTGAATTCAGCAGGGAACACAAGATGCAGCTAAAACCGTGGTCATTTGGATTTTTAATTTTTGCTCTGTGATATTGGAAAATATCGAGACTATTCTTTTAATGTAAGAAATAATTCGCTTTTAGGAAATTTCTAAATCAAGCCATCTTAAGAATTAGGACTATAAAACGGGAGATCAATTAAAAATGCACAAAGCAGCTTTCAAAAATAACTTTTTAATCAACCAACCCTATCTTTAAAATGTGCTAAAAACAAAACTGTCTCCTCCAAGGAACATGTTGTGCACCTGAAATTGTTTTTATTCCCAAGGAAAGCATCAGCTGCAATTAGTAAACTGTATGGATAAGTTTTAGATTCCATAGGCTTTCAGAACTCTGAGCATCTTGTTTTGATGTATAGCTGGAATAATGGACGTGGCACTTCCAAATATTCTTTTTTATTCTGATTTTAATTTGTTTGTAAGCTTTGGAAAGCCAAAAAGCCCACCTCTGCTGTTCAGGTATAAAAGAAGATGGGGAAAAAAAGGTAACACCAGTGACCTCCCAACAGCTGTGCCTCGACTTTCTTAGTATGTCAGCAAACATGAATGTAAATGCCATTTAAATTTAAAATATTCCAATGCAGTATCATTACATTTAAATAGCCTGCTCATTTCACCAACTTTTCATGATGGTAATATCAAAATATGCTGGTTTTATCTACCATCACGGAGCTGAAGTGCGTGAGGGGAGATCAAGTCTTTCTCCCAGAAACGAAATCTGTGAGGTTGGAAAAACCAACAGTGTGCAGAAACGATTAAAGAAATAATCGGCCCAAAGAGTCACAGCAGCAAATCTCAAATGCTGGGAGCTGAGCCATCCTCACAGTGACCTCCCCCAAACCTCGGTGCTTCGGGACAATCACCTTTCCTGCTCCTTACCTTTGCACCTCCTTGTTCTTCCACATGGAGGCAGACTGAGCCTTTGGCACGCGTTCAATGGAATTCACCAGCTCTTCCATGAGGAGCCTGAAACCAGAAATCCAACTGAAATTAGCATTGCCTCCTCTCCCACAGGAGAGAACTTCTGCCCGAATCTTTCCAAAACACCACAGAAATTGTAACACTCGTTGGGGTTCTTCCCACAGAGGCCCTTAGCAGCCCTGCCCCTGTTTCTCCACAGAGTGTTTCCAATTCCATCTGCTTGCAACAGAGGAGGATCTGGCCCACTGGGTTATGGGCTGTTTGGGGGAGTGCAAGAAAATGTCTTCATTACCGACTGCTTGTGATGCGTAATGAGACAAAACACACAGCAAAAACTCCTCAGGCTGATGCCTGTTTATCCCTTAGGGGAGCCGAGCATGCTGTCAGAGTGAACTCTGCTCATCTGCCATATTTGAGACAGGAGGTGTCAGAGCGTTAGAAATGGTCACTGCAGCTTTCCCTGCCCAAAACAGCGTTTGTGATTGTGTGCAGGCTTTCCCTTGAAGTCTGGAGCAGAAGGACAGCATCTGGAATGACTTGGGATGGGGAGAACCACTCTCCCACAAGACTGTGCTTGTTATCTCCAACTCTGGGCCAGCAAAGCCCACAGGTCCACCACTCCTTCATATTTACACAATTCCTTTCACCTACAAGAGCCTTCGCCTTCTGTTTCTTTTCACACAATGGGGGAATTACTTTGGCATGGGAAGTTTGCACAGGACCTTCAGTGGACAAAGATTCCTGCCCTAAAGTGCTTACAGAGTAGTCCAGATATATGGATATTAGGAGGGCCTAATCTGGCTCCTAATTTCTGAATGTGGCAGCTCTGCAGCAGAGAGGAGCAGAGCTCAGTTCCAGTCAGGCCTCACCAAACCTGCAGCGTTTGGTGTTGACCTATCCAATCAACAGGACAATTTGGTAAAAACAGACTGGCAAGTTTGAGGACTGTTCTGGTTTTGACTGCACTGTCGTGTCTTTTTTCTACCCCAGTCTCCTATTTCTGCCATTTTTCCTTAGTGCTTCTCTCTGGAGTTCAGAGCTCATGTAGCTCAGCTGTCATTTGAGATGAAGTTCACTTGGTGGAAGTGGAGGAAGTGTGATTATATGGAACCACAAAATCCTAGAATGGCTTGAATTGGAAGGGACCTTGAGGATCGTTTTGTTCCAACACCTGCCACGGGCACGGACACCTTCCACTAGACCTGGTTCCTCGAAATCCTGTCCAACCTGGCTTTGAACACCCCCAGGGATGGGGCAGCCACAGCTTCAGTGGGGAACAAGTCTAGTTTTCTGACTGGGAAGACTCTTTTTGGTTAAGGGGAGCAGAGAAGAGCAGGAGAGCTCTTTGGGCCATGGTTTTTGAAGGTCTGAAGTTGCCTATATGGCAATTACTGAGGTGTCTCAGCCCCTTCAACTTCCACTGTCCCACATCTATGGCCTAGACTCAACATAAAGCACCTGCTGGAAAATGTTGCTGGTTCCAGAGGTTGGGAAACATGGAGTTAACACATTTGCAGCACTAAGGACTTGGCTGGCACTCAGCTCCTGCCTGAAAGCCTCTTTGGAACATTAGACACCACTCCTCTCCCCACATTGTCCTTTACACCTTCTCCTCAGCAGTGATGAAAGAGCAGCAGAGAATATGAAGGGGTTTTTTTTTTTACCTGCCAATTTGAACAGTGGGCTCGGTGGCATAAACTGTTCCAGTGAATCCTGTGTACTCTGTGATGTAGGGCAGTGCCATCATGCAGTGATAGTTGGAGATCAAGATGACATCCACCGTGGAGAGGTCAAGCAGTTCAGTCTGAAAACAGAGCCAAAGAGATAAGCAACTTGTAACCCTTCCATGCAGCTGAATAAATGGCAGAAAGCCTTCGTGTTCTATTTTTGTAAACTTTATTGCAGGAACGTAACCGGTTTATAAAAGCACGTCTCAGCTGTGGTAAAGGTTAATGTTGCCTTTAAATTAACAAGATTTATTTTAAAAGCCCCCTAAAATTATTCCATTCTCTAGCCTGGAAAAGAAACCACGTCCTGGGTTTTCCTGTCTTTCAGGTGATGAAACGGTTGCTGTTATGAGATCCGTGATTATTTTACTTTTACCAAAGAATTGATGTGTGCAAGAGACACCAAAACTTTTGCAGCAGTTATTTTGGGTGTCTCATATCTTCTTTATGCAGCACATCATACTGTACCCCAAGAAAGAGATGAATAAGATTGTATTTATTCATATGCTTAAAAAGAACCCTCCTATTTTCCCCAAAGTAAACATTTGGCACTTTTATCATTCACATTTTCTACAGCAGGAGATGAAGCCCATTCACTGGATACGACAAAATGGATGGGTGGGCCCAATTCCTTTTGATGTGACAGTTTAGACAAGAGCTCTGAGAGTGAAAGAAGATTTCACACATTGTTAGAAGAATTTTAATTAGAAATATTTACTGGTAATGCTGTAGCATAAATGGTGTCAAGTCAGAAATTTACAAGATTACTGACCTCCAACTCAGTTATTATAGAGCAGCTAATGGAATTCAACACTCATCAAGCACATATTATCTGATTACAAGGCTTGGTCCAGCAATTTGAATTAAAAAGGCAAGAAAGTAGGTCACTCTGCTTTGCAGAGGGCTGACACAGTGCTCTGGTGACAAGCTGCTTAACTCCTCCAAAGCACTCCTGGTTTCAATCCATGATCACAGCTGATGTCAGAGCAATGATCTCCGAGCTGAGGACAGCAGGTGAAACACCATCCTCAGCTCCATGACAGAGCACCTTTCATCTTCCTGGGCCTCCAGGCATGAACATTCTCCCTGCAAGGTATCAAAGGACCTGCTGCTCCTGTCAAAGCTTGGATTGGCCATGCCTTGGTTTTCAGCTCTGGCCAGCCTGTACAGGATCCAAATCTGGACTGGTTGGGGTGGGTGGGCCCTTAGAGCCAAACCTGTTCCACCCAGGGACATCCCCCCTGATCCCAGGCTGCTCCAAGCCCTGTCCAGCCTGGCCCTGGACATCTCCAGGGATCCAGGAGCAGCCACAGCAAATCTGGGAATTTCATCCCAGCCCCTCACCACCCTCCCAGCCAGGA
The DNA here is from genome assembly GCA_013396955.1 of Regulus satrapa. Taxonomy (NCBI): domain Eukaryota; kingdom Metazoa; phylum Chordata; class Aves; order Passeriformes; family Regulidae; genus Regulus; species Regulus satrapa. The sequence continues at coordinate 111,636 of VWZN01002782.1, forward strand.
ATTCCTTCTCAATATCCCACCCATCCCTCCCCTCTGGCACTGGGAGCCATTCCCTGCGTGCTGTCCCTCCATGCCTTGTCCCCAGTCCCTCTCCAGCTCTCCTGGAGCCCCTTCAGGCTCTGAGCTCTCCCTGGATCCTTCTCTTCTCTCTCAGCCTGGCTCCAGAGCAGAGGGGCTCCAGCCCTGAGCTGAATGCCAGCCCAGGAGAGCCATGAGGAGGATGCACACCAGCACTTTCCAACCTTCAGCACCCTAAGAAGCATTTACAGAGAAGATGAAAAGGGTGTCAAAACCAAAGCAAAGTGAAACCTTCCCTGGGGCTTGCAGCCATCTCACTGAAGTGCCTTTGAGCTGAAGAGGCTTAAAAATGTTTCTTGCATGTGAAGTGAGAGAGCAGAAGGTTGCCAAGCAAAGAGAGGGCTGCACCCTGCACTCTGACATGTGTGAGTGCTCTGCTGCCCAGACAGCCTCTTAGCACCTTGTGGCTGCTGGATCAGACCCAAATCTTGCCTTCCTTTGGCAACGGTGCTCTGGAAGCCATACCCAGATTCTCTGGCTAACTGCTTCTGCAGACAAGTTTCTTCAAAAGAACTGGCATGGGAGGGGACAAAGTAAAAGCCTCTCTCACAACAGCTCTTTCTTATTCCCTGCTGCCAAACAGCAGCAACATTTCCACTCCGTCTGCAGCTGGCCACGACTCCTGACTCTCCTGCAGATGGGTGAGCTCAAGGTATGAGCTGGGGAATCTCTGCCCGGTGTTCGTGGAGGAGATGTGGCACCAGCTGGGAATTTTGGGAGACAGCATTTGCCAAGTCCCTGCAAATGGTGACGTGCAGTTGATCGTAGGACGTGCAGTGATTAACAGGAGGAGAACGAAGCAGTGACTCCCTGTCTGTCATATTCAGAGCTATTTAAATGGGGGTATTTTCCAGCCCAGCTGAAACATCCTAAACCCCAGCAGATAATCATTCCAAAGAGAATCCAGCACATAACCCCTGTCCTTGCCAAGATCTGGGCCATAATGGCACTTTTTATGCACACACAGAGGCTTCCCACATCCCTCAGTTTCACAGGACAGGTACCAAAAGGCTCAGAAGAACCCAGAGTTATTAAGGGTTTGGGCTGGTCTTTTTTTGGTGCAATTTGATTATGACAATTCCAGTCGGGTTGGAATGGTTATAATCTGTTGGAATCACTTGCCAAAACCAATACCAGAGCTGCCAACTTGTTTGGAAGAATCAAGATGAAAAGAGCAATGCCAGAGGTGAATTCCATGGATTCACACACGGGAACCCCAGCAAGTTTCCACCACCTTTCCAGCAGTGTTTTGTGTTTCCTGTCTGCAAGGTCAGGCAGAAAGAAAAAAATTTAAAAGCTGCCCAAAAGAAACTTTGAAAGACAGAGAAAACATCCTACCATGAAGTGAAAGAACTGATGTTGCCACACTCTGAACACCCTGAGGGAAAGGGATACTATTCCCATGCTACTCTCCATCCTTCATCCCACCTCTCTCTGCTCAGCTTTTTATATCTTTATTTTTCCTACAGCACTCCCCTGATCCATCGTGTGACTCCAGGCCATCCAAACATCTTCAAGAGTTTTGACTGCTTTTTCTAAATCCAAAAATTCCAGTAAAAAGCAGCTTGAGCAGCCACTTGCAGCCATGCCCATGGATATGAAGGTCCAGTTCTTCCCTCAAAGAGGCTGGAAAAGTTTTTAACCTGGCAGTGCTGCTGGCAGAAGTGCAGCCCAGCAGAATCCAACCTGGTTTAACCATAGCTGGCTCCCAAATGTCTCCCAAACCCAGCTGAAAAGGGTTTCCATTCTTTTTTCCAGGGTTATAGAGCCTGGAAGCATCTCGACAACACAGAGTTTTAGCAGTATTATTTAGTGAGTATTCATAAATTACCAGGAACCTGAACATAATAAAAATAAAAATAAAAATAAAAATAGAAATAAAAATAAAAATAAAACACCTTTTTCCCATGTGATTGAATGGAGTCAGATTTTTCAGCAAGACTTTGAACAAACTCACCTCTGGTAAGCAGAACTCAGGCACAGAGTCTACAAACACATGGCCAGAGCACTCCTTCAGCTCCTGCAAAAAAAACCACACCAACAGAGGAGACACAAAAATACAGCACAGTGTTACTCCAAGGCAGCACATTTCAGATTTTCCAGGCATTTTCTTTATCACAGGCAATTTCCAGGCAAGTTTGGAATTTACTTTTGGTTCCGAATAACATCCAACTTCTTCTTGTCTTATTAGAACCTAAATACAATTTATAGCCCCTGTCTCAGAGTATTTGATGAAACAACTTTTGGGGATCTAATCTCCACATGGCACTTTGTTAAACTCTATCCTGTTTTCTTCCTCTTTTTCAAGGCTAACATCAAAAACTTCTGCTAGGCTCCCCAAAACCCACCCTGCCTTCTCTCCTGTCCCAAAGCGAGTGGTCTTAGCCAGCTTCAGAGTGACAGAATTAAAGACTGAATCCAATTCTTAATAATTACAGTGCACCTGCCAACAAATAACGAATGAGCAATTACATCTAGTGGCAGAAGTCTCCTAACCTCATCTCGAGGGAGCTCCAAATGATTAAAAGTAGATCACAGCACATTTCAATGCCTCTCCAGGACTGAAGTTTTATAACTGAGTGCTCTAACAGGAATGTCCACCTCACATGATAAAACAGCCCCCTTTGACTCCTTCCCTTGCCTTTTTTTCCAGCGTGGGTCAAAGAATTTACCATTCCAAGCACTTACAGTGGTCAAGGTGAAGTTAAGAGAGGCTGCCTTGGAATTTTTAACATGATTTTCATCGCCACTGTGGAGTTTGGAGGCTGCTCCTGAGCACACACAGCAGCAGCACCCCAGAAATTCAAATCTATCCCAAAGAAAACGACAGCGACAGCCTGTCCATTCTTTGGAGCCCAAAGCTCTGACACCAAAGCTGGCGGTTCAGGAGACACAAATTCCAGGGAATTCAAACTGAGCAACTCCATTTCTGCCCCTGAGCCTCTGCAGCCCTGCAACTGCCAGTTAGCAAGTGCTCTGAATAGAGCTGTTACTATTTTACCAACAGAAATGCTGCCTGCACAGTTTCTTTTGTCTCCAATGAGAAGAAAAATCGGGTCTTTAATCTGTGATCTTCAGCTCCCTTGTCTGTAAAAATCAGATCAATCCATTTTGTCCACCTCAAAGTCTCCTACAAAAGCAACTATTATCACTGTTTCCTTTAATGTTCCCATAGTCAGAGAACAGTCTATTAAGCATTTTCTTCACTGGTACCTATTGCTGCCCACATTTGAAATGTATCTGCCTATTTTACTAACATCTGACATATTTTTGTGTTCATTGTTCCCCTATGGCAGATCAAGCCGGCTGCTGCAGTGCCAAGTTTTGGTCGAAGCCTCAGATAAANATTCCATGTTCCATTGAAGTCGTATATTAAAAGTGCCAGTTTTGAGCTTCTGCTGTACAAGGGGAAAGAAAGGAAGGAAAAAAAAAAAAAAAAAAAAGAGCAATTCTGTGTCTCTCATGTCGCTGAGGAAGTTCTGTGTCTTAGAATTAGGAGGCTGGAGATAATATCCTCCCTGCTATGTCCAGCAGCAGAACACACGTTGATTTCAGAGGCCAAAGCCGTGCTTTTCCTCTCTGAGAGACCTCCCATAGGCAAACCATTGCCTTTCTCATAGCTCTGCCTAAAAAAAAGGGTAGGGAACCAACCTCATTTATAGGCACGCTCTGAAGCCTCGGTGTGGGGAAAGTGAGACTGTGGAATAAAAGGCACACCAAGAAAGCGAAGCACTATTATTTATGGAGCTCCAGGAAATACAAAAAAAACCCCAAAAAAAACCATTCCCACCGATGACTTGTGCATTTTAAGCGGATTTTTTTTTTAATTTTAAATAATAATCTAGGCTTCCTCTGAAGCCTGAGAGTCGCTATTAGCATTTTGTTTCGAAACATTCTGCCCTGCAAGGACATCCTGCCTGGTGAAGGTACAGGGAGAAACCTCTGGGATGAGTCAGCGTGGAACTGCTGCTCCTGCAGCACCAGCTCTCAACCTGTCAGGTGGCTTTTTTCTAAGGCAAGAAAATTGTAACCATCCCTCCCAGTACCTTGTCCAGAAACGTGCTGCCATCTTTCAAAACCCAACCGGGAAGTTTGGAGAGCCTGGGGCTGCGGAAAGTAAGAAGAAAAAAAAAATTACTGCAATATGAACTGAATTATTATCAGTGGTTAAGCACAGACCTTCTACTCGGTGTCATACAGGCAGGGAACAGCATTTCTGTCTCAGGGAAGTAACAGTCCCAATAAAACAGACAGACAGTTTCACTGTGGTTAAGTGTTCACCAAAATGACTTTTACAAATCATGATGATGACACTTAGAAGTAAAAAGAAATAAGAGGACGAGGCAGGCAGGGAGTTTTTAGTCATTTATGGTGAGGATTTTAAAAAGGCTCAGTGCTGCTGAGTTCCCCTGTGGTGAAACTGGATGAATAAACAGAAGTTAGGGCAGCAGCAAACTCTGTGCAGGAAACAACACAAAAGCACCATAAAACTGTTCTGGGACAGAGGACGACAGACAAATATTCCCATCAGCAGTGGCAGGGAAAGACTGATGCTCTGGGACTAAGTCATTTATAGACACAGGTTGGGATTTTATATGCTCATAAACCATGGTTTCGTGCCTCGGTGTCACCCTGAAGACCCACACCAACAGCTGTACACAGGACACAGGGGCAAGGAGGCTCTGCTGTGAACTGCAGCTTCTCAGCAACAGCAGAGCCCCTCTTTTCACTGTTTCAAATGCTAATAAAAGAATTTCGAGGCAGACATCGTAATTCAGTTTACAGCAGTAATGGCTGCAGCATTTCTTGTTACCGTAACGGAGAGACTTATTTATATTTCACAGTGACATCTGACTTCTGTGTGAGCCTACAACTTACCTCTAAACCCACTCTCTGCTCAGACTGAAGTTTATTTACACAGATTTTTTTGAAAAATTGAGTAAACAAAGAGAATTGAACCCACCTGAAACCAAACCCTGCAACAACTTCAGATGTGGACACAGAACCTTGTTGCAATGCATTTTGCAAGTGCTGTGCACTAAGCTCTACAGACGTGGCATGGTTCTATCCCAAAAAGGGCTTTCAAATTCAACATCTTGAAAATAGGAAGTGATTCAAAGGCTTGAAGGAATGCTGTGTTCAGACTAGCAGCAGTGTAAAAGCACAAATTCTGACAGCCCAGTAAATCATAAGGAAGGAGAAAGGCGAAGTCCAAGAGTCAAGGAGTGAAGACAGAAGGTAAGAGGTGAGAGCAGAAGGATCTGTCCTGGAGAAGCTGTGCCAGACAAGGGCAATTCCCTTCTGAGGATAAAGAGCAAGGCTGAAGAAGTCTGATGCTAGCAAAGATGAAGTGGCTGAATGTGCTCCCCGGCGGATTGTTCAAAAGCCCAATTTAGGAGCAGTAATTCGGAGACTGAGTAGATTTGGTGCAGTGAATCTAAAAGAATTATGGAGAAAGCAAGAACAAACCACTCTGACGTGCAAGAGCCCTGACAGAGACAGGAGGAGAGCACAGGAGCCTTGGTGGAAGGGCCACCTGCAGGGCTGCAGTCCATCTGTGGTTTCAGCAGCACGAGGCAGAGGAGAAATCAACTTGACTCGTCCTACTCCCCATAATTTAACCTAGCCAGAGTTTTGCTCGATTCATGATGAAGGAGCACTAAACTTGTACTGAACTGGCATCCACTGAGGAGTGAAGAGTGAGGGGAGGTAAAATGAGCAGGTGTGTCCCGCGTGTGGCTGAATGCAGGACAGAGAGGACTCTTTACCTTGAAGCCAAGGAGCAATACAGCTCCTCCTGACATAGTTTTGACATTGGAATAGAGTGATTGATTAATCCAAAATAGCTGGAAGTGTCCCATAAATAACGTGAGCAAGCGTGTCATGGCTAGACAGGAAAGGTTAAGAGCTTCCCACATGTTCATTTTACCGTTTTGCATTTGACTTTGGCGCAGGGGAGAAAACTCCAGTTGACAAACCTCCTTTAAAGTACAGGAGAGGAAAGAGTTGGGCAGCTGCAGGTGCCCTGCACACGCTCCGTGGGCTGGTGAGAACAGGGAATGCCATTTCCAGGGCATTCAGGAGGATCTGAATCCATTTGCACTGGCATTTCTTCGAAGAGCAAAGGACTCTTAAAAAATGCCCAGTCCCTTTAACGCCACAAAACACTGCAGCACTTTCCTCTCTTGGAGATTAAAGCACGGGCTCTCCAAATATTTGCTCAAGGAGGGTCCCATGCCAGGTGTGAGATGGGATTGAGCTGTGTAGCCAAGATCCTCTGTAATATCACACATTTGGGTAGCTTTGCAGGACACCTGCTGAGATTTGGAAAATCCAAGGTGTTCACGAATCCTGCTGGAATCTCTGGTTCAAGACAGCAGAGAGTAGAAGGGCTCCTCTCGGGTTAAGGTTTCACTCATGTCTGGTTCTGGTGAGAAGCCCAGAACTGCCAGACCTGTGCTCAAATTCCTCAGGTGGTCCTTCCTGTCCCCTCACCTGGCATCTGATGCCAGCCTCAGCTCTGCTCACCCCTTGTTGTGTTGATACATCTGAATTTCAGAGGTGTTTGGACATCCTGGTGGTAATGGACTCCTAATCTCTAACGGCACAACTATGAGTACTACAGAGATAAGGACTTTGCAGCGGCAGCCACATTCCTCCTCACGTTTCTGACTCATTCCCACAGCTCTCTGCAGGGCACCTGGTTTGCAGAGGAGATCAATTACTTGCCCAAGTCCACGTGCTCAGGCCAATCCTTGCTCTGAGGGGTGTTCAGTCACCTCCCCGACAAGATTGATTGGCTTTAAACCCAAATGTTTGCTCCGAGTCCACTGGGCCATCAGGGGTCAAATCTGACATCCTCTCTTATTGAGTTGGAGTCGTTTCAGTGCCGACATTCTGGAGGTGCTTGGGGAATTCCAGGTTGTGACCTGCAATTTGCCTGCTCCTTCCCAGGGTCTGCTATCAGCACACAAAGCTGCCACGTCCCAGGGGAAGGCTGATTCCTGCCGCTCCAAAGAACCTCTTCAGCTTTTGTTCTCTCACCTCATTTTGCTACTCCTCTCAATTTCCTTTGTTTTTCGGTTTTCTTGGTTTTTTTTTGGAGGGGTGGGAGAAAGCAAACACAAGGCAATTCTGGAATCCGTACCTGGATTTCCAAAATTTGCAGGATTACTGCACCAGCTGTTGCAGTCAGCAGTTGCACAACGGAACGGGACAGAATTTGGCTTCCACACGGAGCCCTCAGAGGGCATCTGTTGCCTCTCTACAGCAGATCCCGAACTCCACGTTCTTGCAGAACAATGCACACATTGTCTATTCCTTTCTTCTACTTTCCAACAAAATAACAAATCATAGGAAGTGCTGGACAAACTGCTTTAACCTCACTAGGTCACTTAGGAAACTCCCTTTTCCAATGGTATTTTCCCCCTCTCAACCAAGGCTTCCCTGAACCCAGAACGTTCCTCGCTTGTTTCCAATTGCGGATCAAAGTTACTAAATGGCTTTTGAGAAAACTTCTGGTGCTTCCCATCCCCCAGAGCGACTCATTCCCACCTTTCCAGCTGCTCATTTTTGTCATTTCTTCCATTAACAGAAAACACGTCCCCCCTAACTGAATATCCCAATTACTCTCAGGGAAATGCAACTTTGTAACAGGACACAGAAGGGAGATCTCAGGATTCTGTTCTACGCTCGATTTTTTGTTCCTCTGCTGTTCCAACCCCGTGCCCAGCTACACTGCCCTTTTATTTATTCAACTTTTAAAAGGAAACAATTATGCCACGCAGTGGGCTGCTAAGTGCTGTTTTTCTTTGCCTTATTCTTGCTCTGAAGAAGGGCCTGAGAAGATGGTGGTTGGACAGGACTTGCTGGGCTCCACGCACTCCGTCTCAATTTCCCATTTATCTCATCTCGCATGAAGAAGCCAGGAAGATGACAGATATGTGACCTCACTTGTGCTGAGCAGTCGCAGCAATACTTTACTGAAGCTTAGAATAAATTATCTAGGAAAAACCAATCAATAAATCCATAAAACGTCTTCCGTCTACCGAGCCAAAGGACGTTATTTTGATAAAGAGAATTTTTAAGTGAACAAAGTCTATTTATGATATCAGACGATGCTGTTTCCATTTGTACCCATCCCCTCCCTTCCTTCCAATGCACCATTTCAGGCACGGCACTCCAACTGCAGCCCAAGAAGATGCAGATCTAAGTGCTGGCAGCCCACAGAACTCACCTCTGGACCAGAGGCAGCGGGAGGAAATTGAGGGTAGACGTCATATCCAGCCCGCAGTCCAGCATGATGGTGGTGGATTTGAACTTGAGCACGTTGCATGGCAGGGTCGGGTGCCCTGACAGGCAGTACTGGAAGAAAAATGAGGAGCAGTTACTCAGGATCTTTCAAAACACGACCTTTCCCTGTGTGCTGGGCACTGGTGGAGCCACACCTCAAATCTTTTATCCAGTTTTAGACCCCTCACTGCAAGGACACCGAGGGGCTGGAGCACCAGGAGAGGCTGAGGGAGCTGGAAAAGGGCTCGGCCTGGAGAAAAGGAGGCTCAGGAGGGACCTTCTGGCTCTGCACAACTCCTGACAGCAGGGGACAGGGTCAGGCTCTGCTCTCAGGGAACAGGAGGAGAAGGAACGGCCTCAAATTGTGCCAGGTTGGACACCAGGAAGAATTTCTCCATGGAAAAGGTGCTCAGGAATTGGGAAGGTTTGGAGTCCCCATCCTTGGAGGTGTCCAAGGAATGACTGGAGGTGGCACTCAGTGCCAAGATGGAGTCAGTCGTGGAGGTCTTTTCCAACCCCAGTGATTCTGTGAAGAGAGTTCCCAAACTGCCATTTCATTTTGTGTTCCATACACACCAAAATGAACCCTAACATTCCCTCTGAATCTGTGTCCCACAGCTGGGTGTGTTCCTTGACATCTCCCCAGGTCAGGACACTAAGGGGCAGATTTTCTTCAGACAGTTTTGCCATCCCAAAGGTTGAGTGAGGGCAAAGCTCTTCCCTCTGATTTAGGACACACGCAGAATCTCTTTTTATCTTGTAATTTTTTCTATTTCCCCCTCCAAAAACCAGGGAATCAGCTTCTTCCAAACTCAACCCCTCCTAGCAAAACTTGGCTAGAAAATTTACCAACGACTCTGAGGCGGGCAGGGAGGCAGAGAAACCCTGCAGGAACACGGAATTTTTATTTTGCTTCAAAGAAACCTGCCCCAACAACCCCTTGCAAAGGTGCAGCAGCTCCGGGGCAAGTTCTCACCTGCTTTTTTTTTTTTCTGTCTTGCTGAACACAAACAGGAAGCAGGAGGGACTGGGCGAACCCACCTGAATGGAAAGGTTTGTGTATCCAAATCCCAAAAGCTTTGTAAGCTTAATGAGGTGATGTAGGGGGCACTTGAGCATCGTTGAGATGCAGCCACCTCCTGTCTGGAGTGACAAACATTTAACGGGGAGGGGGGGGGTTTGGAGGGAGAAGAGAACACAAAAGAAATGTCTGAGCAGAGCGTGGGTCACCTCGGCGGGTTCCTCTGCCCTCGCAGCTCCTGGCAGCACAGCAGAGCAAATTTGGGAGCTTTGAAATTGGAGTTTTTAAACCAGTGATGAGGTAAAATGCCGCTCGTTTGGCCGTGAGCTGCACTAAAAACAGACTCGGTCTTTTTCGAAGTCGTTTATCTCTTGAGCTTGTGTTCTATGCTTGCCTCTACCAAGTGGAAAAAAAGGGAGATGAATAATTTCATTTTGTACCTCTGCTCACAATAACGTCAGCGCAGGACTGGATTAACAGCCCTCAAGGAGTCTATTTACATACATTCCTCAAAAACCTGCTTTAAACTATATTTAAATAGTAAAACCGACTAAGCCTCAAATATTAAATTTAAAATATCACAGAGAGTTTTGTTTTAAATTCACAAAGCCTTAATTATTAAGGAGTTACATCACATTTTGCCTTTCTTTTAGTAAAGCTTAAGAAAAAAATATATGTGAAGCCAAGCTGGTGAAGGAGTGAGGAATCCACTCGGTTTATTCACAAATGTAACACACTCAAGTGAAATTAAGTTCTCACCAGACCAGAACTTCGACAAATGAAGCTATAAATTGAAGTAAATAGAGAGAAATGAAGGGAAAAATAACTTCTATTTTGGTAGCTTTTAAACTATTGGTAATTAAAAAAAGGCAATGAAATATCGCCCCTTTTATCAGCAAAAACATTTTATTTTTGCCTTTTTAAAAATCATGAGTAGTATCACAACCCTGACATCCATGAGCTAACTGGAAAATCTTCCTTTTTTTCTTCCTTCAATAGCAGCCGAAATCATCTCTCTCTGTGGCTGTCAAGCTGTGGTAAACGGATTCCTGGGAGTCAATGGATTCTTTCTACCAGATTCAAACAAACCGACAGAGAAATAAGAAAAGCAATTCCTATTTTCCATGCAGCTCTTTGCACAGGTGACACTGCCGGGCCTGCGCTTCTGCTGGAATTTTAGATTAGGAACCCAGAAATGGCAGCGTTTGCACCTCGTGTGTCTCCGTACACATTCCCAAAGTGTTCGTTTCCACAAGTTTATACTCATTAATGTTTAAAACACTTTCAGTCGTGTTTCTGACCGGGTTAAAATGCAGTTTGTTTTTTTTTATTCCAAGATTTGCTTGATTCTCTTATGGATAAAGTGCATTCCTCCAGTATTAGCATCACATGGCAGCTTAAAATCTGAGGGGAAAAAAAAACCGAGATTTGCCCGAGTCAAAGCACGCTGGAGTCTGTGGGAGTCTGACGATTCCACTGCATTCTGAATCAGGTCTGGAGTCAGAATCCCAGAATGGTTTGGCTTGGAAGGGACCTTGAAGCTCATTTTATCTCAACCCCTGTGCCAAGGACTCCACTGGAACCTCACCTCGACCCTGCTCTTCCAAATTCAACCTAAATCTCTGGGGAAAAGAGGATGAAAAGCTTCTGACTCCTCACAACGCCGAATTTAGACACGTCTCCAGAAAAACAGATAAGGTGACCGATCTCATCGTGTAATTCTCAATACCTGAATTTGAAAACAAGATCTAAGACTGCTCCAGAACAGACTCCTAACTCTTCTCTCTCTCTCTCTGTCCCTATGTGAGACCCTAAAAAACTCTGCATTTCCACGGGGGGGTTCTTCATTGAAAGATTTCCCGGTTTGCTTTTCCCCCACTGAATTCTATCAGCCTCTACAATCACACCTACAAGTGTTTGACACTTTGTGAGTGGTCGCTATTTGTCCCACTGGTAATATTCATCCCCCACACAGATCCTTATCACACACCTAAGATTAAGCAGGATCAAACTCCTTGACCACCTGCCTCTGGAATTAATTGTGCGCACTTCCCACAGAGAGTGATTTCCTAAAAGTCTTAAAACGACCCAGAATCCAAACTTACTTCTACCCAGCTTTGTTGTAACCCGCTGCTCCGTCTCAAAAACCAAGAGACAAACGGAATAATGGTGGCACTTCAGATTCAATGAAACAAAAAATCTTATGCTCAGGTGGGTTGAAAACTGCTTGGGGTTCTCCGGAAGGAAAAATGCGGCACATTACGTGAAAGTGAGATTATTCCTGGAAAACAAACCCAAGGTTTGCAGGAAAGTGAAGAAGCAGCTCAAGAGAGGAAACCAATATCGTGGGTCATGCACTTTTCTGACAGAACACCGCAACATCGGAGTCAAAAATCCCTGTCAGAAGCAAGGCGCCCCCTTGGCAAAGCTGCTCCAGGCTGGGTTTTTAATTTTTTTTATTAATATCACGCCGTATTCTCTCAATGCGGATGGAAAACGCCTCGATCACAAACCACTTTCTCGGCGTTCCCAGCAGCCACACGTGCAGGGGGGAGAGCTCCACGCTCACGTTTAAGGCTGAGAAACATTTTCTCCTCCTCCTCCTCCAGAATCCTGCTGAGATCTGCTCCCATCCAGCACCTCAAACCCGGCCAAAGAGCCCCCCCCTGCTCGGGGCCNCTTGGCAAAGCTGCTCCAGGCTGGGTTTTTAATTTTTTTTATTAATATCACGCCGTATTCTCTCAATGCGGATGGAAAACGCCTCGATCACAAACCACTTTCTCGGCGTTCCCAGCAGCCACACGTGCAGGGGGGGAGAGCTCCACGCTCACGTTTAAGGCTGAGAAACATTTTCTCCTCCTCCTCCTCCAGAATCCTGCTGAGATCTGCTCCCATCCAGCACCTCAAACCCGGCCAAAGAGCCCCCCCCTGCTCGGGGCC